>CM053597.1:125254979-125295546 GCA_028646575.1 Pseudocheirus occidentalis | reverse complement strand
TTGGTGCCAACTTTTTCTCTAAAACTATGTCAAGAAACTTTGCTTATATTTTACAGTGTAATTTGTATTACAAGATGGGGGCATTTTCTTAACTTTTGCAGGGCAGAAATGGTAATAACAGTTACATTAAACCTGGCAATCATGTAGTCAAAAAAAAAATTTTAATAATTAAAACTTCCATGTAACTTCCATTTTTAAATGTATCATTTTCTACTACTCTCTCAAAGAATAAGAAGGATTTAAAAAGTACTTCAATAAAACTCACCAACACACATTAACTGAATCTAACAGTAAGTTCAGGCTTTCACACTCATAGTCTTCTACCTCTTCAAAGAAGGAAGGAAAGTCCATTTTCTCATTTTTTTTCTTTAAGGACAAGCTCTTTCATTATAACTATACTACATTCGTTTTCATTTACTTTTTAGTCTTTTTTATTTCCATTTATATTGTCATAGTCATTGCATATATTGTATTCCTCAGTCTGCTTACTTGTTTATCAATGCATGTCTTCCCATTGCTTTCTGCATTCTTTATATTCCTCATTTCTTAGATTGCAGTAAATTCCAAGCATATTCTACCCTAGACTTTCACAATTATATGGAGGCAATCATTATAATTCATCGTAAAACATTTTAACAACTTCCTCAGTAGTTCCTCTAACTAGGTAATCTAGGGCTAGTCATTTATCCTCTGTATGCCTCAGTTTCCTCGTCTGTGAAATTGAAATAATGACACCTACCCCGAAGGGTTCTCGTGAAGATCAAGTACAATGATAACTGTAAACCACTTAGGACAGTGACTGGTATATAGTTGGCGCCATATAGATATTAGCTATTTTTGTTATTATTTTTAAAAGAGCCAAATCTATGGCAATCCAATGCTAAATTCTACTTGCTTAACACTGTCTCTCATTATGTAACCTCACCATATCTATCTAATCTTACATTGTACCATTTTCTGAAATTAGCCTTTTCCAGTAGTTGATGTTAGCTGTGAAAACAAATCCCAAAATTAGAAAAAAAAAGTTTTGGGGAGAATTATATTAGGTTATTTGGCAAAGGAGAGAGGTGGAAAGGGTGAAGCTCCTTCCTTAAGTCTTTGTGAGGTTTCATCATATAGAGTTCAGATGAGAGGGCAAGGACATTTTTCTGACTGGCCCCACGTGGTCCATAGACAATTTTCAGAAAAGGGTGATGGGAGATATATATCAGCTGGTAAACATCAACATTCACTGTGGTCTAGGAAATCCAAAAGCACAAGCTCTGCATATTTCCAAAACACAGCTGGAACAGACCCAAAACAAGCACTATGTGGAGTGGCTAGGGAATCAAAGCATTCCTTACAACTGTCCACTTCCCTTGAGCATCTCTAATCTCTACTGGAAACTTATGGGTTGGACAACTTTCTAGACACATAAAGTTAGGTTCAAACAATATAATAATTGATAGGAATTCTGAAAAATATAAGAAAAAATTTCCCATATTGGTCTATGTTATTATTTTTTCTTATATTTCCTTTTTTTTTAGGCTTACAGATGGCACAGTGGATAGAACACTGGACTTGGAGTCAGGAAGACCTGAGTTTGAATCCTGCCTCTGCCACTTACTATCTGTGCAATCGTTGACAAGTTACTTAACCTTTCTAAGCCAAGTGTCTTCATCTGTAAAATGAAGGCAATAATAGTACCTATGTCACAACATTGTTTTGAGGATCAAATGAGATCACACTTTTAAATGCTAGGTATTATCTGTACCACACAATTCATCCCTTAATTATTATATTGTCCTATTCTGTGTGCTAACCTTTTCATGTCTGCTGGTCTTTTCTTCCTAAATAGATTATAAGCTCTTTGAGGGTAGGAGCCAAGCTATATTTTCTTTGTAAATACCACATATGCCAGAGTGATAAGCAAAATACTTTCTACAAGCATCAGAGAACCTAACCATGCTTATAAAGAACAAAAAGGCTGACATATTATACGTAAGAAACTTAAAAAAAACACTTATTGAATTAAATTGAATATTGGATCAAACCCAGGATCTATTCATTCTTTTAATGGTTGAGTTTCCAAAGGGGCTATAATAGAAGGGTACAGTAGCCTTTCTTGATGTCAGTCTAAAACTTTAGGCACAATTCTCTTAACAAATTATTGTGATTCTATTGTGCACAAATTCCAAACTTTCCTAAAGTTGTTTTAATGTACACTGGTGCTAACATTTGGTTACTGAACCTAATTTTGCAGCTTCACTGATAACATACGCATTTCAATTTCACTATGCTAGAAAAGTACTCTGAAGTGCATCCATATTGATATTTTTATTAAAGTATAGAATTTTCTTCTTACAGTCACTGTACAATACTTTCTTCTGTAACGCTAAAAAAGTTAGTTTACTATTTTTGAAACTGTAGCCATGTAATATTCTTAATCCTTCTTCATGCCAATTAAACTATAGCTATCTTTTGTTTTTTCCTGTATTATATCTGCCACAATCAGTAAGACCATTGAAATGAAATCCAAAATGCACAATTACTAACAGATATTAACAATAAAAGATACCATTTTTATAGTGCTTTATGGTATGCAAAGTGTTTTATACAGAGTATCTCATCTGATCCTTGCAAAAAAATCTTGTGAAATAGGTGCTATTATTAACGTTCTTTTACAAATGAGAAGTCTGAGGCTTGGAAAGAGGTCAAGGGACTTGCCTGGGATTACATAGATAGAAAAGGCTGGATTTTAATTCAAATCCCTTACTCCAGGTCAAATGCTATATATCCATTATACCAACTTGCTACCCCAAATTTCAGAGCTACCATAATACATTTTCAACATTTTTGGTATTTCAAATTTAGAAAATAGACCCTAGCAAATGAAATGACTAAAATAGAAGAAAACATATTTCAGAATCTGAATTGTGACTATGAAGTAACAAGGCAACACAGAACTTGGACAATCATCTCCTTACTCTATAGGCACATCTGTACATCATTCAAGACAAAATGATTACTATCTTCCTACTTGATTTATATTTTCCTGCTTTACAAAATTACATGCTATAATAGTGTTCATTATTACAGGAACAAAGTGGTAACAAAAATTGTACATCTAGAAATTTCTGATTGGCTTTAGCAATAGGGAGGAATTATCTGTCTGATGAGCTCAAATAAAGAATAAAAGCAACAACAACAACAGAGTATGACATGAGCTAAGAATAACATCTCTGAGTCAGTATAAGTATTCTACCTTTAAATGGGCATCTTTTCATGTCTCTTCATTTATAAAGTGAGTGACATTATACTTACAGGTATAAGCCATTCTTTTAAATGAACATATTCAAATATGCCTTTACTATTAAATACATGATCAAAGAATGAATACAAAAGATGTAATTGTTAATGACAAATATTGCATCCCACTTGATGGCTTTTCTATATGACTTCAGGCTAAATTTTCAAATCTATGTGTATTCTGTGTATGGTTACAGAGAATAAAATGAAACCGACTGTTGGGAGAGTGTATCACGACTCTGGACATCTCAGATTTACTGTTAAAGAGTCTTGCCCCATGGACACATTGGTCAGCCTGATTATTTCTAAAATAATTCTAACGCAGTGATATTTCAAGATGCTTCCTATATTTGGCCACTGTGTAATCCTAACTTACATCTGAAAATTTTGTGCTGGTCCCAATTTAGTACTAAATTGGAAGGCTATGGAAGATCACTTGGTTTTCATTTGAATTCTGGTATTGGTTACTGGAGGAAATAGACAAGGTAATCACAAGTTGGTCCAGGATATATGCCTAAGTTTCTTTAAAGTTAACAACATCAAGGTTACTCCAGTCAAAGAGCTGGTTAACTCAGTAAAGGAATTAATCAAATTCTGCAATCAACAAGTTGCAAAATTCCAACAAAAAAATTGATGGCAGTTATCCATATACATGCAGTCTGTGATAATTTCTCCATCTCTATCCTAACAGCTACTGTGCCCTCCATATCTCATGTCAAATTTCTCCACTGTACCACAGCACTATGCAAAAAAAAAAAAAGTGGGAAGAGTGTGTGACCCAGACAGTTTCCCAGACAATTATGGCAAGGACTGAAAGTGTACCATGAAGGCACATATGCTGAAAGCTCACTTTGTGTTACTTCTATATCCCCAGAAATATATATTTTGCCTCTTCTCTTTGGGAACACTTCAGTTACAAGAAATGAGAATAAAATGTGACTTGGGTTTCTTGACATAAAAGTTCCTTTCCTATGATAAGGATTAATGGCAAATGATAAATATGGTCACATTTTCCAGAAGTAATTGAATTACTAATTCCTCATGACTATGTATAACTGATCTATAATGTAATCTAATTAATTTCAAGCATCTATCCATGACAGATATTGCATTTTCTTTAAGTTCATGTATTTATTACCTGTTTCAGCTAAAACACAAGTAATGGGAGAAATCAAGATTGCCCTGAAGAAGGAAATGAAAACAGATGGAGAACAGCTAATAGTTGAGATACTTCAATGCAGAAACATAACCTACAAATTTAAATCTCCTGATCATTTACCAGGTATCTATTTTATAAGAATTAAACAGGTCAATATATTAAAAAAGGGCACTTGAAGACATTGAATATGACATTAAGCATCTCAATGAAAACTAAAATTAGTTAAAACTTGAATGATTAGTTAAATTTAAGTCAAATATATTGTTTTTGCTTACTTTATTGATATTTTAAAGCATATAGACTAATTTATACTAAATATAATCATCTATTTTATGAGAAAATTGGAATAACTTACTCTAATACCTAATTTGTCTGATATAAATTTTAATGAGATTATAGGTTACACACAGAAATCAGGCAGGACTCAGTATAAAATTTTAATTCCTCAATTATATAGTGGAAAGTTTATAGAAGTATGTATTATAGTAGAAAGCAATCTGGACAGGGAGTCAAAAGAGATGAGAGTTCAGATATGTGTGACCATGAACAAGTCCTTTAAACTCTCAAAAGCTCAGTTTTCTTATCAATAAAATGGGATAGTGATAGTATTATTTATCTCATAGGGTTACTATGAATATCAAATGATAAAATGTACGTAAAGCACAAGCTTAAGGTGCTATTTTTTTTAAAATGTTCCTTAGTATTATTGGTCAAATATGACAGCAATGGACATGTGATTTCTTATTGGCAGATTTGTATGTGAAGCTGTATGTGGTCAACATTTCTACCCAAAAAAGAGTGATCAAGAAAAAGACAAGAGTATGTAGGCATGATCGGGAGCCTTCATTCAATGAAACATTTAGGTTTAGCCTGAGTCCTGCTGGCCATTCTCTTCAGGTAATTCTCTAAACTTCTTTAGTTTGTGTGGTAGATTTTAAAAAGATAATTTTGTCTTTTTAATTTTAAAAATAGTTTTATTATATTTGTATATCCATTAAATTCTGACAGCCATATTTAAATAAAACTCATGTTTAAAGATAAAACAGCCAACCTGACTAGTAATATGCTGGTAAATATTCCACATCTGGCTCTCTGAAAAAAAAAATGTTCCCACGAAACATTTTTAAGTTTAATATATATTAAAATTTTCTTAAGTCTGACAATCAACAAAACAATAACTCAGACTCTGATTTGCAGCATGTGCTGATTTCCAAGGTATAATGCTCACACTAAAGATTTAACAATCTGTTCTCAGGAGCCAGAACAAGTGCCCTCACACCTTGGTCTAGTCACTATGCAAATGAGACAATTTCAGAAACACAAAGTATTAAATTAGAGAGTGTGCTAGATTAAGTCAGAGAACCTGGGTTTGAATCCTGGCTTTGCCACATATTACCTGTGAAACCTTGGCAAGTTATTTATCCTCTCACTAGAACTTTATTTCTTCTTCTATATATAACCTGGCATATAAGCATGTCTAGGTTGCTTAACATGGAGCCCCCACCATACGGGCAGTGTAGCCAGTCAAAGAAAGCTACGCCACTCAAATGTCTGGGGAATGTGAGGTCTCCATTTTCGACAAACTAGGCATGCTCAAAAACTGAGTTTTGTATAAAATGTACTATAAGACTTGCAAGGTTTTTCTAGTCTTTTTGGTGTCATCTACAAATCCATTGGTCTCTTCCTCATCTCTTAAATTTAATGTCATTCAGCATACTATGCTTGGTCCTCTTCTCCCTCTCACCATATGCTTTCACTTAAGCATAACCTTACTGGCATATGAAATGAGCACAATTGTTCAGTAATGTGAACATTCCTTGGCATTTCTCTTCTTTAGGATGGGGGCATAAATCTATCTTTTTCCAATCCAGTGGTTACAGTTGAGTTTTCCAAATGTGCTGGCATATTGAGTATAGCACTTATCAGTATCATCATTTAGTATTTTGAATAGCTCAGATGGAATTCTGTCCCTTCCACTAGCCTGTTAGTAATGTTTTCTAAGGTCCCCTTGACTTCATTCTCCAAGATGTCTGACTCTTAAGCAGCAGGCTGGCTTTCAAAGAAGCAGAGGAACTAAAGACCAAATTGCTAACATTCACTGGATTATGGAGAAAGTAAGGGAGTTTAAAAAAAACATCAACTTCTACTTCATTGACTACATTAAAACCTTTGACTGTGTGGATCACAAAAAATTTGACAAATTCTTAAAGAAATGGAAGCACCAGATTATCTTGTCTCCTGAGGACTCTATGCAGGTCAAGAAGGAACAATTAGAACTGAATATGGAATGACTGATTGGGAAAAGAGTAGTAAGGTTATTATATAGTGTCACCTCATTTATCTAACTTATATGCAGAGAACATCATGAAAAATTCCAAGTTGACTTAATCAAAAGCTGGAATTAAAGTTGTTGGGAGAAATATCAATAATCTCAGATATGGAGATACCACTCCGATGGCAGAAAGTGAAGAATTAAGAAACCTCTTGATGAGGGTGAAAGAGGAGAGAATAAAAGCTGGTTTGAAGCTTAATTTTGAAACTTTATGGGGAAAAAAAGCTAACATCTTGGCAACTGGTTGCATCACTTCCTGACAGAGGGAGAAGAAAAGGAAGTAGTGTCAGATTTTATATTCTTGAGCTCATAGATCACTACAGATGGCAACTTCAGCCATGAAATTTAAAAATGCTTACTCCTTGGAAGGAAAGCTATGGCAAATTTGAATATTACTTTGCTGTCAAAAGTCTATACAGTCAAAGCTATGGTTTTTCCAGAAGTAGTATATGAGTTCATTATGAGGAAAGTGGAGCAGTACAGGAACAATGCTTTCAAATTGTGGTGCTGCAGAAGACTTTTGAGAGTCCCCTGGATGACAAGGAGATCAAATTAGTCAATCCTTAAAGAAATTAATATTTTATTAGGTTATTCACTGGAAGGTCAAATACTGAAACTGAAGCTTAAATACTTTGGCCACATAATGAGTAGACAGGACTCATGGGAAAAGACCCTGGCGCTGGGAAAGACTGAAGGCAAAAGGAGAGGGGGATAGCAGAGGATAAGATGGTACATGGTATTATGAAAACAAGGAGCATGAGTGTGGATAGACTATGAGAGATAGTAGGGGATAAAACAGCCTCACGTGCTATGGTACATGAGGTTACAAAGAGTCAGATATGATTGAACAACTAGACAACAACACAATTTGTCTTGGCCTTCTCACAGTTCAATTACTACCTTCAAGGAGACAATGATTAATTTATCAATTAAACCCTGAGTTCCTAGCCCTCTGGTACTACTGCCTATAAGGTACTGTAGGCAAGGCCTGCTAGGACTTCAAAGTCAACATGTATAAAATAAACTTTTTTTTCATTCCTGCAAAACCCTACTCTTTCTAACTTAATTATTGTTTTTCAGTGCCAACATCAGTTATTAAGTCTTGTCAGAGTTGTGCAACATCTCCTCACCTCTATTCTTGTGACCACCCAAGGACAGGTCATTTCTTCTCTCTTTGTTTTCTGTAGTCAACTAAATTATTTCCTGTACCTTTTAATCTACCCTTTACACCAGTGCCAGACTTAAGTCCCTCCTGAATTGATGTAGTCATGCCATTTCTTCTGCTCAAAATCCGTTAATGCATCCTTATCGTAAAAGTCAGACTCTGTGCCTGGAACTATTCGTTCAATTGATTTTGTCAGTCTTTTTAGATAAGTTTTAGAGTTTGTGTGCAGTATTCTTGACAAATCGTAACATATAAGTCCTCGGGTGATCTCACAGCCAGGGCAGAAGCTGAAAATGTATTTTTCTTTCTTTTTTCTCTTTCTTTCTTTCCCTTTTTCTTTCCTTTTTTCCTTTCCTTTTCTTTTTTTTTTTTTTTGTTGCTTTTTGGAGGGGTTAATTCAGGGCAACTGGGGTTAAGTGACTTGCCCAAGGCTACACACCTAGTAAGTGTGATCAAGTGTCTGAAGCCAAATTTGAACTCGGTTCCTCCTGACTCCAGGGCTGGTGCTCTATTCACTGTGCCACGTAGCTGCCCCCCTAAAATTTCACGATAATGATTTTTTTTTACTATGACAAATATGACAGTGGGCTATGACAACAGGAATTCATTATTTTTAGGATCTTTGTGGTGATAAGATGTCAAAAATATTACACTCCCCTCCATCTATTCTTTTGCCTGTCAAACTGGATTACTTATTGTTCTTGAATCCCCTTTTGCCACCTCCTACCTATTGCAATCCTAATCTTCCTTAATAATTCAAATCAAATTCTACCTCCTCAAAAGTGTTTCCCTGGATCCACTAGTTGGTCATGATCTTGGTCCACTTAGATTTCACAAAGCACTGTATTTGGACCTAATACAATTAGTTTTTACTTAGTGTTATAGTTAATCCATATTTTTTTAACATCCCCCTATTGAATTTTAAGTTCTATGATTGTGTCTTATGTGAACTTTATATACTGCCCACTCCAGCCTACCCCAAGTCCCAAGGATTCTACAATGCAACAGAAATAATTTATACTTTAATAAACTTTTTGACTGAACTAATTTAAATTTTGAGAGTAAATGACTTAGCCTACCTCATTAATCCTGTCAGGGTACCAATTTCAACGAAATAAATCTCTGCTTGGTGTGATTCTGGCTGTATAGGTAAGAATTTTTTTAATAGTAGGCTTTTTCCAGAGCCCTTTTCCTTAAACTACAATTTTATTCCACTTACATTTAAATGCATTCTACAAAGGCAAGAAGGAAAAAATATGTCTGTCACTCACATCAGCCTTTACTTAATGCAGGGAAACCAAGACACCCTCCTTCCTCAGCTTTTTTGTATAAAATATAAGACTTATCTTTCAGGTCTAATCTTTAAATCTCAATAAGGAAGATGACTCCTACTGCAGAGGGAAGGAGATTAACTTCTTTAATCTAAGCATGACAGGAGGACTCTATATCTACTTTTTCTTGACTCTCAGAAACCAGGGCATGCAAATCTTTCAGCTAGTAGAGCTAGTAATTTAACAGCTAGTGTCTTAACAAGAACACTCCTCACTAAAGAAGTCATGAGGTCTAGTTAACTCAGTCTTCCCTGAGGTGAAAATCTGGAGGTAATTCTCAGAGAAGGTCTCTGCTTTACTCTTTATCTACCTCCATCTCCTCCAACTGATCTCAGGTATGCTCCCTTGCCCCCTTACAACTCTAACCAACACCAATATTTTCTTTTCACTCTCATGAAGGTTGAAATAGGACTCACTGGTGATGTTGCCTTCAACCCTTTCTTCCTAGGATTATGCTAAAGATGAGACCTATACCATGACCCAACAGAAAAATAAAGTAGCCCATCTCTAGTCTTACTACAGTCTCATAATACCTAGTACAGTGTTTTATAAATATTAGGTTAATAAGTGTTTAATGAGTCTTTAAGGATTAATAGGTTTTTGATAAGTAAAGGAGGCAGCTAGGTGAACCAGCAGACAGAGCACCAGTCCTGGAGACAGTAAGACTCATTTTCCTGAGTTCAAATCTGGTCTCAAATACTTCTTAACCATGGGACTCTTGCCATTCACATAAACCTTTTTGCCTCAGTTCCGTCATCTGTAAAATGAACTGGAGAAAGAAATGGCAGTATTCAGTATCTTGGTCACAAAGAATCAGATATGAAAGAAAATGACTGAACACAAATAATGATAAGTAAAGGTGACATAGGAGGACATGCCAAGTCAATGCTACAGATTCAGCTAAAGGCCAGTGGCATCAATATACAAGAAGTGTTCACACTATAATCAGCAGTCCTCAATTTGTGGGTTGCAACTCCTTTGGGGGTCAAATGACCCTTAAACAGGGGTTACAGGGGTTGCCTAAGACCATTGGAAAACACATATTTCTTATGGTCTTAGGAACCAAAACACCATGCTCCTCTATCCATCTCTAGGCAGTCTGCCCACATGCAAACATGCCCACATACCAGCATTAAAGGGTCATGGCATTAAGAAGGTTGAGAACCACTGGTATAGTTTAACTGGAGTGTAGGATTTGTGTTAGGGAGTGAAAACTGAGGAAAAATTTGCAAAGAACTTGAATTAGTGTGTGTGAAATCCCAGGGATTAAAATGTCAAAGGACATTATCTAATTTTGCAAAATTGGTTCCACTTCATTCTTCTAGCATTAAAACAATATTTTAGTTGATTTCAGATTGCATGATCTGGGACAAAGAGGTTTGGCAAATTAGCCTATGAATTGGTTTTAGTACATCAGTTTTAATCTAAGCATTCAGATTTCATGTTTGGAATGGTCAGAACCTCAAGGTTGAACAGTTTTGTTCAAAGAATATTAAGAAATATTAAATTTCTTTTATAGCATGAAAGCATCCTAAGGATTTCTTAGTCATTGTAATTCTTCCCCATCCCCTTTTCTTCTTTTCATTTTTCTTCTACAGTGAGAAAATGTCTTTAAAATGATTTGCTTATAATAAATGCTTAATAACTATTTTTTTGCTTAATAACTATTTGCTAAATTGACATGAATGCTAGAGAATGAAATAAAGTAAATTTTTGACTGTTTTTGTCTTTTAGATTTTGCTTGTCTCCAATGGAGGGAAGTTTATGAAAAAAACACTGATTGGTGAAGCTTATATCTGGCTTGACAAAGTGGATTTAAGGAAAAGAATAGTAAACTGGCACAAACTCTTGGTCAGTCCTACTCAAACACATTGAAGAGAGTCTGCTTAGGCTTCAGAACCTTACAGGCCATAATCCTCTACAAAGAGCATCAAATCAATTCCACAGATTGATATTGTTGTGTTTAGCTAGTCTTTCAGAGGAAAAAAAAAAGACAAGTGGGAAGATGGGGTGATGGATCTGCAACCTTGTAAACTTGCTGCTGATGAAGTCAGCAACAAGCCCTGGGATCTCAAATAAAAGGATGTATGATTTTTTTTTTTTAAGAGGACCTGTTGATATTGGCCTTCTCATGGTCAACAAGGGGAACTGTGAAAGAAGATGAATGCTGAAGGCAGTTGTGTTTACATGGAGCTCTGCTGAAGCTGGAAGTGTTGGTTCAAAGATCAATATGGTTTGTGATGTAACACAATGATGTTTATTATGCAAAAGCATCTAAGGTAAAAGCAAAGGATTGACTTTATAAATCTCACTTTTGAAAAGTGTAAAACTAGTTCTCCTGCACCTTAGTTCTCTCTGATTGTTTACAACGGTAAGACTTTAATGCAGGATTGATTCATCCTGTTTTGTTTGCAGTTATGGGAGAGGTGTGGATTTCATTTTTCTGAATTAAAAACAACAGCAACAACAACAAACAACTATGCCTTGGAGTACGAACTCAAAGGGGATTTCATGGTGTAAAGCACCATCCTTGAAACCCATATGATGAAAGCACACTTTTGGTATAGGCTGACATGATTTATACTGAAGATAACACAAGGTAGAACTTGAATGGAATACAGAAAAGGGAGATACCATTTATTATACAAATGAAGCTGCTATCCTGGAAGACCAGACTTGGATGACTTGGCAGGGAAGAATTTTGCCTCAGAAACAAAATAGTCCCAGGGATCTATCATAAAAATATAAAAGATTACTTATTTTCCCATGATTTAGCCTTTGTAGAAGACTATCTGAATGATATAGGCTATATGTACCAAAGGACATAGATTTAACTTGTCTTGTATGAGCTAGGAAGCATGAGAGCCTATTCTTTGTGGGACTGCAAATAAATTCATTATCCAATAGATTTAATTTCTATTGAGTGACATATTAGGAGACAAAACTATTTTCCCTCAAATAAATTTTATCTTAGTCTCTTTGTAGTAGTTAATTAAATTGGGATGAACCCTGACTCTTATGTAATTAAATCTTTTTTTTAACTCTCTATACGTATAGCATGAAAATTCTTACACCTTAGGCCCAACTTTCTATTGTGCTTTTGAACTTCCATTACCCCTCCACTCACATACTTCATCTTGGTCAAGTTCGTAACTAGGGAACTTGGGAAACTGTATAGTGTGACTATTCAAAGCACCAAGTTTAAAAATTTTATTCAATTTGAGTGAGGATTTTGACACTAGAATATGATCATTCATTTCATTAAATGTTGAACAAATTATCCAAGATATTGAAATGGGGATGTCTTCAGCATATGATAAAAGTTACTGATGAGAAGCTCACAAGAGTGGCATTACATCCTGGTAGAAAATAGTCTAGTACTAGAATTCAGAAAACCTGGATTTTAGTCTTGGCTCTGACAATGACTCCCTGTCCTGTCTTCAACAAGTCACTAAACTTTTCTGTGTGCCCATGTCATATGTAAAATGGGGATCTTAATACCTTTCCTTCCTACCTCACAGGGTTGTTGTGAGGATAAAAGTAGGTGATGAACATGAAAGCACTTTGCACAATATAAAGCATTACATGTAATATATAAGAAATAAGGGTTATCAAACATGTTGAGTTTCTCAATCCAAGAAGGAATAGAAGTCTTCTTCCCCCAAACAGCCACTTTAACATTGGCTAAAAAAAAAACATATTTCCAAATCCAAAAGGATTATTTTTCATTTACCATTTGGAAAACAAAGTTAAGGGGTGAAGTGAAAATATATACAAAGAGGATATGCAAAGTTGAAGCCAAATGAACTACTCCATTCTCAAATCTCTTATTCCACTCTCACTTTGTCCCTAAAACAAAATTTAAGGCCTAAGCAACTCAATCTAAATTTATTGTTTTAAAATTGCTGCTGAAATCTAGACTGAATATTCCTCTACAGAGGAGGTAGTACAATTCTCTCATATGAATACTTATTTCAAATGTAGTTTTATCTGTAGTTAGTGTTAACTAGAGGTCTTGATCCTACATGGACCATCAAAAAAACTAGAAACCATTCATTGCAACAGATCTTATTTGCATCAATAGAATAAGGATTTTTTTCTCCAGTTGTCCTCCAGCCCTATTTGGTAGGTTGTTGTATCTTCTCTGCCCAACAATATCCCCTCCACCTTCTGCCCCCTACCAAAAAAAAAAAAAATCTACTTGTAGTTACCATCAAAATAGAGATGAGGACCTTTGGAAGATCAAACCACTGACAATTTTGATCTTGCAAGAATTTTATTTTTTGGTGACAGCAAGTCCTGCTGATGGTTGCTATGGAAATTTCCAGCAGGAGTTATTGTAATATGGGAGACTATAATCAGCATTCTTTATTTGGGAAAAGTAGCCCAATAAGCTTTTCATTTGACAGAATGTCACTGTTAGTTGCCCTTAAAGCTAAACTGTCTAATGGGACCTTGGTTAACGTTGGCACTCTCTTTTAGGCACTGGCATAATCCAATCATCTTTAATGCTTGGTTCTCATGAATACAAGATGACCAGTCATTTGGCTTCAAAATACAATCTCCCTTAGACCAATAAAATAGTAGGGATCTTCAAGCAAAGGGATATCCCTTCATCCTGACCCGATCAAATATATTAAAATTATTTTCATTCTGGGTACCCCATCAGTTCCTGGAGACTAGTAGCAGTCAAATCATTGAGCACATTCAATGATAGGGCTCATCTTGTATGGTTTGTGTGCCAGCATCCATTCAGAGTGTGTAAGATGCTTCCAAAGAGTGCCAAAGTTTCAGGTGACCCAAATCCTTAGGTTGTTCTGGAATTATTCTATGCAACACTGATTCATATGTGAATGCATTTTTTCTGAATGATGTAACAACCCATCAAAAAACAGAACAATTTCGTTTTAAATTTTAAAACAGGGCTCGTGATATTTTTACTTTTTTGTATATTATCACAGCATGGTTTTCCAATTCCACTTATTTATTCCTCCACTGGCTTCTTAATGGCTACAGAGCTTGTGATCTCTGATTAACTGATTTTTTATTAATCTAATTAATATACTTCTACAACATTTGCCTGAATAAGTACATCTTTCAAGTTCTTCAAAGGAATTTTGATTTTTCCCACAACTCCACTGAATCATCAAATATTGAGATAGTTCCTTGGTTTAAGATCTGGTGCAATGAAAACTTTGAAATCTGAGCAAAAGCACAGTGTAGTGTTTACAAAAGACAAGGCTTCATAATGTAGTCTTTATGAATATGGATGGGGATAGAAGCAGGACATTACTATGAATATCAACTTATTTACCATTTCACAGTTTAAAAAGACAGGATCCAGGAGCAGAATAAAGGGATATAGGGTCTGCTTCTTAATATTACCCATATTTTTTACATCAGACTAACTTATTAATCAAATCCATATTTCAAGACATAAGTGAAGTAAGTTTTGTAGATCACACATACACATCTTGAAATGGTCATTTTGTGGGAGTAATGTAGCTGGTAACCAGCTGATATGGATTCTTACTATAGGAGTGATGGTGGGAGTGGGTGCAGTGAGAGTAGCGTGAAGATATAAGTAAGCATCTATACTATAAAAAAACTATTGTGCCCAATTTAATATAAATTATTTGATCAATGTTTAGTTTCATGAAGATATCATAAAGATGTTTATAGTATTTTTTTATTATTTAAATCATACTTAATATTTTAAAGGACTTATTTTCATTGCTACAGTGTCTACTATCCCAAATTCTGCCAACTATATCTTTACATGTATATACACCTATGTCTAACAGAAGTGAATTGAAACTATGTGACTGAATTTGGAACTGAAATGAAAGGGAGAGAATGTTCAATGAATAGAAATCAAATGATTCAGTTGTTTTTTTTTCAAATGACTAACTGCCTTTGCTAAAAGCCTAGAATGAATGAGTAAAATGGATAATCTCTCTAAGTTAAAGTATACATTTTAATGTTTCTGTATGTTCCATTTTATTCATTTTTTTAAAAGTTACCTGGGGAACTCAAAATCATTTAAAAATCCTTAAATAATATTAGGCCATTTGAGAGAGCAGTTTCTTAATTTGTTACACTGTACATAATTCTACATTTTGTAAAACAGACAGGTTTGGACTATTAATTTCATCCAACATTCAGCATGTGAATGTGAATATTATTTGACTGTGTCTGTATATTTGTTCAGTGATGTGCTCAGGTGCTACCATCATGAATAGCGTGTGCTAATATCTTATCAAAAAAAGCATACAGCATTCCAGCTGTCCAAAAAAATTTTTAAAAATTAAAAAAAATATCCTTGACATAATGTCATGTTTCTAAATTGAATGTTGCATGCACTGGTGGTGATTTGATAACTTCTTTTCCTTTTATAAATTTTACTTCTGAGATCTCTCTGGAAAAACAGAAACGACATCAAAAAGCCTTGTTCTAAAAGTTGTATAAATTGAAATAAAAATGTATGAGAATTGTACAAAAACAATGCTTGTAAATCTGTCTCAATTTCCACTCTATGTAAAAATCCATGTCATGGTTTTGTGGTTGTATACAGGATGTATCTTGAGAATTTATGCAAGTTGTGTTATATAAAGGCTGCTCCCCCAATCTAACAAATAAATACTGAAAACATCAATTCTGTTGTTACTCGTCACTGACACACTAAATGAAAACCTAGTGGTAAAATGGAGAAAGGGTGACTCTTAAGTCTGAATACAGCCCTGTTTAATTAATTTTATAAGTAATTAAATTAGTCTTACTCTTTCGCCTGTTAATTCATTGAATTCATTCCCAGAATGGCTACTGTGACCAGAACCCTAGATCAGAGGTGGGAAACCTGCAGCCTCCAGGTCAGGATCACACTTGAGGACCTTAAGGGCCACATGTGACCTCGAGGCCACAGGTTCCCCATCCCAGCCCTAGATAGTTAAAATAGGTTCCAATCTTACCTCAGAAGCTTACAAGCTGTGTGACCTTGGCAAGTCCCTTGACTTCCTTGTTACTTCATATGCAAAAGAAGGGCATTGGACAAAATGGTCTCTAAGGTTTTTTCAAGCTCTAGGTCTAAGATCCTTTGATAAATATATGTAGCATGACCTTTCCTAGACACAGGAAAAATTTATTTCAAGCATTTCATATTTTCCAACTTTTTCTGCTTTAAATATAAAGTTTCTGGTAAGGAAACATTCTAAGGTTTTAAGTCCTAGGTTCATGAACATTTTCATTATTGATTTCCTTAATATTCATCATATTTCTCAGGCATCATCTAAAAAAATTCATAAACATATCATAGAAATCTCTTGATCACTGGCAGATGGGGCATTTCTGAATGTACATAGGAATATTCTTTATTACACAATATGTCCAATAGAGTGTTGAAGCTGGAACCAGGAAGACATCTTCCTGAATTCAAATCTGGTCTCAGACTCTTGCTAACTGGGTAACTCTGGGCAAATAACTTAACCCTGTTTGATTCAGTTTCCTCATCTGTAAAACAAGCTAAAGAAGAAAATGGCAAACCAGCCCAGTATCTTTGCCAAGAATGGGGTCATGAAGAGTCAAACATGATTTAAGGGACAACTGAAATGTGCAATTTCACAGGATGTTGGTAACCTGTGTGATTCTTAAAACAAATCCTCCCCCTTAAGAGTTGGTGCCTAGAGACTGAAAATTCCTCACCTTAGAAATTAAAAATGAAAATTCAACTATCTCTGTCTCTGTCTCTCCGTCTCTTTCTCTCTCTCTCTCTCTCTCTCTCTCTCTCTCTCTCTCTCTCTCTCTCTCTCTCTCTCTCTCTCTGTCTCCCCTCAAGATGGTTTCTAAAAGTTAAAAAAAAAAAAAACCTTAGACTTGCAATGCTTAATGTCTTTTTTATAGATAACTACACTTATGCACACCTATTTTTGCTGCACTGTCCATGACTCCTTGGAGAACTTACCCTCTCCTTTCAACTCATGGTCTTATAAGGTTGCCTGAGGCACTGGGAAATTAAATGACTTGAGGATAGTCACAGAAGAAGTCAGAGACAAGACTTAAACTCACATTTTGCAGATTACACTCTAGCCCTCTATTCACCATGTCACACTTCCTATCACTGGAGGACGCTTCTGAGATCCTCCAAAGTTTGTAAAGTGTTTGCACATATTATCTCACGTTCTCACACAAATCCTATCAAAACCAAATTAATTAATATTTTATTTTATACATTTCCATGTTTTGCTTTTTGCTTTAAGTGGTGTGAGATAAAGAGTTTTAACTTTGCATCACTTTGTACTTAACCCATTTTTCAGATTTTTAGAAGGTGATAAATGCATAATTTGAACTCATAAGATCCTGCTCCCCTGGTGATTATACCCCCCCACACACACACAGATAGATATAAATATATGTATATATGTAATATATACACATTTATACATACATACATATATAATATGCATGAGTATATGTGTATGCATACACATATACTCATGCATACACATATAGAGACATTATATGTGTAGATATGTGGTGACATACACATGTTCATTGTTGTTCGGTAGTTTCTCAATCATGTCTGACTCTTCATGACCCCATTCAGGCAAAGGTACTAGAGTAGTTTACCATTTTCTTCAGCTCATTTTAGAGATGAGGAAACTGAGTCAAATAGAGTTAAGTGATTTGCCCAGCTACATATACTACACGTACACACGCACACACACACGCACACACACACACATACACACACACACTTTTTTATGTAGTGTATAGGGTGTTCAAACAGTACTACCACCTCTATATGAGGGCTGCTTATATACCTTTGTTATCTACCTGGCACTCAACTCTCATTTGTGGCTCCAAGAAGCAATAACATGTGCAGTGGCCACACCCAGGTAAACTAGTTTGTCAGACAGACTAAACCAGTTTGAGGGTAACTGACTCCTCAGTGAATTTGAAGGATATCTACCCAAGGATGTGAAGACTTCATCCAGCAGAATGGCTGGATGAGAACAATTTGTTCCAATGGCCATGAAGGCAACTGAAGCAGGCCACTGCTTAGAGGTTTTTCAGACATCAGAGATGCAAAGGTCATCCACTTCATCTTGGGCCTTTGCCAGTCATCCTTACTTTTGTCCTCCTGCTAGAATTCAATAACTCTGGAAGAGAAAGTGAGGCTGATGACTCTGTGCAACTGCCTCACTTAAATCCAATTCATGCAGAAGTCAAGACATCATCGGGGCAGTAAATCAAGATATCATTGATTCTCTTTGAAAACAAAAGACAAGCAACAACATTGACATGTGTGCGCTTGTTGTGTCTATGTGTGTGTTAGAGAGAGAGAGAAAGAGAGAGAGAAGTGGAAACAGGCTAACAAAGAATTACCAATTGAATGAATATGTAAAATAAGTGTTATTTATAAAAAATGTTATCTGAAACCTACTTAAAATAGTTATTTTGAGTAGGTTAAGGCACTTGCCATCTTATTTAGCCCTCTGACTGTTTCTTCATCTGTAAAATGAAGATAATTATACACCTATCTCCCAAGGTTGTTGTGAGTAGCAAATGAGATAATAATGCCAAGCACAGAGCTGACACACAGTGAGTGCTATAGAAATGTTGCCTATCATCATCATCATCATCATCAAACCCTAAAGCTAAAAAAAGAGTGAAGCATTTACTAAGTTCTTGCTGTATGCAAAGCACTGTACTAAGCAAAAAGAGGAAAGTAACCCTCCTCCGCTTAAGCTCTGCATCAACATCACCCTTCTTCATAAAAGAATTTCCCACAGGCACAAGGATTCCTAGTGACTGCTCTCTCTATATTTCATTTTAACCCTCAGCTTCAGTGGAGTTTTTTTGTTTAAAATAGTATCTCACTAGACAAATCTCAACAGATTTGAAAATGACTTCATTTCACTTTAAATGTTACCCCAATGCAAATCAATATTTTCTACTGCAAAGTGGTGCAGCACTGGAGCCAATGGTTTTCCTATGAAGAATGTTGAAAATAAGGATGTCAAATGTCCTGTCATTGTCATTGTCTATATGGATGACTAAATGAAGGAATGTATAAAAGGTATTTATTCAGTGTACTCTGTGGCAAGGATTCTAAGTGCTAGGGATAAAATAAGATAGTTTCTGCTTTTGAGAAGCTAGCTCACATCTAATAAGAGAAGACCACATATAGGGGAGGGTTGGCTGAGGATGGTTATTTTGGTCTAGGACTAGTCACGAGGATGGTATAGACTTGCCCTTTGCAGAAACAGTAGTACTGCTGAGTTCATCATGGTTTTTAGATTAAGCGATGTCCAGGGGAAAGGAAGCCCACAAGGCAGAAAATAGTCAGAGTTAAAATGAGGTTATAGAGTCCTAGGGAATTCAAAGGTGAGTGGCTTAGTGCCCTTGGGCATGGTCTCTGTGGAGCAGTATCACAGAAATAGCTATAAGGCAGAGCATGGCTTAGCTGAGTATGAGGCCCAAGGTGTTTTGAACTGAGTGCTTTCAGCTTATGTGCTTATGTAATAGCTTCACGAATTCTCTTTAACCTGGGGATTTTTTATATTACATTTCTGCTTTAAATGAAGAAAAGGCTTCATTGGGAAGAAAATAGCTTGATTCTCCTCAGTAAGATCCTTCACATTAATTGTTCACTTTGTATTTGAAGTTTGAAACCCGTGGCTTTTGGCAATATGCATTATCTACCAAAAGATAAGGAACAGCTTCTCTTAGGTGATGGTAACAGGAGATGAGAACGCCTCGATCCCACACAACTTCTCAGCATCATTACCTACATTTCCCTTTGCTACACATAGATCTAACCACATGACTCCTTGGTTCAGAAACAAACAAAAAACTTCAATGGCTCCTGATTTTTTGTTTTTTAAATACAAACATAAGAATTCCTGTATTAAGCACTTAATATAATAGAAGTTATCTCAGTTTAAATGTCATGAAATCTAAATCTATGAAATGACTTTAGAGTCTACCTTTCAAAAACGGGACATGTAGAAATAGAGGAAGAGGAGTTCAAGAAATATGGATGCTAGTGAGTTTATTCATTTGTAGAATAGGAATTACACTACTTGATCTCATTATTATGTGACCTCTGGGAAGATCTCTGGTATCTATCTTTTCCTTTCCATTCCCACTATTTTTGCTAACAATATTCCTAGGCAAATATAAAAACCTCCTTACTCCCAAACTAAAGTTCAGATGCCCTCATCCAAGCAGTATCCAAGGCTCTCCATAATCTCATCCTACATCTCCTTTCTGGCCCATGTAATATTATGTACTCTATACTGTAAACTGGTCTACTATCTGTCTCATTTCTTTCTCTGTACTTTTGCTCACATCAGTCCTGACGGCCACAAACCCCAATCTTCTTTTGCATGTTTTTTGTCTGTTTTACCTTCAGGTTTGAGAGGGAATTTTTTTCCCCCTGTCTTTGTATTCACCAGAACTTAGCACTGTTCCCAATACATAATAAGTTCTTAAATTATAGTTGACTTGACTTGGATTGTAAGGACGTGTGAAGTTTAAAAGAATATTCTCTCAAGATAAGAGTGATAGAGGTGAAGGAAAGATGGATGTGGAGTCAAGCCTCACCCATGGTCTTACATCACTGTAAAGCACTTACAGCACACACATGCACACACACACACGTTACATATATTTATGTAGGATATGTCTTAATTCTCTGCTGAAGTAAAATCTCCTTGAGTAGAGGGGCCATATTTTATTAAATCTGATATTTCCCTTGAATTTGGGCTAGTGTTTTCTATGTAGCAGACTTTTAAAATAAATATTCATTGAATATATTACCTCAACCTAAGAGAATATGAGCTCCTTGAAAGAAGAGACTAACTTACTTTTCTTTTTTTATCTCCAGTCCTTAGCATCATACTTTGATTAGTAGAGGTCAATAAATGGTTCTTTCCCCTTTCATTCATCCATTTTACCTATTCGTTCATTCTCACCTTTCTTTTCTTATTTTAACATGAGGATAATTACGTTGTATTCATTCTTCAGAACAGCCTAATATATTATATGTGTGAAGCAGAGTGATTTCTCCATAATAAAAACCAGTGGTAAATCAGATTCAGAATTCAAACTCCAGTTTCCTAACTCTCCAAACCCACTGCTCTATCATCCCATTCTCCATAAAAAAAAATGAATGAATGCATAGATAAAAATTGACAGCTAGGACTTTTATCCAGTATTGGTGTACTTAGTGAATACTCACATAAAGGTTCATAGAGACAACTTTATAAATGCCTACTATTTACAATATTGGTTTGTTTTGAAGAAAGTGCAGACTTTGGAAGGAAAATTAATGCAAGAATCACATATCTGAGAGAGAGATGTACAAAGGGATTTAGAAGAGTTTTACAAGATCTGACAATTTGTTTGGAGGAGGAAGCTAATATTAATTCTCCTACTAAGAGAAGAAGAAAACCTTAATGAGGCAGTGCTCTAGAGACGATCTGGAGTTTTATAGTCTAAAAAGAAAATAGCATTCAGAATGGATTTTTTTGGTACTCAAATGCCCAGAGCCATTTTTAAATTATTTAACTAAGTCCTGTAGTTGCAAATTGAGTGGAGGGTGAGGAATGGTCAAGGAGAACTATCTCCTAGGAAGAAGGTAATTAACAGGTGGAGAGAAAATATCAAAAGGTGAAACAGGTTAATTGGTTTTCAAATAAATTCTTTATTACTACATCTGTCAGCTTGTATTTATTACTACATCTATGCGGTGTGGTGGATAATTTGGTGTTTGGTGGTTTTCAAAATCCTACATCTACTCTGAATATACATATTTTTAGCAATGGTAAGTTATATCATTTCCCCTCTTAACTTAAAAAAAAAATACAGCAAGGAAGCCACAGGAGCTTAAGGAACAGACTCAGGAGGCAGTAAACACCACACCCTTCTTTGCTCCCCATACCACAGTTCTGAAACCTTCTGACAGTATATTTGTTTTTTGGATTTTGTTTTTTTTTTTTGCTTTTTGGAGGGCAGTTGGGGTTAAGTGACTTGCCCAAGGTCACACGGCTAGTTTTTTGTGTTAAGTGTCTGAGGCCGGATTTGAACTCAGGTACTCCTGACTCCAGGGCCGGTGCTCTATTCACTGTGCCACCTAGCCGCCCCCGAGAGTATATTTGTAATTGCCATCTATTTCACTAAACAGAGAAAGGGGGGGTAGATGGAGAGGGTGACGGGGGACAGAGGAGAGGAGGAGAGGGATGGTGAAAGGGGGAGGGAGAAGGAGAGAGAGAGATTCTCTACCCTAGGGAAAGCAGACATCAGTTAGATGAAGGTATTTGGGGCAAATATAGGTAAGAAAGGAGTCTAGGCAGAAGTAAAATTCAGGGAAAATTAACCAAACTGGAAGTCTCTGTATCTCGATCTATGTATCTACACGTCTATCTCTTTACATAGAGGAATATATGGTCTATACGTATCCACAGAGGAATGACTAACAGTTCTGAAGAATTGCCTTCAGTTCCTCCCAACATGTATTTGGACCTATAATGCTCAAATATGACCCTATCTCTTCTCTGCTAGCTTTATGCTATGAATGAATTTCTTCTAAACCCACTCTGACACCTCCAGAAATTCTGGCACAACTAGAGACCAGTCAGTCATTCCTCTATCTCCCCCAAACAATACTATGTTTTAAGAGCTGAGAGATGAAGCTGTTCATCTGCCTGATGCAGTTGAAGAATAAAGAAAAGGTGAATATGAGCTCCACCAAATGTTAGAGAAATCTGGGAGGAATGACAAATTCCTAATGGTTTTTGGAAGGTTGATTAGTTCTATTCTCCAACCCCTCCCTTTCTGTGGGCAGCAAAATTCCTTTCATTAGTCCAAGAGTTTAGACTGTGTAGATTTGGATATTTATTCTCTTACTTCCATCCAGTGGGAGCCTCTACCATCTTCTCTTCTCTACTACATGACTTGACTGTATAGAATTCTTTAGTAGTACCCACAGAAGTAAAAGGAATGAAATTAATATATGTATGTCTCTATATACATATAAACATATAACATTGAAATGTTTAAATGAAATACTTAAAGTACTTAAAAGTACACATACATATGATATATTTAAACTTCCAAAGACAGACAGATAGACAGACACACACACACACACACACACATATACACACACTCACAACTATGTGGCTGTTAGAACTGTGGTTCCTTCCAAATCAGACAGCCCAAATCCCAGATTACAGGCATTTCTAATCTCAAGAATTTCAGAGACAAATGTTTAAACTCAGGTGAACCATCAGCCACTCTCACTGACAACTAAATGCAAGAGTTGAATACAATTAATGTAATAATTAATACAGTATGTATAAAACGGGTCAAATTTGAGTTGGTAAAGACTGAACTTTCATCTCTACCATCACTGTTCATAATAAACTCATGACTCTATGACCTGCATTTGAACACGAAGTGTGTAAATTTTAACTTAAAAACTTTTTGTGTGGAGGTTAAAGATGTATTTTCTGTTATATTTTTTTGATGTCATTCCTTTTAGTTAGTACATTCCAATATACTGGTTTCCCTGAAATTTTCGACTGTTTTAATGAAATAATTTGAAAATAGTTGTAGGTAATCATATGAAATTTTCTAAAATTTAATTTAAATTGAAGCACAGTAATTTTTCTTCTTAAGTAGAATAATATTCCTTTAGGATGGATAAATAAGTATCTAGTTAGGAGACATTTTCTAAATTAGATGCAGCTGAAACTAGTACCAACAAAGAAAACAGAGACCATTTAAGTACTTCCAAAATAGATATACAAACCAAAAGGCCCAAATCTAGGAAATGCAATGCATTATAAGTATAATTAGGAGTCAAAAGTACTGTTATTCAAGGAAAAAAACTGCTGCATTTACTTTCTACACATGCTAGAGTTTAAATGACAGAAATCTAATAAATTAAAATAACATTTTTGAGTTTTTCATTTAGTATTTTATTTTAACATTTTAAAAAATTTTAACATTTGTTTTTAAAACTTGGAGTTTCAAATTCTCTCCTTTCCTTCCTCTCCCCACCCAACCCCCATTGAGAAAGGAAACAATTCAATGTAAGTTATATATGTATAGTCATGCAAAACATATTCATAATATTCATGCTGTAAGAGAAAACAGACCAAAAACATTCAAGAAAAATAAAGAAAACAAAAAAAGTATGCTTCAATTTGTATTCAGACACTATCAGTTCTTTCTCTGGGGATGGATAGCATTTTTCATCATTAAGTCCTTCAGTTGTCTCAGATTACTATATTGCTGAAAATGGCTGTCACTCACAGATAATCATCGCACAATATTGCTGTTATTTTGCACATAGCATATTTCACTTTGCATCAGCTCATCCAAGTCTCTCCAGGTTTTTGTGAGAGAATCTTGTTCATGATTTCCCATAGCGCAACTGCATTCCATCACAATCACATACCACAACTTGTTCTGCCATTCCCAACCAATGGGTATCCCCTCAATTTCTAATTCTTTGCCCCCAGGAAAAAAGCTGTTATAAATATCTTTGTACATATAGATCTTTTTATTTTTTTATTTTTTTCTCTTTTGGGATACAGATCTAGTAGTGGTATTGCCAGGTCAAAGTGTATGCTTGGTTTTATAGACGTTTGGAAGTAGTTCCAAATCAGTCTACAGAATACTTTTATCAGTTCAAAAATCCACCAATAGTCCATTATACTCCATTTCCCCCACATCCCATCTGTCATTTTCCTTTTCTCTTCTAATAGCTAAACTGATAGGCATGAGTTAGTAACTCAGAATTATTTTAATTTGCATTTCTACAATCAATAGTGAATTAGAGCATTTGTTCATATGGCTATAAATATCTTTTGATTACTTCATCTGAAAATTGTTCATATCTTTTGATCATTTATCAACCAGAGAATGGGTTTTATTTTTATAAATTTAACTCACTTCTCTATGTTTGAGAAATCAGAAAAGCTTGCTTCACAATTTTTATCCACAGTTATTACTGCTAACTGTATTTCCCTCCATTCTATTCCCCTCTCCATCCAGTTTATTCTTTTCTCTGTCCTTTAATCCTGTACCTCCTCAAAAGTGTTTTGCCTCCAACTACCTCCTCCCCCAGCCTGCCCTCCCTTATATCACCCTCTTCCCTTATCCCCTTCCCCTCCTACTTTCCTGTAGGATGAGATAGATTTCTCTTTCCAATTGAGTGTATATGTTATTTCCTCTTTGAGTCCAGTCTGATGAGAGTAATGTTCCTTCACTCACCTCTTTTCCCCTCCACTTTTCTTGCCTCTTTCATGTGAGATAACTTACCCAATTTTGCCCCTCACTTTCCCTTTCTCCCAGCACATTCTTCTTTCACTCTTTAATATGATGTTTTTAGATATCATCCCTTCATATTCAACTCATCCTTGAGCCCTCTATCTATATATACTCCTATTTGCCATAACAAGAAAGTTTTTATGAGTTATAATTATCATCTTCCCATGTAGGAACGTAAGCACTTTAACCCTATTAAGTCCCTTACAACTTCACTTTCCTGTTTACCTTTTATGCTTCTCTTGCTTTTTGTATTGAAAGTCAACTTTTCTATTCAGCTCTGGTTTTTCTCAGAAATGCTTGAAAGTTTACTTTTCATTAAATGTCCAATTTTCCCCATGAAGAATTATACTCAGTTTTGCTGAGTAGATGATTTTTGGTAGTAATTCTAGTTCCTTTGCTCTCTGGAATATCATATCAGCTGGTAGCTAAATCTTCCAATTCTTTAATGTAGAAGTTGCTAAATCTTGTGTTATCCTGACAATGACCCCACAATACATGGATTGTTTCTTTCTGGCCACTTGCTGTATTTTCTCACTGACTTGGGAACTCTGAAGTTCCACTATAGTAATCCTGATTGTTTTATTTTGGAATATCAAGAGGTAATCAGTGGGTTCTTTCAATTTCTAGTTTACCCTATGGTTCTAGAATATCAGAGCAGTTTTCCTTGATAATTTCTTGAAAGATGATGTCTAGGCTCTTTTTCTGATCATGGCTTTCAGATAGTCCAGTCATTTTTCAATTATCTCTCCTGGATCTATTTTTCAGATCCATCATTTTTCCAATGAGATATTTCATATTGTCTTCTCTTTTTTCATTGTTTTGGTTTGTTTTTGTTTCTTGATGTCTCATGAAGTCATATTCTTGCTCAATTCTAATTTTTAAGAAATCATTTTCTTCAGTGAGTTTTTGAACCTCATTTTGTACTTGGTCAATTCTACTTTTTAAGGAGTTTTTTCTTCAGTAAAATTTTGTGCTTCTTTTTCCATTTGGCCAATTTTGCTTTTTAAGGCACTCTTCTCCTTATTGACTTTTTGTATCTCTTTTTTCATTTAGCCAAGGCAGTTCATTTTTTTAAGATTTTATTTTCTCAATAATTTTTGTGTCTCCTTTACCAAGCTATTGGTTCATTTGTCATGATTTTCTGGTATCACTTTCATTTTTTCCCAATTTTATCTCTACCTCTCTCACTTGATTTTCAAAATCATTTTTAAGCTCTTCCATGGCCTGAGATTAATTCATATTTTCCTTAGAGGTTTTGGATATAGGATCTTTGACTTTGTTGTCTTCTTCTGAATATGTGTTTTGATCTCTCTTGGCAGCATAGTAACTTTTTATGGTCACAATTTTTTTTCATATTATTTACTTACATTCTTAGCCTATTACTTGACTTTTAACTCTTTGTTAAAGTGGGACTTTGCTTCCAGGGTGGAGGCTCCCTTGCCCACAGATTTAGGGGTTTTGTGTAGCTGTTGTCATAGATACTTCTAGGAACTTGAAGATTTTCAGTTTTTCCAAGTTGGTAGCTAAGCTCTATTAAAAGGTATTTATTCCTCTTCTGGCCTGTGCTCTGGTCTGTGAGTGACTACAAGCACTATTTTCTGCCCTAGAACTATGAGGGTCCCTGCTTCACTCTGGCCACTAACTCTGCTATGTTTGTGCTTCTCCTGGTCCTAAAACTGCAACCTAGGACTACCAGTTCTAAGCATGGGCAAAGCAACAGAGTCTTGCCTCAATCCTAGCAAAGAGATCTCTGGAATCTCCTTCTGACCAATTTTTTGTCCCCCTTACCATCATGTGTTCACTGAAAGCTTTGGAAACATCCACTGATGCTGCTGTTTTGCTGGCTCTCAAGGCCAGCTCCTAGTTTGCTGGGGGCTAGGCCATGCAGGTGTTGACTGCGCTGGACTTTGCTCTACTCTCACACAAGTGTGACAGACCTTTACTATTGATGTTCTAAGTTGTCTTGGTTTTAAAATTGCTTCATTCCATCTTTTTCTGGGCCATGCTGCTCTAGAATTTGTTTATAGTCATTGTGTAAAGGAATTTGGAGGGGTTTGGGAAAGTGCTCAGGCAAATCCTAGCTTTTACGCCACGATCTTGGCTCCATCTCCTACAATGACATTTTGGAAGTGGACATGCACAGTATATTTTCAAGACTAAAGAACCATCCACAGAAAATTTCATTTTCTTAGATGATGGGTGCTAGAGGTGCATGTTGTTGTTTGTCCTTTGTTCTCCAAGAAGACCCAATGATATCATGAAGGTGATAAATTTTACTTGCATGTGAATGAGTTCTCATTTCATTATTCCACTTTTTGTTGTTTGAGGAAAAAGTTGTTACATGAACAATTACTTAACTAGTTGAAAGAGGGTGAAGTATATTTCTTGGCCAGTAGATGGCCTTGTTGTTTATTAAAAACCATTTGGAAGCTGAGGAACAAACCTGGGAGAAAAAAAGTTTTTGAATAGCAAAATATAGGACTGCTGCAGCTTGAGTCAAGCTGCTCTGTCACTACCCTCCTTGATCTCCATCCTCACCTCCAATTTCCTCTGAGGAGAGATGGAATCAGGAGTATGCTAGATTCAGCTTATGCTGGCTCCTGAAGACACCCTCCACCCTGGTGAAATCTTATGTGTGAACAATTGTCTTAGAAATAGGCAGAAGCTACAAGTAGTGACACACTTCATCATTTGGTTGACCTAGACTTAAAGTGATGGCTATAATGCTAATAATGAAGATTAAACTTAAAAGTGTGTTCTAGGCACGTTTCTCACCCACAGAGAGCCAGCTGTTAAGCATTTACCAGTGTCTCCTGAATAGAATGGAAACCAAGGACTGGACATTTGTTGCTGTTCGGTTTTGTTTGTTGGTTTTTGGTTCTGTTTTTTTTAATTCTAAGATTTTTAAGCCCAAGGGCTCTAAGGAAACTGGAAAAAGGAAACAATAGAGTAGAAATTTCACTTCCTTCTCTTGACAGCTGTGATTTCAGTAGCTAGCAATCTTATCACTGCACACCTGTTCGCTTGTCCAGTACTGGTCAATGTACTTCATTGCTGTCCTCCAGTCTGTTCTGACTCTGTTTCTTACTGTCTCCTCTAGGGCCACAGATGACTTCATACAGGAAAAAAAAGAGGCAGGTCCATTCCCAGTTCTTCATGGTATACTCAGATCCTCAGCATCTCAAATGTTACTCACCTCAACAAATCCAGAAAGCCATTTTCCAACCTCCTTCAGAGGGTGACTACATGATATTTGTCTTTCAGATCAGCTATATTGTTCCTAGAAACATGGATCCAATCATCTTCTGGGAAGTAGTAGAAGCTGACTACATCTCATGAGAATGCATCCCCACAGGCAGTTTGGTAGATGCCTCTCCAGACTAAGTTATAGGCATCTTCCACTTTTAGGCCAAATGAAAAGATGAGCCAGAACCCTTCAAAAAATGGCGATTTCAGAGATACAGTTTCTTTCATTCTCCACATAGTTCAGGCCAGGCTCTAACTTATCCAAGTTATATATCATGGCACCCTTGAACAGTTCTATGCCCTTGTATTGATAGACCATGTTGACAAGAAGCTTTAAGGCAGTAAACAGGAGTTGCAGTCCTTGTTTCAAAGCTCAACTACAAGGTATTGTTGGGTCAGTAAACCATCCCCAAAGCTGCAATAGGCTACTCCTCTGGCCATGATTCCTATCAAATAAGAGTTCACTCAGTGATTCAAGTTTTCATCCTGTTTTCTGGTTCAGGGCTGTGGTCTCAACACTTTTTGAAAAACCCAAACATGGAGTTTGGGAGTTTCTCATATCCTATGTGTTAGGAGTGCAAAAGGGTAAATCTTCCTGCCTTGTAGGTCAGATCTCTGGCTATTATACTACTCTGATTAATACTCTTACTCTCATATGTACATACATATACACACATTACATATGTTTATATGCACATGTACACCCACACATATATGTATATATATATATGTGAATATATTTATGTGTATGTGTGTATGTATGTGTTATTCACAAATTGTAAAGGGCTTTATCAGTAAACATCTGCACATTGCATTTTTTATTGTAAGTTTAAGATTTGCATGATAAAATCATAATGAAATCTTAATTTTATTAGAATAAAAAAGCTTAAACATCTCTACAGATAGTTCTATGAAAGGGAGCATCACAATATTTTCTTTGAAAAAAATAGAAATCACTATGTTAAATCTATAATTTATTGTATTAGAGTGTATTCCCATTAATGGGATTCTTCTAATTATTCCTCTAAACTTTTGCTGGGAAGTTATCATAGAGTCAGGACATGGTGTATCTTCAGAGTTAGGAAGTTTCTGGGGTCTTGAATTTTGTCTTCTAGGGTGGAAGAAATACCTGAGAAGGCCTTGATGATCTAGGTCTCTCTACAGGTGGAAGGAGGGAGGACAATAAAGAGTAGGGAAAGAAAACTGATAAGGTTCTTTGGAGACAGTAGATAATGAAATTAACTGATCCCTAAGTAATCTGGCTAGAAATAAGTCTGCGAATTTAGTCCTGGGTTCTCCTGACTCCACACCTCAAACTAATGGCATGTGAGAACTGTTTGCAGCATCTCAGATTTTGAAAGATCATTAAGATGTCTAAAATGACCAGATTAATTGGGCAATATTCCACTTTTTTTCAAGAATGGCCCCAGTGCTTTTCAACAACAAAAACAGTTTTATAATTATTAATATACATGGAATAAGGGAAAAGACGTAGGAGAGTGGACCGAAAAAGAATACTGGACTTCATCAACCTTCCATTAACTCATTATGTAAAACTGGACAAAGCCTTAAACTCTCTGAAACTCAGTTTTCTCATCTCTGTTAGAAGGTGGAATGAGAAGCTTGGATGATTAATTAACTGCTAAGGTCCTTTGTAGGGCTATAATTCTATATTAATTCTCTTAAGTTAGGGACGTGACAACTTCATGAAATGAATGTTTTATAATGATTCAGATATTATTATTTTATATCTCTATCTCTCATGGAAAATCATTGATTTCACTTATTTTATTACACCTAAAGATGAATACTTACGAATACATTTCAGTTTCAGAAAATAATTTTTGATGTAGGAATGTCAAGAAGATGTCTAATGTTAAAGTGAGAAAAAAAGTATACCACATTTTCAAAATAGAGAAGAGTGGGAAGAAAGGAAATGACAACACTCTAGATCCAGATGGATCGGAAGAGAAGAAGAGTGGAAAACCGATATATAAAATATTTCTTGATAGGAAACTCCACAAAAGAGAAGACTGGAACTGGGAAAATCTTACCAGGCATCTAAAACACACTCCTGTTTTTTTCTACAAACAAATCAGCTAAAATCAGGCTCTTCTAGTAGTAAAACAGCCACAACAGAATATGTATACAGAGTTGAAAGTGATTGTAATGAAATGTTGGCATAATTTAGAAAAGATATACATCTGTTGTTGAAAAACTAGCATTTATATTGATACTGTAACAGTCCAGGGTGATGAACTCAAAGACTAATGTTGCATCTATGAATTAAGTCAGGAAGAAGAGGGCTTCAAAGAGAAGCATCTTATCTTAATGTTGGAAGACTGTGATGAAACTCATAGGATGAACTGCTTGCTGCCTTTTCAAAGTGAATGTTTTAAGGAAAGGCAATTGTAAAGAAAGGAACTTTTCACACATGAAAAAATTCATATAAATCTTGCAAATGAAGGGTAACATCATAATGATAATAAACACAAAGTGTGAGGAGTTTATAAAAGAAGCCCAGTTTGCCCACTAAGGATATTTCAGTCCAGTTCTGGAACTAGTATTAAAAGACAAAATACCAAAAAAAAAAAAAAAAAAAGTGTAGGGAACAGGGAAGCTTTACAATACCAGAGTAAGCATTTCACTGGATTTTAAAGTGTAAAAACAGAGATATTAGGAAAAAGATTGGTGATAAAAGAGGCATTCATTATAAGACTCAGTGACAATAATAGGTAAAGACCATTGTGGATTTCCTTTAAGTATCAACTATGCCTACTAAAAACAAACAGCTGCAACAACAAAAAACCTTATTTGTCAAAGATAAGAGAGAGGGATGAAAAATAACGAAAAAAGTTAGACCTCTCAGTATCCCAGGAATGGCAGTCCCAGCTGGACAGAGAAAGATGAATGCAGAAGAAGAAATATGGCAAGTTAAAAACAAAATTGATAATGAAACTGGTCTCCAGGTCCATGTTTTCATTTATATGACATTTTAAAAATTCAACAAACCTGGCATGCAAGATGAGAAGGGTTGGATGGAGTTGCACAGTTATTATCTGCCCAACTGAAGGAGCTGCCTAAATCGATAATTTCACTAATCTTTTTAAGTATTCTGGCATGTATAGAACATTATTCAAGAGATTTAAAGTTGAGATAAGATATCATCCCTGATCCTATGCTATTCATAGTCTAGCAGGGGGGATTATTGATACTTCTGGCAAGTAGACGTAAATCAAAAACAGCTTAGTCAAAAAATTTAATTCGGGAATTCCATATTTCCATCACTTTGGGGTGTTTACTCAAATGTTTCTACAGTGACTTTATTGGATTCCAGAGGTTCACTTACAAAATTTAGAAAATACAAAGTACTGGATAAGTTTAAAAATTGCAATTTCATTCTCATTTATGGATTAGGTTTAATGAGTCAACTTCTAATATTTAGATTCCAAAAATGAAATTGAATCTAAAGATCAGCCAAAGATTTCATTACAAGACTGATCAAAAGCATTAACATATTAAATTGTAATCACAAATACTTAGGGGGGCAGAGAAGGAGGAAGACTGAATACCTAAAGAACTACTAAAAAGAAATGTCAGGTAGAATCATTTTATATAAAATATTCATTGAAAGGTTTAAATATTAAAATATTATTTCAAGAACCTCTCATAAGTTAGTTATTGCCTTATTGATTGTTTCTAAAATATCCCCATTTAATAATGTAATTAATATTTCATCTGGACTTTGATCCTTGACATAATATACCTGCATACAACTTTGCAGGAAAGGTCTCTTATAGAGTCTCTGGTCACAGCCCCATCCAGGTAAACCCTGGCAATGTCAATATCTGCTTTGAATCTCTCTCTCTCTCTCTCTCTCTCTCTCTCTCTCTCTCTCTCTCTCTCTCTCTCTCACACACACACACACACACACACACACACACACACACACACACACACACACACACAAAATCTGAAACTTATTCCTCTATGAAGGAAAACCCCAAGAATGACAATAAATGGAAAGTTTTGTTTAATCTAAAAGGCCTTTTCCTGTAAACACTCAGGTCCACAAAATGTTGACTATAGATCAGGTGTTTTAAAAACAATAAAAAAAGAAAGAGAACTCACATCTGTTCCCATAAATCATTGAGAAAACAATCCCTACCTTATTGAAAGGGAAAGAAACTGTGGCTGTTCAAAATCCTACCTACCTACCCAGACCTCTCTACAGTCTTAATGAACCACAGTACCAGTGAAAGGAGATAGCAAAAGGAAAGGTCCAGGTTGACCAGTGAGAACTGTCAACTGTCAGAGAAGTTGCAAATCTGTATTTTGGCACTGGGAATTTTCTATGAAAGTGAAATCACAGGTTTGGACCAAAACAAATTCATACAGGGTATCCCAAAAGTCCAAGTGCTATTTTAAGCTATTAAAGCTTAGAGTTTAAAATGACACCATGAATTTCAGGATACTTTATTATCTTGTCCATTTTCTACTCATCAAGAACATTTACCAAGGTGTGGGTAAGATTGTGATCCTCAATGCTGGAGAATGGACACACATAGGTGAAATCAGATTTTTAGAACTACTAAAGCAAATTCTTTCCATCTCAAGTCATTTATGAAAGCATTAAGTTCTTTTAAGTGCAAAATACTACTTTTTATAATATCCTATTTCTAATGATGCCATACACCAACACTTAATTATGAATAGTTTATTATTTTTCCAGTATTAAGAAGATACAGAAACTCAAAGATACTAGAATTATATAGATATATTTTTTTACATATATTCTCACATATCTGAATCATGAATGGGAAACAGTTTAAACCCTCCCCTCCCCCCTTCTGATACATACTACTTGTGTGACACTGGGTAAGCAATTCTCCCTTTGCCTTAGTTTTTTTTTTTTCTGTAAGGAACTGGATTCGATACTATTTAAGCTCCTTTCTAGTTCTAAATCTATGAACCTATGAGCTATGAATCTAGAGAGAAAATTTTAATTAAATCTATTACTCTACACATTTGCAGAAAGAAAAAGACTTTGTTAACTTCATGTGAAGGACTCAGGTTCCAAGTTACAACATTTGATTTTAATAATGCCACAGTATGCTTTAGTGAACCTTTTAATAGCTATCAAATTCATATTTTGAAGGGCCATTCAGAGACTGACTCAGCAAAGATTGAAAGAGTTTTTGCTCTGTCAAAGTTGATTTCCAGAGCCTAGATACATTCATACTTTTAAGTCAAATGTACTTGAAACCTAATCCCCTACCTTGCACAGTTGAATTGAATTCAACAAATAGTGGCTTGGGGCAAGGCATTATTTTATATATTGTAAGGTACACATAGATAGATAAGACACAGTCCTTGCTTTCAAGGGACTTCAAATCTAGTAAGTTGGATAACTATAATTGTTCATTTGTAGAGTGTTTTAAGTTTTGCCAGTTGTGTTTCTTACCACCATCCTATGACATAGATAATACAAGTTTTATTATCCTTATTGTACAAATGAAAAACCTGAAGCTCAAGCTCACACAGCTAGTGAGCATCTAAGGTGGAATTTAACTCAGATCTCCCCAATCCAAAATCAAAACCTTTTTTCTACTTATATATGAAATGATAAAGTATTATGAGTGAAGTAGCATAATTCTCTGGAAAAACGGCTGAATTTGGAGCCAGATGACCTTGGCTTTCGTACTGGCTTTGCCATTCATTAACTGTGAGACCTTTAGCAAGGACCTTAGCCTGCAGACCTTAGGATCCTCATGTAGAAAATAAGGGAGTTGAACCAGATGACCTCAAAGTTCCCTTTCATCTCTAAATCTATAATTGTATGAACCTATGATTTATTATCATCCTATGAAATGCCATAAAATAGGTACAAGGAAGTTCAGAGGAAAGGTCATGTGATTACGGGAATCCAGGAAAGAAAGAAAAAACAAACCCAAGAGATGAAAGTTATTTGGCTGTGAGAACACAAGATACTCGTTATATTCTTATTTATATACCTTACTATTGCTTTATTAGATATTATTTACTTTTGCTATTTGGTAAACTTGATATAAAGATGTATTGGTAGGAATTCAGATTCTGGTCTTACTTAATGACCTAAACAATACTCTAAACATCATTGTTGACAAGAGGTATGGAGATATAGCATGGATAATAATGTAAAATATGTCATTATCTGGATGTGGGGGTATTGCTAAGATAGACTACACCTCAAAAAACAAACAAAAAAAATAGCTGCACCCATTTCAAAGACTTCATAACGTAAATCCATAAGATTTTGAACTGGGACTTCAGAGATTATTGAAATTGACCTGCTCATTTTATTCTTGAGGCTTAGTCCAGGAATAATTTTTTTTAAAGCTTCAGATGATCATTCATCACATAGAACAACCAGCTCATGTTATGACCAGTCTTCGATAATAGGGATTAAATTGACCAGAATCAATTAGATCTTGACAAACTATCCTCAGAAAAAGAGTTTTAACTGTGAACATTATAAAGCCAAACCTGAAGATAACAAGACAAGTACCAATGATGAGAGCTTAATGGTTAGGTCAAAGCAATTCTTATAAACTCTTTTTTTGAAAGTTATTTTTATGGTGAACTTTATCAACAACAAACAATTTAACATACAGAGAACATTCTATAAAAAGCCTTATGCTTCTGTTACCTATAGCTTTTCAAGGTATTTGTAATATCTTAAATATTTATCATCATTATATTAAACATAATTATACGTATGTACACATGTATAAAATTTATCAAGGTCATAACAAAATTACTATATTTGTGTGTACTTATGCAGTTTTTTTCTTTCTATATTCTGATGTAATTATTTTACCATAGGGATATCCTAATATACTGAGAAAAGTATAAAAATCTAGAATTAGAGCACTGTGGTTCAAATCCTCTTCTATCTAAGGATCTACTTGGTTTGTCCTACTTGGCTTTACCTCCTAAACCTTATGACCTTTTATAATTTCAGTTTGGTCATCTAGAAAATGAGGAAGTTGGACTCCATGATCTTTAGGAGTTCTTCTAACTCCAAACTTATGATCATATGAATAGTACCTGAATACACTTGAAGGGATTTTCTGTCTCATAGCTCAAACCAAGGAACTCTAAGGAAGTGTTTACCTGTACCTACCAATATACTGTATCAAGTCCTTATCTGCAAGTTCACAGTATAGAAGAAGGAAAGACCCATGAAAACAAATTCTTTAAGAGGCCTTAGAAAGAAAATCCACCATCCAATAAATAATGTCCTTGAGTAGGTCAGTTTAGAGTCTTACCATCAGGACTGTGCCTCCTAAAAGGTGATGCTTCCAGAAGGTATTATGATTATAGTTTCACTGGGTAACTATCCATGGGTGGCACAAGGTGTCATTCTTAGGCATAGCCAAGCTCTCTGATTAAGTAACTCTTCCTCCATGCTTAGGTTACAAAATGTCTCTACTCATCAAAGAAGACAGAGCATTTAGAGATGCCTATCTCATAGGAGTTGTAGCTCTAACCATGAAACACAGACTGCTTTTCACTGACGCTAAGTCTCTGCCAAGCCTAGCCTTCAGGGAACATTGCCCCTCCCCAAAAGGTTGCCAGGCACCAACACCAGATTAAGATATGGAGACCCTGACCTTTCTTTACCCTCAAAACCCCAAGAGACAGTGTTTCCTACTTAAGGGAGTGGTCTTTATCTGATTAGAAGCCATCCAAGCCTCCCCATTTATACCTTTTAAATCTAAAAGAGTACAGAAGACACAAGCATATTTAATTACTCAAATTACCCTAGGGCATGGATTCTTAACTTTTTTGTGTCCTGGAACACTTTGAGGGTGGGATGGGTAGAAAATGCTTCCTTTTTCTGGGATGTTGTTGGCTGGAACAAAGCTCTGTGGCTGGAACAAAGCTCTGGTGACTCTCATCTAGTTTTGGCTGTGATTCTGAGAAAAATCTCTTAATTATCAACATTCTGAGAGAGAAACATAATGTACAGAAAATATTTTTTGCATACTTCAATTTAATGTTTAAAAGGAAAAAAAAAGAATGCTTCAGTTGGTTTCTAAGTTGCCCTAACACTTATTTCATGGAATTTCAGAGTTGAAGGGGATTTTAAAGATAAACCAATCCAACCTCATTTCTTTAATAAAGGTGGAACCAGCCCCAGGAAACTTAAATGGCCCTCCCAAAGACTATAGAAGTTAGGAGGAAAGCTGTGCCTTGAACTCAGACTCCTTAGTTTCACTCATCTTTCCACTACATATTGTTGCCTTTTAACTAAAGACCAGCTTCCTAAAACTCATTGGCTTTTACTTTTGAGGGGAATTGAATATTTGAAAGATGATAAGGATTGTGGTGCAATAGGAAGTCCCTCTCATTCTGTAATTTAGTAGACCATCTAAGAGAGTTAACTGAGACTCAGGTTGAATGGCCCGCCCATGATCCCACAGCAAGTGTGAGGGGCAGGATTTGAACTTGGATATTTCGGTCCCCAAGTTCAGCACTATCTCCACGACCTTCTTTTAGGATGAGAAGCAAAATTAGCTTTGCTCATTTGACCTGAATCTAGTCTTCTCCAAAAATGGTAGGGAATCAAGATGGAACAGGGTTGAGAAATCTAGAACAATTTGTTTGAAGAGAAACTTGCCCATCATTCTAATTTGTTAGTAATCATATATTTTATAATGTTTTTCTCATGAAAGTCAGCACTGAAAACATCTTGTTCCTTCCATTTTTCTAAAAATGATTTTCTTTCTTTTTCAAAATAATTTGCTATATATCTCACGATGATTTTTCCTTTGCCTAACTTTGATGAATGGGGTGTGAAGAAGAAAGGACAAAGTTGAAGACAATGGAGAGTAATAATATAGCTAAATGGGAAAAAATTGTTTTAGATTAGCCACTGTTAGGATCCAACAGAATGGAGGTTTTTGTGGATGCAAGTGGGGGTAAATGTATTAGTGTACCTCAAAAAAACATTACCAAAAGGGAGATAAAGCTTTCCAAGTATAAAACTTTTGCTATGTACTATAATAAAAAAAAAACTGGAATTATTTGAGTCAACTCTGAATATTTTTAGCTGATCTACACCTTTGGGTGGATTGCTAGAATAGATGACTGTGAAAAGTCTCAGCAGCTGAAATGACCTACCATTAAGGCTACTGATAATTATATGCTGACACATTCCTACTTCTGAATTTAATTAGATTCCTGTTTATGAATGTGTCCTTGATAAACTAAAAGTTTCATGAGGTACTATTACAATGTGCTTCTGCATTTAAACAGGAGATTTTCAAGTAATGTCAAGGAGCAACTGATATGAGGTACTTGAAAATGCAAGACTGGTAACAATGAATACAAATCAGGATGTTATTATAGTATTTGGTCAAATTTTCATAAAAACTCCAGAAAAATGAAAGCTCACTTAAACTAATTCCAACATCCATGGTTTCTCTTTGCATATTTGATATCCTATTCAATGTCACCATTTTGTAGCTGGCAGTGTCTTTTTGATGAGAAACAGATGGGCCATATTCTTTGTAACCAAAATCCCTAAGATCAGGCCCAGGATTGTATTACTTAACCCAGAGAAGACTAAAGTGGTGCTGATGGAATTGTGATATGATGATGAGGAGGCCCAGTGGGAAATGTTTTGAGGATAGTGTTTTAAACCAGCCTTATCTTAATGAAAAGGAATCTGTTGATTCATAAGACAGCTGTTGTTGAGCTGTTTCATTCTTGTCTGACTCTTCATGACTCCATTTGGGTTTTTCTTGGCAAAGATACTTGAATGGTTTGCAATTTCCTTCTCCAGTTCATTTTATAGATGAGAAAACTGAGGCAAACAGGATTGAATGACTTGCCTGGGGTCTAGTAAATGTCTGAGGCTGAATTTGAACTCATTAATTTCCTGATTCTAAGCCCAGTGCTCAAGTGACTGTACCAACTAGCAGACCTAGATTTTTTTTTTCTTTACACATTTCATTGATAAGGAAAAAAATGAGTGGTAAATCCCATTCTATCTCACCCATCAATTAAATTATAGTTACACTATTTTCATAAATGCTGAGTATGATGCTATTTTCTGAAACATGGTAAACATCAAATAGTTGAACCAGTGCCTAATTTTTGCATAACTGATGGACATCACTGTCTTAGCTGTGAAATTAAAAAGCAATTCAGTAGAATTATGCAAACATGTCTCAACAATGAGCAAAGCTTAGCATTAATTGAATGGGACACAAAGATAAAAACAACCCAGTCCCTGACCTCAGGGAGCTTACATTCCACTGAGGGGACAAAATATGTTGATGGCTAAAGGTCATGCAGCAGATAGAACAGATTCCCTGTCATCAGGAAGACTCATGTTACTGAGTTCAAATCTTGTCTCAAACACTTACTAGTTATGTGACTCTAGGCAAATCATTTAACCTTATTTGTTTCAGTTTCCTCATCTGTGAAATGAGCTGGAGAAGAAATAGCAAACCACTCCAGTATCTTTGCCAAGAAAACCACAAATGTATTCACAAAGAATCAGACACAGTTGAAAAGAATAACTGAACAATGTAAATGCAAAGTATATACCAAGCAATACAAAGAAATTTCAAGAGGAAGATTGCTTTAATAATTGGGAGAAGAGGGGGTGGAGCCAATATGGCGGCATAGAAGCAGCAAAACACTGTAGCTCCCACACAAACACGCTAAAAAACTCATAAAATGGGACTCTAAACAGATTTTCAAGCTCCAAAACTCTCCAAAAGACAGAAAGCACATCTGTTGCTACGGGCAGCTCAGCAGGTTGGGCTCTTCACAGCAGTCTGGGAGTCACGGCTGAAACCCCAGCTGGCTTAGGCCCCAGGGCATCGGGCAGGGAGCTGCGTCTATAGGAGAGCAGATCGGCTGCACTGGAGGCACAGTTACCACATTTATCAGGCCAGAAGAAAAAAAGGCTAAGAGTGGATTTTGCTAACTCAGGAGAAGGGCAGGTCTGGCCAAACTGCTCCCAGGGCAAGGAAGCAGTGGGAGGCAGCTGTGGCAGCAGGAATGGCTGAAAGCAGCAGCGGCCTCCACTGGGCTGCTTCAGAGCCCTCAGCCTGCAGATAGCAGGGGGGCTGAGGCGACTGATCAGGGCCAAGGGCTCTTATGTTGAGTGGCCTGGATCTGGATCGTGGCATGGATCTGGATCGTGGTCTTGAGTGGTGGTCCTGGGGTGCGCTTTCACTGAGCCAAAGCTGGGGGGTGCTGCAGCATCCCACTAATAGCTCTGGTAGCTGTGAAGGCCCAAGAGATTTAGGACAGAGCTTTCTCCCTCCAGGAAGTAGAGTTCCACAGAGCTAAAAAACCAAGCAATTAATAGACTGGCCAACATGAGAAAAAGGAGGCAAAGTAAAAATACCAATAAAACTCCAGAATCCTTTTTTGTAGACAAAAAAGACCTAAGCATGGAGCGGGAGGAAGACAACTCAGTCAGAGCTCCCTCACCAAATGCTTCCAAGACACTGGAAGAATGCCTACTAGCTATACATCAACTGAAAAAGGACTTAGAAAACCAAATAAGAAAAGTGGAGGAAAAATTGGGAAGAGAAATGAGAATGATGCAAGAAAGAGTCAACAACCTGACTGAAGAGAATAACACCTTAAAATTGACTCAAATGGCAAAAGAAGCCCAAAAAGCTAATGAGGAGAAG
>CM053597.1:125232384-125254479 GCA_028646575.1 Pseudocheirus occidentalis | reverse complement strand
AGGGAAGAGCGGGGCGGGGGGAGGGTTGTGGGAAGCACACACCTCGGTAAAGGGACAGGGACAGGGTAGAGAACAAAACAAGGAGGGGGTGCGGGATAGGAAGGAGGGACATACAATCAGCCTCTCACAATTTGCCCACCATGGAGATATCCTGTGTAATTACACATGTACAGCCTGTATTGAATCGCTGCTCCTCCCAGTGGGAGTGTGTGATAGGGGAGGAATTGCAAGAATCTAGTATTTAAAGCTATACAATCAAATGCAACTGGGAAATAATACATACAGGGACAGGGGCAGGGAGCCCCTCCCTGCCCTGCTAGAAAGTTAGAGAGGCGTTAGAGGAGGACATAAAAGGCAACAGATTGTGGGAGGGGCCTTACAGTGGGATTAATGTTCTGAGCTGGGGGGTAGGGGCAAAAAGGGGAGAAAATTTGTAACTCAAAACCTTGTGGAAATGAATGATGTAACCAAGAAAATAAGTTAAAATAAAAAAGAATTAAAAAAATAAATAATTGAGAGAAGAGAAAGGCTTTGTTAGAGGTGGAACCTGCTTTTTCCTTTAAGGGCAAATAGGGATGCTTAGAAGTAGAAATGAGAAGGCACATTATGGGTATCAGGGATCACCTCTACAAATATACAAGAACAGGGACCATTGCAACCAGGAAATAGCCATCAGATGTTTTAACCGGTATGGAAAGTACAGCATATGCTAGGGAGTAAAGTAAAATGAGTCTTGAAAATAAAAGCGGGAGACAAATTGGTCTTGGTGTTGTTGTAAAAGGAGGCTAGAATAGTCTTCCAGACTACTTATTTCACTTTGAGGTCATAGAATCATAGATTCAGAGAGGAATCAAAGTCAGTTCATCCATCCATATTATTCTATAGCTGAGGAAACTGAAGTCCTGGGAAGTTACATGACTTTCCTAAGGTCACATAGGTAGTGAGCATGAGAGGTGTGAACTGAACCAATTTCTCTGACTTCAGAACCAGTGAGTGTTCTTTTCACTGAAGATTACTCAAAGTAATTTCAAAACTATTAAAACCTTAATGTAAATGTTTTGCTGCTGTTGTTGTTTAATTCTAGCAGAGAAACTGGGATACAGAATCACAGGACTCAGTTTCCTTCCAATAACATGGGGACGGTTGGTTAGCTAATCTTTATGTTTCATTCCTGCTCCCAGTCTATGATCCTAAGAAAGGTAGAATAGTCAACAACAGGAAAGAGATTTCATACAACAATCTCACTGGCAAAAGAGAAACTCATATAGGTTCCTTCTGGTATTCTTAGTTATCATTACTGAGTCCTTATTTAGAGAATATTACAACTAAGGATATGGTAGTTAAAGGAAAATATTTAAGAGTGTAGGATGAGTCAAACTCTACAGCTCTTTGCTCCCTTGGGAATGGAAGATGCAAGAAGGTCTTTTGTACCAAGCAGGTATTTTTGTATGCATTCCCAAGAAGCTGTGACTTTTGAACTTGAAATTAGAAGAGGACAATGGGAAAGAGGTAGGTTGTGAAGAATCATATAAGTTAGTGACGTGGGACGATGAGAGGCACAGCCTTTATGGTAAGAGTTCAACTAGGGCAACAGTTCTCAACCTGTGGATTATGTTCAATTTAAATACATCCTACATATCAGTTATTTATATTACAATTCATAACAGTAGCAAAATTATAACTATGAAGAAAATAATTTTATGGTTGGGGGTCACCACAACATGAGGAACTGTATTAAAGAATCACAGCATTAGGAAGGTTGAGAACCACTGAACTAGGGGACCAGGATCACATTAATTTTCTCTCTGACTGTCCAGGCAGGAAACTGAATAAATGTCCGGGGCCATCACTTTGCAAATGGATATATAGGAAGGTCAAAGTATGATGGTGATGGTAGTGGACCTTCAAAAACAACTGGACATGGAAAGGCCTGGAGAGTCACACACAAAGTCTCTTAGTTTCTACCTCCTCTGGACCTGGTCAGTACAGTCCCTAGGTTATAACTGTCCAACCAACTTCCTGCTTCACCTCCTTCCCGGAGAGGGGCAAAGTTAAGGATGAAAAAAATCTATTCCGTTCTTTACTCCAAGAAATACTGGGAGCTGGCATTCCCAACAAATAGTTGCCCTATTGTTGGCCATTCTTTCGTTGTTTATAAGTTAATTCTCATTCATACAAAAGAAAACAGGTGACTACTTACTCTGACTTGCTTATGTGTTTATTTTCTGGAGTAGTCAATGTTGGAAACTAGGTAAAATTTGAAAAAAGAAGTGGTTTTGCCTTTAAAAAAAGAGGAGATATTTTTCTCCCTCAGCAAAAACTGGGAAAGGGGGAGAGGACCAGAGCCGATGGGGGGGGGAGGAGAGTGGTGTAGATAAAGTATATAAATTATCATTATCATCTAGAATCTAGTCAAAGGAATTGAACTGAGGATGCACATGTACATATACATATACATATATATATATATATATATATATATATATATACACACACAATTATTGATATTATTTTTATGCCCTGGCTCATTGCTGTGTTTTCATATTACATTATTACATATTGGACCCAGTCCAAGCTTCTTTGACATGTGTAATCTAATCCTCTACATTAAAGAGCTTTCCTTATTTTTTTTCTCCATTCCCTTTTCCTCTACTTCTAAGACCCCATTCATACATGTGGAGAGTTATATACCTAGTTTACACGTCAGAATTCATGTTCCTGGCTTTTTTTTACGTTCAATATCTACCTTACATATGTATGATTTCCTTTATATTTAGATATTAGACAAAATTAAACAAATATAAAAAGTTCCTTTCCATTAGGCACATTCTATTACAGAGCAAGCAAGAACCTTAAGTGAAACAGCATGTTTATTTGAGGCAGAAGAGAACGATGAATAAGCCTGGAAAATAAAGCAGTAGAATCACTCTCAGACACCCCTATACACAGATGGGTACAACCTCCTACTTACATGCCTGATGGAAAAAGGCTTAGGTTTTAGTGCTTTCTGCCTTGGTCTCAGGAGGCGGCATGAAAACTCCCCCATAGTAGGACTTGCTCAGGCACAGGGAGGGTGCTGTTTGTGGCTTCCGTGTCCAGTTGGACCCAGGGCTTTGCTCTTCAGCTCATGACATCAAGCTGTTTGATTTCAGTTGCATGCTCCCTATAGCTCATGACTCCTCTCCTTGTTCGGTGGGTCTCACTAGCAAGCCAAGACTGCTGGCATATGGGGTATACATACACACATGGTGTTACTTTAGATGTCTCCATCTCCTTCTGTGATGAAATGCCACCTCACCTTCAACCCCCTAGGAAAGTCTCATGGGATTTTAGGCCTGGGAATTCAAGGATTCAATCTTAATTTGCAAGCCTGAGGTTCTTGGGAAATGTAGTCCCTTCAATTAGGAGCCCCCTATTATAGGAAGAAAGCCAGGGTATAAATGAGTGAGATTTTGAGATAGATCCAAATGAAAATATTATTCTTCAACCAAATGTTCTAGTTTGTGGCACATACATCCTTTATGTGGGAGATTTCACCAAAGCTTAGCTATTTGAGCTTTAGAGAGCTAATGACAAACAGCTTAGTCTTTCCTCCTAAGGGAGAGCAGAAGAATCAAGAGAAATCTCATTGTAGACTCTGATATCAGAGAGAAGGTAAACTAGCAAAAGAGTGGTTGTGAGAAGCTCTGGCTACGGGGAAAGAGCCCTACTGTAATGGGTTGGAGAAAAAGGACTGCCACTTGTCCCCTTCCACACCTGAGCCAGGACTAGGAATAAACGCTCCTGAGATACTGAGACACCAAAATAAGAGACTGTTGACTTGGACTGAAAGATACCAGATAAAGCTCATGCAGGAAACCATACTACTGAGAACAGATCTGGTGATCATTATTTTAATCCTCTCTTCACCAATTTCTCCTCCAATTCTGTCATTGTAACATCCTAAACTGCAACATATTGACCCCTTGGGGCGGCTTGGTGGTGCAGTGAGTAGAGCACCGGCCCTGGAGTCAGGAGGACCTGAGTTCAAATCCGGCCTCAGACACTTAACACAAAAACTAGCTGTGTGACCTTGGGCAAGTCACTTAACCCCAACTGCCCTCCAAAAAGAAAAAAAAAACATACTGACCCCTTGAAATCTATCCATGTCCATATCAATATCCTTGTGAGTTTATGAACCCCATCCACATTAAGAACTCCGAGACAGAGAATGAGCTAAGCAGTGGTGTTCTAGTGGGGAAGAGGATGGGTAAGGAGTAATTCTCTCTAAGTCCCTCTGAGATCAGTCTTGCTCAATTCTCCCTTGTTTTTCCTCCTTCTCTAGCAGGTTCAAAGACACACTTCTTTCTGATAAGGACCTCTTTTCACTTTACTCACTAAATACATTTTTTCCTTTCTCTTTTTCCTTATGGTCAATCCAAAAAGATATCCCTTTGGAGAGCCCATAAAATTCTCCTTATTCTTGGGAAACGATTGTGTAAACTATTTTGCTAAGAAGATTGAGGTTATCAAGTATTCCTTCTTCTAAATATCTGTATATCTATTCTTTATTCTTTTTTCCTTCTTCACATATATCACTTCTTGGCTTAATTCTTTCACTCCTCATGAATATATACAATCTCCCCTATATATATATATATTTTTAAAAAACCATTTTTCACTGAAATAGCTGCTGTGTGAGGGTTAAGAAATACTTACAGGTTACAGGTGGTTGGGATGAGGCAAGAGGAGAGTCGAGGCCCTGGAAAAGCCTAGGTCACTTAGAGATCTGGGCACGCTGGACTCTCCTAGTCTCTCAAGGGCCGTGGGAAGTGGTGGTGCTTGGAGTTCTCCTGCATGCACAAACCTGGTTTTCCAGATAACATCTCCTTATCCCTAGGTAACGTGAAGCCCCTGAAACCGCAACTTTTCGCCCCCCCCCCCCCCCCGCCCCATTTGGCTATATCCTGCTCCTTGCAGCCGGAACTTGTTTTTTTTATCACGTGTAGTAGGTGCGCCTGAGGGCTATATAAGACTCAGGTTCTGGGGCAGTGCGGGCCGGGTTGGTGGGTCCTGAAATCTTGCTGTACCGCTTCAGGAGACAGGACTCAATGAAGTTTGCTGTTCACACTTCTGAGTCTTCTGTAGGCGCCTTCCGGCTGCCCCTGCCATCCGGGAAAGTGACCCTGACACTGCTGCTTATAGCTAACATAGTATTATTCTTTTCTTCCTTTTATAGTCCAATTGATAATCTTACATTTTTGCTTCCATGTAAGTTACGACTTAAGCAAATCTGTATAAGCTTTTCCTCATTGAAGAATGATACCTCCATGCTCCATGCCTACATGAGGCATGCAGTTGGTGAGAATGTGGGAGAGGAGAGATCTAGTTCTTCTGGTTTCCAGTGTCAAGAGAAGAAAAACACTTTTCCGGGTTATTTTCAGGGAGAGAGGTACATGGATGAAGTGAAGGACTTTGGGAAGAAGTTAATATGTAGAGAAGCTGGCTCATTGACCATGTCCCTACTCTCATCTTACCATATTAGACATTCAGGGAATTCTCCCTCAGGGACTGTTAACGGTTTAACTGAGTTATTTCTCTCACAATGGGAAAGCTCATTCATTTAGTAGGTTGTCTGATATATTCTAATCTATATAACCTCTCTGGTTTCTTTTTGCTATCAGTTTGGATAAATGGGTTTATTTGCTATTCACTATGTGAAAGAGTCAAGCCTTTTGCGCTATATATACATACGTATATACATTATGCATATATACATATATATATATGCACATATATACATTAGACCATTCCTTCCTTGTTAAAAGTATCATGAACAAGTACAGCTTGAACATAAAAAATTACTCCTCTTAGACTAATGATAGTAAGGGGTATGGATTGATATAATTTAACACTAGCACCCCACTCTGATGAGAGTGGATTGACCAACTTTGCAGTCCCAATCTTTTGTTCCCTTCCTGGAATGAATCAAATTGTCCCATGGAGAAATGTATGTTGAAGAGACTGGGGACATCCTGCATCCTGGAAAATCATATCTAAACAAACCCTTAACCTGCAGAGCAATTTTATATCTTATGTCATTTTGCAAATATGCAAAATGGCTTAAATAAAACTACCTGAAGTTACCTATTGAGTTTTCATTAAACAAAATGAAGTTTTTTTTTCTCTAGCTTATTCTTGTTAATTTTATTGCAGCATGGGGCGGCTAGGTGGCGCACTCAGTAGAGCACTGGCCTTGGAGTCAGAAGAACCTGAGTTCAAATGTGACATCAGACACTCTACCCCCCCAAAAAAGCTAGTTGTGTGACCTTGGGCAAGTCACTTAACCCCAATTGCCCTTCAAAAAAAAAGAAAAAGAAAAAAAAGTTATTGCAGCATGTAGAAAATATTTGTTCAGAAAATGTATTAATTATTATTCTACTTAAAACTAAATATATGTGACTAGAGACTGTTTGAGCCCATAATGTTGTCCTGACCTCTATAAGTCTCTAGGAATTCCAAGAGATGACTATAAAAAAGTTTGTGGTTCCTTCAGAGTCTTGATCCACCCAAAATACATGCATTTTGTGTTAATACCCAGGTGGGTATCATTTTGTGATCTACCCATGCTTGTGTTTTGGATTCCCCTTGTGTTTTGACTTCCACCTAAATTTTATTGAATGTTTACATTTATTGATACTTTCTACCTTATGTACAAGTTTCCATTTCAGCAAAATTGCTCAATTGTATAAGGGTACCTTTGTCAAAATCCTATATAATGTAAACTCTCCAGAATCTGGACAAGGAGCCACACCTCCTTTCCAACTCACTCTCCCCTACAAAAAACCTAATAAATTTCTTTCTAAAAATATTTCAGATTTGCAGTTAATAAACAACATATATGCAGGACATTGTTGATCACTTCTACTTTATTGAAACTTCCTTTTTCCTTTTTTTTCTGATGCTAAACTATCCTCATTCTTTCTCTTTCATGGAGCCATCTTTCATTCATGATTATACTACTATTTATAAATGTCATTCTCTCACAAGATTTAGTTCTCAGATTTCTGATTTCATTATAAGAATCTCTTTTTTGGAAATTTCATGGACTTCATTTGTAACAAGTACATAGCATTGCCACCCATACTGTACCACTTTACACCTGTCAAACAGGATGTATATATGCCTACTCTCTTTCTGGGCTAGCTTGCTCACTTAAATTTATCCTCACACTGGAACGTCTAGGTACATTGAGAAGTACCACCAACATGGATTTATACTTGTACATACTCTCTTAAGGCCTTTGGGTGAGAAAAACGATCTTAGGAAAACATGGATACAATTGTATGAAATAATGGGTAAAATGAGCAGAACCAAGGAATATTGTATACAGTAATAGCAATATTGTTTTAAGAATGACTTTGAATAAGACATTTTCACTATTATAAATACCCAAATTAACTACAAAGGACATATGAAGGAAGATGCTATCTGCATCCAGAGAAAGAATTGATGAATAGAAGCATATATAGTATAGAATAGTATGTATAGAATCATAGTATTGATCTGATTAAAGTTCTGAAAACAAGGGGCAGGAGAGAGAGAACTATATAACAATGCATAGTAGGAGAACAAAAGATTGCTGAGACAAAGAAATGTGTCTGGGTCTAGGACTGCCATTTTTTCAACAGCAGGACAGAATATGGCACAGGTGAAGTAGTATAACTGGGTCTATGGTTACTCTTTTCTTTCACTCTTTTCGACTGTTATACTCTAACTTGAATTCACCATTCCAGCGATCATCTTGTTTTAAGCATTGATCCATCATGGCAGCTTGGAGGCTTTATCTCTTCTTGACTACCCATCCTCTATCTCTTCTCTAGTCTGATAAGGTAAAGTGACTAAAGAGCCTTTTTTGGATAAGAATGGGCTGATAGACTTTTTGTCTGTTTTAAAGGATATGAGTTCAAACCCAACTAAGAAAAGTCAAGCAGAATGTCCCTAAAATTAAGTCTTAGTTTTTACCCTTCAGTCTAGGACATATACCATAATCCTTTGTCCCCACCCACTATCTGGTTTAGAATTAGAAATCTGCAAGGGGTGCATTGCCAGTTGTCTTGACCTGTGTCTCCCCATTGTACTATTTTGACTGGAGGAGAGTGAGGCTCATGATTTTGTAACTGCCCTGCCTCACTTAAATCCTATTCATTCACTAATCAATACATCACCCTCCTCCTGTCATTTGTCCTCTTCAAGAAGGAAAGACTAACAACCACAACAACAAATACCTGGAGAGTAAGGATCTTGAGAGGTGAGAGTAATTTTTGTTTTTGTATCACCTAGACCAGCACAATACTTGGCAAAATTATAACAGGCTCTTAATAAATTCTTGGCAGCTAAGTGCTGCAGTGGATAGAGTACTGGTCCTGAAGTAAGGAAGTCTCATCTCCCTGAGTTCAAATTTGGCCTCAGACACTTACTAGCTGTGGGACCCTGGTCAAGTCATTTAACTTTGCCTCAGTTCCTCATGTGTAAAATGAGCTGAAGAAGGAACCGGAAAACCACTTTAGTACCTTTGCCTAGAAAACACCAAATGGGATCATGAAAAGTTGGACGCTACTGAAATGACTACCAACAACAATAAATGTTTGTTGATTAATGTGTTGATTCTCAGAGAAATAGGAGACTAGGTAAATAAGATGTATTTGTGGATTATGAATTAAGTTTCTAAATTGGAAATTTGAAGAGGGAGGAAAAAAGTTTGGAATAGTCCTGGTAAGGAAGGAGATTCCTCAGAGGATTTTTAGATTCATAGATTTTTACCTCAAGTGGACTTTATATATTATCTTATCAAAGCTTGTTGTTTTACAAATGAAGAAATGAGGTCCAGAGGAAGTAAAGTAACTAACTTAACATCATACAGGGAGAACTGAGGTTCAAACTCACACACGCTGATTCCAAGTGTATTCTACTTTGCTTTGTACTATGCCAACCTTGAAGAAGTCAGTAAAGATAAAGGATTGTTGAGCAGCAGCAAGAACCAAAAATATATCAAGCCGGTAAATGTTCTTTTTGGTTTAGAGAAAGGAGTGTGTGTAGTGTTGCATCTCCTCCAAAACATCACCCTTTATATCCTTTGATTTTGTGTAACCATTTCTCTTTGTTGTATTGTTTTTGTTGTTGTTGAGCCACGTCCAACATTTTGTGACCCCATTCAGGGTTTTCTTGGAAAAAATACTGGAGTGGTTGCTATTTCCTTCTCCAGATCATTTTAAAGATGAAGGAACTGACGTAAAAAAGGTTAAGTGACTTGCCCAGGGTCACACAGCTAGTAAGTGTCTGAGGCCAGAGCTGAACTCAGGAAGATGAGTCTTCCTAACTCCAGGCCCAGCACTGTATCCACTGTACCACCTAACTTCCCCATAGCAATAACAGCAGAGATGTAAAAATAAAGGCATGTATAAAAGTAATTTTTTTCTAAATATAAAAAAGCAAAGGGATATAACCAAAGGAATGACACTGGTTCCTAATTTCAGAGAATTACACATTAGATTTTTAAAAATTAATTATTTTATTTATTCTCTTGTTTACATCATTTATTTCCACCAGATTTTGAGTTATAGAATTTTCTCCCTGTCTTCCCCCCACCCCCATCCCCAAATCAGCGATCCCACTGTAAAGCCTCTCCCCCAATCTGCTCTGTTCTATGTCCTCCCCCAAAGCCCCTCTTACTTTCTGGTAGGGCAGGATGGGTCTCCCTGCCCCAGTACCTGTTCATCTTAATTCCCAGTTGCATGTAGTTAATAATTATATATGTGTGTGTGTGTGTGTGTGTGTGTGTGTGTGTGTGTGTGTTTGGTTTGGGTTTTTTTTTAACAATTGATTGTAGAGCTTTAAATTCTAGATTCTTTCACTTCCTCCCTTGTCACCCACCCCCACTGAAAGGACAAGCAATTCAATACAGGCTGTACATGTGTAATTATGCAGAACATCTCCAGAATGGACATATTGTGAGAGGTTGATTATATGTCCCTCCTTCCTATCCCGCCCCCTCCCCCTTGTTCTATTCTCTACCCTGTCCCTGTCCCTTTACAGAATTGTGTGTTTCCAGCAACCCTGCCCTCTCTTCCATCATCCCCCTCTCATCCCCATCCCCCCTACTCTCCTGTGTGACGTGATACCCAGTTTAGAGTTTATGTTGTTCCTTCCCTAAGCCAAATTCAATGAGAGTAAATGAAAGTAAAGTTGTAACAGTTATCCCTTGCCTCTTCTTATATGGAATGATTTACCCCACTTTGTCTCTCCCTGTCTCCTCTCATTCTAGTCCTCTCCCATCTCAGAAATTCACCTTTTAAAGTATCATCGCTTCTTATTCAATAGATCCTGTATCCTCTGCATGCACATATACGCACATGCTCAGATATGTATTCATATGCATATATAGCCTCCTATATAGACATATGTGTAGGTATATATATATAAATTTGTATTCCCTTCACCTATCCTCATACCAAGAAAAGTTTCATAAGTTACTATTATTGTTTTTCCATCTTGGCATGTAAATAGTTCATCTTTGATAAATTCCTTATGACTTCTTTCCCATGTTTACCTTCTCATGCTTCTTGTGTTTGATTGTCAAATTTTCTGTTCAGTTCTGTTTTCTTCAGCAAGAATGCTTGAAAGTCCTCCACCTCATTGAATGACCATATTTTCCCTTGGAACATTATACTCAGTTTTGCTGGGTAGGTGATTCTTGGTTTTAATCCCAACTCCCTTGATCTCCAGAATATCATATTCCAGGCCCTTCGATTCCTCAGTGTAAAAGATACCAGATCCTGGGTTATCCCAATTGTGTTTCCACAGTATTCAAATTGTGTCCTCCTGGCAGTCTGTAATATTTTCTGCTTGATGAGGGGGTTCTGGAACCTGGCTATAACATTTCTAGGAGTTTTCTTTTGGTGATCTTTTTGAAGAGGTGATTGGTGAATTCTTTCAAGTTCTATTCATTCTAAAACATCAGGGCAATTTTCTTTGAGAATTTCTTGAAGGATGCTTTCCAAGTTCTTTTTTTGGTCATGGATTTCAGGTAAACCAATAATTTTTAGATTGTCTCTCCTGGATCTATTTTCCAGGTCAGTGTTTTTTCAAGGAGATATTTCACATTGCTTTCTATTTTTTCATTTGTTTGTAACTGTTTAATAGTATCTTGGTTTCTCATAAAGTCATTTGCTTCCACTTGCTCCACTCTAATTCTGAAGGAATTATTCTCTTCAGAATGCTTTTGAGATACTTTTTCCATCTGGCAAATTCGATTTTTTAAGGCATTCTTCTCCTCATTAGCTTTTTGGGCTTCTTTTGCCCCTTGAGTCAATTTTAAGGTGTTATTCTCTTCAGTCAGGTTGTTGACTCTTTCTTGCATCATTCTCATTTCTCTTCCCAATTTTTCCTCCACTTCTCTTATTTGGTTTTCAAAGTCCTTTTTAAGTCGATCTGTGGCTTGTAGGCAATCTTTATGTTTCTTGGAAGCATTTGGTATGAGAGTTCTGACTGTGTTGTCTTCCTCCTGTTCCATGCTTTGATCCTTTTTGTCCCCAAAAAGGTATTCTAGAGTTTTATTGCTGTTCTTAGTTTGCTTCCTTTTCCTCTTGTTGGCCAGTCAATTAATTGCTTGATTTTTTTAGCTCTATTTAATTCTGCTTCCAGGGGGAAAAGCTCTGTCCCAAATCACTGGGGTTTTCATAGCTGCTGGAGCTATTAGGGGGTTGCCACAGCCCCCACCAGCTTTGGCTCACTAAAAGCACACCCCAGAACCACCACGCAAGACCACAATCCAGATCCAGACTGCTCAACACAAGAGCCCTTGGCCTTTGATCAATGGCTTTGGTCCTTCTGTAGTCCACAGGCCAGGAGCTCTGAGGCAGCTGGGTTGGGCTGCTTCCTTGCCCTAGGGGCAGATTGGCCGGACCGCTTTTTTCCCCCAAAATTTAGACTGAATTCCACTGTCCTTTCTCTTAGCCTTATTTCTCCTTGCTTGATAAATGTGGAAACTGCTCCAGCTGCCGCAGATCCACTCTCCTGTAGACTCCAGCTGTGGCTCCTCCTGACCCTTCTGGGGACAGGTAGGAGTTTCAGGCTGGGCTGGTTTCCACTCCCAGCCTGCCACAATGAGCCCCTCCTGCCAAGCTGTCTTCAGTGAGAGATGTCTTTTCTGTATTTTTGTGGGTTTTGGGGCCCTAAAATTTGTTTAGAGTCATATTTTATGGGTATTTAAGGTGGCTATGTGGGAGCAGAGAAATTTTGCTGCTTCTACACTGCCATCGATTTTTTTTTTTGAAAGCCTACATGTTTTGTACTTTTAGTGGAGAAATACAACTTTTAGTGGAGTGTGAAAAATCTCAGCCCAGAATGTTCAGGATAATTACAGATGTGTAATAGAGTGTTAATTGGATGCTGCTGAGTGAGAATTAATAGGAAATATCAAAATGAGTTTTGCAGTGTTAGATAAGAATATTTTAAAAATCAACGAGGGCTCATTTGCAATCAGTTAAAGTCTATATCTTTGCTACTAAATTTATTTTTACTAACTTCAGCTGCTCAGTATTTGATGATAGGATTAGTTTAAGGTCTGTATCTGAATTAATGTTTTTACAAAAAAGAAATTATATAGAATGTTCCTGTGAACAATAAGTTTAAAGGAATAAAAGGATAGAACTGTATGTGATATTTCCTTCAATTTCTTTGTGTTATGAATGTCAGCTAACTTCAAATTAAATTCTCCTTTAATGCCCTGTAGTGGTATGGACATGACCTTGATATTTTTTTTCTTTTTGGAGGGGGGAAGGCAGGGCAATTGGGGTCAAGTGACTTGCCCAAAGTCACAAGGCTAGTACATGTTAAGTGTCTGAGGCCAGATTTGAATTTGAGTCCTCCTGACTCCACCTAGCTGCCCCAATGACCTTGACTTCTTAAAGTGTAGGGCAGGCCCTGGTAGTTTAAGAAGGGAGGAGGGGCCCAGGGATGGTCTGCCAGCCAATCAAGGGCTTTCTTAGATAACTTTTAGAATTTCATCAGCATAAGCATGGCCAGAGTGATGTTTTGGTTTTTTTTGTTTTTTTTTAAGCCACAGCAACTTCTGAAAGACTGTCAATATGATGAAAGTGCAGAGGGGTTCCCATGTAACATACCACCAATAGAATAAAAATTCCTGGAAGCAGCAAAAGTGTAAAAAAAAAAAATCAAAACTTGAATTAACTTACTATGTATATTTGGAAACCGGCAACAAGGTAAGGTTCCATTTTCCAATGCAGTAGGGTAGAACAACACATACTTAGCTCCTTAGAAAGTGCTCCAGTTCAATCCCTATTATGTGTACAGTTCTCAGAATAGATATAAATATAAGTAAGGGGGAAAGCAACTAGTCAGTGAACTTCAAATCTTACCTTTCACTTCTTGCATTACTTTAGGCAAGTCATTTAGCTTCTCTGGGATTCAATTTGCTTAACTGTAAATTGGGGGAAGGGTTAACTAGATAGCTTTGGAAAGTCTTATTGTACCCATAACCTAACAATTCTATGTGCTCTCTCTTTCTCTTCTTTTTCTTGCTTCTCTCCCTTTCTCCCTATATATGCACATGCATATATACACATGTATGTGTGCATATATGTTTATATATGCGTGTGCATGTGTGTATATATGTACACACATATATGGACAGCTTGTCTAAGGTGGCATGAGAGGTAACTGGTTCTTAGGGAAAAATGGCAAAGTGAGACCTCTCATAGCCATCTTTAGACCCTTCTATCAACTCTTGACTTCCCCTCTTCCCTCTCCTTGGATCCTATGTTGTACTGTTCTGTTCTGCTCTATAGATGTTCAGTCCCTCTACCTACTCCAACTTTGTCACAACACAAAGGTTGACACTCCCTAAAACTCCTCTACTTAAAAAAAAAAAAGAAGTGAGTAAGCTGGCAGCCACTTCTAAAAAGGTACCATGTCTCAAGTGGAAATTTTCTTTTTTGACAATTCAGTCAAAAACAACTTTCCTGAATGCTTACAAGTGCTCCACTGAGCATAAGGTACTGAAATAGGCAGTGAGAAATTTTTGTTTGTTGCTCATGTGGACTTGTGATTTAATTAGTGTGGAAACCTGATTTTTAAATTCTCTTAACTAATGTTTATCAACCGTTTTTTCCTGTAATCTATAGACTTACAGAGCTACATGAGGCACTGAGTTGTGATTTACCCAGGGCTGAAGAACTTGTATGACTCAGAGACATGACCTGAACTCAGGTCTTCCTGTCTCCAAGACCAATCTCTATACACTATAAATTTGCTGCCTTTCAGGGGCTGAGGATATAAAGTAGAAAAAAAATTTATCTTTGCTTTATCGTTTGACAGTATTCCAGGGTAAAGTATTTTTTCATTAATATTCTCACTTTTTTAAGAATCAGTTGACAAAATTTCATGTCAGGATGCCTATAGAAAACAATTTAATTCACTGTAGCCTCTGGCAAATCACTTCTCCAATCAAGCTGTTTATCTGTAAAAAGAGAGGATTGTATTTCTGATCTCTAAATTTCCTTCCAGGTCTCTAATATTCGATAAAATAAAGCCATCACTATGGAATTGTTACTTTTGCATTACTTTGATTTTGCCACAAGATGGAGATATAATCCTTTGAAAATATATGTTCAAACTTTAATTGGTTTGAGGAGGGGAAATCATAGGGGTTTTGTGTAACATTTCTGTTCTTTTCTATAGCATTATAAGTATAAATTCTGATAGAAATTGTCTAATAGAAAAGTAAACTTGCATCATTTGGGAAGACAATATAGTATTATAAAATGTTTTATTATATGTTATAGGAATCTGACAGATGTTTTGTCTTGTTTTGCATTTTTTGCCTTATTCTCAATAATATATATAATATATTCTCTGCTATAGGGAATATAAGCCCTATGATTTTCTTGTATCCTTGGGTCTGTATGAAATGGTTCTGTAATAAACAGACTATCAAATACATCCCCATCCATCTCTTTCTTTTATTCATCTGGTAGCTAGACCATACAAATGTGCTGGACATAGTAAATAGTAATTGCTAGTTACAGAGAGCATGTTCTATAAATGCTTGTTGATCAGTTATTTTGGTATTAAAAGTGGTTTGGCCTAGAACTGACCTTCACCTTTGAACACCACATAGCTAATTTATCTTCAAGGTTCATAGCAAAAGTAGTGGCAATACGTTTAAGTAGCAATAAGACAGATTTGGACTCTTAAGAATTAGAACAATGTGATGAGAGATTTAATTGAGATTTGACATTGGAGTTAGAAAGCCCTTGGCTTCACATCCTTCTTCAGACATTGGCTGGGTGACCTTAGGTCAGCTGGCTCTCCCCTGATCTGAGGTTTCCTGATCTGTGAAATAAGGATGTTGGACATAGAGTTTTCTTTCATCTCTATCCCTATGATTCTTTAATCTGGGTTCCAGTCCTTCCTCTGACATACTCACATGACACTAAATAAATTACTTAATCTGTTAGTATCTCAAAAAATTCTCTAAAAGTATAAATTTCAAAGGAGATGCAAATCTGCTGTGACTGAAGGGGTTCATTTACTTGGGATTTTCTTTAGGAGCATTTGATAGTGTCATGGATTTGACTGGAGTTCAAAAGGGATCTCAGACACTCATTAGCTCTGTGACTCTGGGCAAGCTACTTATCCTCAGCATCCCCATCAATGGGGCTAATAATAGCACCTATTGGGGGCGCAGTGAATAGAGCACCGGCCCTGGAGTCAGGAGTACCCGAGTTCAAATCCGACCTCAGACACTTAACACAAAAAACTAGCCTTGTGACCTTGGGCAAAGTCGCTTAACCCCAACTGCCCTCCAAAAAGCAAAAATAAATAAATAAATAATAGCACCTATTTCTCAGGGTTGTTTCGAGGCAATAATAATAATAACAGCTAGTATTTTAGGTTTACAAGGTACTTTACATGTCATTTTATCCTCATCATTCCACGGTGAGGCAGATGCTATCATTATCCTTAATTTACAGATGAAGAAACTAAGGCATGAGGAGGTCAAATGATTTTCCCAGCGTCATAGAACTAGTAAGTGTCTAAGACTGGATTTGAACTCAGGACTTCCTGACTCTAAGTTCAGCAGCTCTATCCACTAAGTTACCTAGTTGCCCTAGATGGCTTAGTGAAGCCCAAGATGAAATAACATTTGTAAAGCACTTTGCAAATCTTAAGCTATATAAACCCTAGCTTTAAAAAAAAAAAAGTTGAATAGGTTGCCTCAGCACATAGTGGATTTCTTATAACTTTAGATCTTCAGTTGGAGCCATTAGGTTTTTCATGGGGGTGGGGATTCCTATTTATTTAGGGATTGTATTGATGAGGTGTAGGCTCTGGGACCCCTCTTGAGCTCCTTGAATCTTTGAGGTACAGGCTCTGGGAAAGTAAACCTTCCCAGAGAAGACATTTGCCTGAGGCCATGGGCCTTAAGTTTGTGGCTCTGCCCAAGTCTTTAGCCCTCCTTTGTTTCCCACTAATTGTCTAATGGTCTCCAGGTAGCCTCCAGCAACTTCCCACCATTAACCACTCATTGCTGGAGTCTGACCTCATCTGACTCCTCCAGCCCTAAGCCTCTTTGGGTACCTCTTCATTAAAAATTTTTAAATTAAAAAACGTTAAAAATTAAAAAAACATTTAATTATATTTTTAAAAAATTAAGAGGTACCCCAAAAAATTAAAAATTAAAAAAAATTAAAAATTAAAAAATGTTTTAAAAAATTTAAAAAAAATTTTTTTTTAATTAAGGGTGGTTAAGGGTGGGAAGTTGCTGGAGGCTACCTGGACAATGGTGGGCCAGGCCAGTTCAAGGGTGGAATAGGAACATTAAGGGTGGGAAACTTGGAACAAAGGAGAGCTAAAGACTTGGGCAGAGCCACAACTTAAAGCCCATGACCTCCAGCAAATGTCTTCCCTGGGAAGGTTTACTTTACCAGAGCCTGTACCTCAAAGATTCAAGTAGCTCAAGGGGGGGGGGGGGGGTGGTGGTCCCCAGAGCCTACACCTTGTCAGTATTACTTGCCCTCTGATATTCCTTCTACCTATGAAAGTGTGAATATGTGAGTATGTAAAATGAAAAAATAAAAAATAATACATAAGCAAGCACTTAAATACTGAATTTTTAAATTTAATACTTAAATTATCTCATTAAATTAAATACTTAAATTATTTAATTAAATATTAAATTATTTCATACTTAAGTACCTGTATTTTTAAAAGTTGATAGAAGTAGTGTATTACAACTTTATTTGGAACTGCAATATATCTCCATGATATTGTATTACCTTCTAATGTCCTTCTAGCTCTCAATCTATACTCCTTCAACTTTATGATTTACGTGCTAATTAGATTAATTTTGAAAACTATGTTATCATGGATAGGTCCTGATTGCTCAATGTTAAAATATTGAAATGTCACCTCATGTATACTTCATGGAATTGTGTGGATTTCTGTTACTTATCCAAATATTTGGTGTTAACATTATTTAATCATGTTGTTTGTTCTTCATTTCAAAGAAAACCAAAGAGGACTTGACTAGAGTGTAAATTGGATTTAAGTGAGTGGACCTATCTCTTCCAGAGTTATCAGAGCCCAATGGCAAAAAAAAAAATCAAGAACACTGGCAATTGTTCTAATTGAACAGGCTTCTTTGGTGCTCCACACTGACAGCTTCAGTCACCTTCATGGTCTGTTGAAACAAAATGTTCCTTCACCTATTCCACAAGGGAAGTCTTCACATGTTTTGGGTAGACACTCCATAATTCACCTATGGATTTGAGGCCTCAACCTAGATTAATCCATTTGCTGAGACAGTTTTACTGGATATGGCCACTGCACAGACTTTAGCTTCTTGGAACCACGGGTGGGAGATATTTAGCAGGAAGACATGGAAGGTAAATGAGCAACCCTGAAATGGGCTCAGAAGTCCTCACATCAGAGGTACTAGTCCTCCCAGAAATGGCAAACAACTTCAGTATCTTTGCCAAGAAAAGCCCAAATGGTGACACAAAGAGTCAGACATGACTGAAAAGTAACTAAACAACAAAAAATGTGCCAGACATCAAGGTTATTACAATTCTTATCTCATTTCATTCTCCTATCACCCCTGGGAAATATGGGCTATTATCATCATTTGACAATTCAAGAACCTGAGGCAGAGAGGATCACATGTCTAGAAAGCGTCTGAGGCTGGATTTGAACTCAAGTCTTTCTGACTACAAGTTCATTGCTATATCTACTACACCACTTAGCTGAAGTCTCTCCTTGTTCTATGTTCCCATATCATTGAATATAAAACCAGGAGACACAGTCATCAAAGGACTTCTATTTGGTAATATCAAATGTCTTGCCAAGAGTCCAAATGTAGGCCATAGTCCCTGTAGGTAGTGAAGTTTTCCAGGTGCTAGAATTGGTGGATAACATTATTCTGATTGTATTAAGCACCAGAATATTACACATTCTCCTCAAAAATCTCCATGGTCAATGAGAAGAGCGTGGCCTTTTGTGGATGATAGATTCCTAGATTTAGAAAAGCCCAATAGAACCTAGGGATGTGAAGTGCAGCACCTCATTTTATAGAGAAGGAGAATGATATTAAGCCACTTGCCCCAGATGATGCAGATAGTAAGTAGCAGAGCAGAATTTCAACCCAGGCCCTCTGACTCCAAATATCATGTTCTTTCTACCTTACAGATTACGACAGTTGGTTCCATGCCTCACTGAGTCAACATATCACTACATATATCTTAGACAAGCCATGAGGATGGACAGCAGTAAAAAGAATGTAAAAAGACAGATGACTTTGGATTTGTGATATTATGTAGTACTTTGAATCCCTGGTGAACTAGGAATTTCTGGCAGTCATGAAGTCCCTAAAGACTCCAAATTACCTGGGACTCAAAAGATAATAAAGAAATACACGTATGTACCATATTACTAGCAATAACTCGTGTGCATGGTAAAATATAATGTATCATCAAGAATATATATGCATATACATATATATGTACATATGTGTGTGTGTGTGTGTGTGTGTGTGTGTGTGTGTATAATTGAAAATGAGGTGGAAGGGTCATATGAGAGTGAAGGATAGTAGATGTAGAGACCAAGAACCGCACTGGTTTCCCCAGAAGCCCTAGGACTCAAGGGTATTGGGTAGGTCTTTTTTGCAAGATTTTCAAAAAGACTTAAGTGGGTAAGAAACACACAGACTGAGAAAACATGGCTGAGTCATAACATGTACCAATGGAAAGAGTACCCAAGAAATGAGATCATATGTGCATTAATATACTAAGTTCTATAAATCTTCCATACTCTAGTAACTTACTATATTGATCTTAAGGCCCAAAATGCAATAATTGATTTTTATAAAGCACATGCAGATTAAAAAGTCTGTATTATCATTACAAATAGAACTAGCTCCATTTAGAGCTATCTATATGCACACAGTATTCTTAATGATAGAGAGTAAGCTACACCTTTAGGATTCTGACGTGTCTTTGCTGTTGTTGTTCAGTAGTAGTATATGACTCTTAATGACCCCATGGAGGCTTTTTTTTCTGGCAAAGATACTGAAGTGGTTTGCCACATCCTTCTCCAGCTCATTTTGCAGATGAGGAAACTGAGACAAACCGGGCAAAGTGACTTGCCCAGGGTCACACAGCTGAGTGAAGACAGATTCAAACTCAAGATGAACCTTCCTGATTGCAGACCCAGCACTCTGTGTACTATGGTGCCACCTAGCTGCCAGTTGTTTTTGTTGATGCAACTTAAATCTCTGGCCATGCTGAATTTCTATGCCAATCATTATTGTGAAGGGTTTCAAGAGGGTCTCATCAAAAGCTCTAAGAACTTCCTTCTAGATGGTAAAGTTATTCAAAGAAACTCTCAAATATAGGGGCAGGCATATAGTCATAAAAATTGTATAATATTGAAATCCCAGATTAGCCCTCCAAATAGCTTAATTAGCACCTAGTTACTAATTTCTTAAAATAGGAACCTACTAAATTTTCTCTTTCCTCCTTTTCATGAAGATACTCCTAAAAACTTTATGTAGTTTGAGAAAGGAATTCTTGGCTTGGGTCATGATTTCTGCCACTGTCACCTTGAGCAGATTATTTAGACTCTAATCCTCACATGTTTCATTTGTAAATGGGGAATGATAATCCTTGTACTAACTTCTTTATAGGATTGACATAAGGAGCAAATAAGAAACTATACATTGTCATCCTGTTATTGATAATATTACATTGGAATTGGAGATTAAGTGAATCACTCATTTTACAAATGAAGAAATGAAGGTTCAGAATATTTAAATGGCATCCCCAAAGGTCATACAGTTGATGATAAAACCCAGATGATAACATAAATAACATCATTATTACTAGACACTTTTGCAGTTCACATGGGCACAAGTGATCCTGCCAGAATGAATCTATTAATCATTGTTAAGGATTATGATTTAATTATAAGTTCTCTATATTTGCTTTATTGGTAAATTTATAAGCCTATGATCTATATCATAGCCTCAAGTAGGTGTTCTCTAAAACACTGTTCTGGGACTTTGTCTTTTCTGTCTCTGTATCTTCTTTCTTGTTATGATCCATCGTGCATGGACTCAATTTTTATATCTTTGCAGATGACTCCTAGATTTATATATCTGTAACAGTAATTAATTTAGCAAATACTTAGCCCTTGGTGATTTAGGGCTAAGTACCTCTTCAGAGAGGCAGAGGGCATGAACTCTGTCTCCTATGTGAACAGAGGGCATGAACTCTGTCTCCTATGTGAACAGAGGGCATGAACTCTGTCTCCTGTTGCTGACGTGACAGGAGGAGGTTGGCTGAGATAGGAGGCCAGTGTGTGTATATAAGAAGAATTCCAGAGGCAGAGAATCAGAATCAGAAATATTCCTCCTGGTGGCTCCTGGTGGAGTAAACAGGATTGTCCCAGCATCTAGGAGCTGGACATGCTGGACTGAGAACTGAGTTGGTGTTTTCTCTGAGACCAGAATCTGGTGAAGGTCAAAGTGGCTGTTACGTCCTGGAAGGTTGAAATTTCTTGTGGGTTCTAGGGCCAGCCACATTGCTCAAGGACTGAAGAAGTATGACCTGAATAAGCCTTTGTTTGTTTGTGGCTTGGCTGATCCTTGAATTCCTGGCAACAGAAGTTGTGAAGTTTTTGAGATGTGCTGGACCCTGTGAACTTCAGTGTGTAACAAGGAGGACTGAATGAGAACCTGGGAGCTGTCTGCCTCTGAATCCAGGTGACTGTTTGGTGGATTCAAGTAGGATCTGGGACCATGGAAAAGGATCCAGGGAATCTAAGAGACCACCCTGAGTCAAGATGAAGGAAGTGCCTCTTCCAGGATATTGAACAAGTGATAAAATTAAAGTTTACTAGACACCGAGGGGTGGAGGGTTTGTGTAATTTTCTAATACTTGTATTTTGTGATAAATGAGACTTAGTAATTGTGAATCTGCATAAGGGACTGATTAAATTAACTTGTCATTGCCCCATGAGTGGAACACTGACTTGTATTGTGAGACGACTGAATGATTAAGTAAGGAGGATTTCCCCCTTAGGGAAACCAGATGATTATTCTTTTGTTCTTTGCTCTCTGTACTGTGGCCACTGTAGTGAAAACTATGTGGCCATTCTTTTTTTTTTTATTTTAATTTATTTTCTTGGTTACATCATTCATTTCTACAAGGTTTTGAGTTACAGATTTTCTCCCCTTTTTGCCCCTACACCCCAGCCCAGAACATTGATCCCACTGTAAGGCCCCTCCCACAATCTGTTCCCTTTTATGCCCTGCTCCAACACCCCTCTAGCTTTCTAGCAGGGCAGGAAGGGGCTCCCTGCCCCCGTTCCTGAATGTATTATTTCCCAGTTGCATTTGATTGTATAGCTTTAAATACTAGATTCTTGCAATTCCTCCCCTGTCACACACTCCCACTGGGAGGAGCAGCAATTCAATACAGGCTGTACCTGTGTAATTACACAGGACATCTCCATGGCGGGCAAATTGTGAGAGGCTAA
>CM053597.1:125215875-125231884 GCA_028646575.1 Pseudocheirus occidentalis | reverse complement strand
GGGGGAGGGGAAGAGACAAGGAAGGTGGGGAAGAGGGCAGGTCCTAGAGCCCCAGGGACTTCTGAACGATCTGCTTGGCAATGCGATAAAACTGTTCTCGGTCATCCCACCACATCTTCGAGGCGTCCACGTTAGCACCGCTCTCATCGTTTGGCTCTGCCAACATGCTCACCACGGAGAGGAGGATCTTCTCCACGCTCTGCACCGGACTCCAGCGCTCTGCCCTGCTCTCATAACCCATGAGGTCATCACCAGGAGCATGCAGGATGGAAATACAAACCCTTCCATCAGGGTAGATGTTGGGGTGGAACATTTCACAGGTGAACCTCATCTTCGGGGGGCTGAGAGGGTAGTCCAGAGGAAAGCTGAGAATGGCAGGAAAAACACCAAACTCAAAGCAAGTGTCTTCTGGGCCCCGTGTGTGACCAGAACTTGAGAGAAAAGGAAAAATCGCACTTGTGGCGCCGCGCCCTGAGACCTCGAACACCAGTCATTTTTGCAAAGGTACACACTGACAAAAAAGCAAGCCCTTCATTTCTTAATCTGTAGGATGAAAATTGTATTCTCTCTGTCTCTGTCTCTCTTTCTGTCTCTCTCTGTCTCTGTCTCTCTGTCTCTGTCTCTCTGTCTGTCTCTTTGTCTCTGTCTCTGTCTCTCTCTCTCTTTCTCTCCCTCTGTGTCTGTCTCTCTGTGTCTGTCTCTCTGTCTCTGTCTCTCTCCCATTCCCTCTCTCCCTTCTCCCTCTCTCTCCCCTCTCAGAACCTACCACAGTCTCTGCTACATTGGAGATACTTAATAAATGGTTGTTGGCCCAACCCTGACTTGTCTTCTGGGTTACAGGTTCATGTCTCTGACTGCCTGTAGGATATCTATTAGGATGTTGTCATCTCAACTTGAACAGATTCAAAACTGAGCATATTATCTTTCCCTCAAAATCAGTTCTTTTTATTTCATGACTTTTCTCTGTCTGCACTATTCACCCTGTCTTCCATGTTTGAAATCTTGAGGTTATCTTTTCCCTCTCCCTCACAGTTCACGTGTAACCAGTTAAGTTACCAAATTTTATAGATTATACTGTCAAAATTCTATTCCTATTTTCAATTCATTTCCTCCTGCTCTAACCTCTGTGTTGATCTCTGGTTTCACATCTTCAATTGCCTTTGAGACAACTTAAACTGAATGTTCAGGAGATATCTTAAACTCATGTCCAAAAAGGAACTTATTGTCTTTCTTCCTCTACCATCCCCCTTCCAAACTTCACTTTCCATCTGCGACTCAGCTTGGTCTGAATTCTACCCAGCAAGGTACCCCTCCCAGGATAAGGCCATCACCAGAAATCTCATCAGATGGTTTAATTCAGATTTAGATATACCCAACATCTGCCCAACTCCCTCAGCCTTCTCTCTTCTCTGACTGGAGGGCTGGAGACTGGCACACTAAACTTTGCTTAAAGTTTTCCTTTACAGAGAGCAGAATTTGTACTTTCACAGCTCCACTTTCAAGGTGTAACTCTACTTGGTCTGAACTCCATGAAGCAATGGAGTAGGTTCTGGCACTGTCCCTGCCCCCTCTTTTAAACTCCATTTTGTGGCATGTCTTGACTGCTGGTTGGTCTCTTGCCAGAAATCTCTGCTCACTCCAATCTATCCTCCATTCTACCACCAAAGGGATTTTCCTAAAGCACAGGTCCTACTATGTTAGGCCCTTACTCAGTAAATTCTCATGGCTCTTTATCATCTCCAGTATGAAATACAAAATCCCCTGTTTGGTGTTTATAGCATAGCCTTCTCCCTATAATCTATGCTATCTTTTTACACCTTACTCTCCACCATGCAGGTAGCTAGGTGGTGCAGTAGATAAAGAACTGGGTCTCAAGTTAGGAAGACATCTTCCTGAGTTTGAATCTGACCTTAGACACTTAACTACTTGTATTATCCTGAGCAATCTTAGCCCTATTTGCCTCAGTTTCCTCACCTGTAAAATGAATTAGAGAAGGAATTGGCAGACAACTGTGGTATCTTTGCCAAGAATATCCCAATTGGTATCATGAAGTTGGACAGAATTTAAAAAGTCACTGAACAACAGCAGCTCCACCAAGTACTCTTTGACCTGTGACATTGGCCTCTTGGATGTTCCCCAAACAAGACATTCCATTTCTAGTTATGGATATTTTCTCTCCTCCTCTCTGTCTATTGCTTCTCTGACTTTCTTTAGCTCCTAACAGAAATCCTATCTTCTGCCAGAAGCCTTTCCTAACCTCTTAATTATTTCCTCAATTAATTAGTTCCTGTTTATACTGTATATAACATATTTGAACATTTTTTTTGCCTCTTGTCTTCTCCATTAGATTGTGAACTCTCTGCAAGAACGCTGTCTTTTTCTTTTCTTTACATGCCCAGTGCTTAACATAGTCCTTGGCTTATAACAGATGCCTAAGAAAGTGTTTAATGATTGAATTGTTGACTAAAAGGAAAACACGATTGATTCAATACAAGGAAAATTATAAACATAATCAACCATATTAATAAAAGGTCATTAAAACTACACAATACCTTTGACATAATTCAATACCCCCTTTCTACTAAAAATACTAAAAAGCATTGGAATAAATGGACATTTCTTTAGTTTTGTAAATAGTATTTGTTTAACATTGAGAACCAACATCATATTCAAAGAATAAAGGCTAAAAACCATTCCATAAGATCAGCAGTAAAAGAAAGATAAACATCATTATTATTATTTCATATAATTCAAGAAATATTAGCTTTTGCAATAAGGCACAAAAAATGTAAGGGAATAAACATAAGCAAAATAACTTCAATGATTCCATGACGATAGACATATTTGTTCCTTGATCCTTATAATATTCTTCTGGAGATTGTTTCTCTGACCCTTGAAGAAGATTGCTTTCATGTTTACTTAAGGTTTTGACCACCTTTCTGTCATTTTCTTGCTCATTGTAGAAGCATTTTATTTTGTCCTTTTATTTGTGAAGTAAATATCCAATATGGACTTTTGATCCTTTTATCTTCTTTTTGATTTATGTTTTGAATTTTGTTTTAGGGATTTTAAAAAATTGTCACAGATTTGTAAACAGGGGATTTCAGGATCTCACCCCAAATGCCAGCACAAGATCAGAACTGTAAAATGAGACTGTTCAAAAGCATCTTACATCTGAGACCCTTATAATAATTCAAATCTAAAAGGTTTTATATTTGCCATGGGAAAACTATAATTATTATCTAACCCCATAAACTTGGCAGCAGTCTCTACAACAGAAGATTAATATATATGATAATTTTATAAATCCTTCATGGTACCTTCTCTTCCCCTCCCCTTTCTGAAATAATTCTTAAACACCTATCTGATTTGAATAAAATATAGATTCATAAGTAATGAACCCTTGAGGAGAAACCCAAGACGGAAATATACATGCATCAGAAAATTGCTGAATATTTTTGATTTCCCTTGCTTCTTAAAAAGTCTCCTCTCTAGTCTTAAACATGCTGAATTGCTCATTGCGGGCAATGAACATATTCTATTGAGTTTTACATACATGCTTCAAAATTTTTGCAGAATTACTCATTATACTACCTTTTACCCTCCTTATTAAACCTTCTGGTGCTTCAAAGTTCTTGTTTAAATTTGAAAGAGTGTCTATGACAATGCCACTGGGGTTTGCTATGTCCTAAATGATGAAATCATACAGAACATAAAAGAAACATAACTTATGCACACCCATCCAAATACTCAAACTGTACTCAATGGGAACATGAGGACATGTAGATAAAAAGGAAAAAGGAAAAAAGTTTTGTACAATTTTTAAAAATCCCCCAATCTCACCCATAAACTTTTTGTCTATCAGTTTATATAAACTTCTCCTTTAAAAATGATACACACACATACACAGATGCATGTATTTGTGTGTGTATGTGTATGTATATATGTGTATATATATATATATATATATATATATATATATATATATACATATACATATATGTGGGGGAAAACAAAATTAAATGTTCATCTTTCATTAAGAAGAGAATTCCAAAACTTGGAGAACTTAGAGAGCTAGATGAATCAATTCAAAATGCATTTATTGAGCATCTTTTATATGACAGATACTGCACCAGGCACTGGGATACAAAAACAAAAAACAGTTCTCACCCTTGTGGAGCTTAGGAAACAAAATAAAGAAGTAAAAAGGGTGGTCATCAAAAAAAAAGAGAGAACATTTTTAACTGATGTGGAAGAATAAATTCATCCAAATGGATTTATCACCTTCATGGTAACCACCTTGGCAGACCAAATACATTTTAAGCAATAATTCTGCCATTGCTGAAAATGGTTTTGGAACTCCTTCAAAACCTGAAATATAGTCCTTTAGATATTCTTACTGATGATAAATCCCTTCAGGAGTGTATTTAATTCTTGAAATGATAGCTGTACCTCATTCAGAGCCAAGCTGAATGAACAAAGTAATACAGCTAGGTAATACGGTATTTATTTTGAAAGATTAAGTTGTGAGTGTATAGCAATTAGACTAATTTTCTTCTGTTTCTAAACCGTCTGTGAAAATAACATTATGAGTTTGAAAAATGTTTTTCAAATGCTCTCTTAATGTTCTCTTAGAAATTAATGTATAATCTACAAAAATGTATAAAGGATAATGATGTTCAGAGAAATATATGTGTATGTATGTGTGTCACATATATGTGTGTTCATGTGTGTGTTTAAACAAATTAAACTCATTAGCTAAAATTCAAATCTACATGCAATGGCCTCTAAAATATTTTTAAAATTTTACATTTTTCCAGCAAACCTTGTGTTACTGTCTACCAGATGAAATACAGAGCACCAATTGGAATTTTTTTCAACTGGGCTAAAATAGCTGGTGGACTGGAAGGTTGGGGGTGGGGAAAGTGAATATAAAGGTAGGGAGTAGTAAAAGTGCTTAGAACAGTACAACCAAAAGAGCAATTGTTCTGGGAGAGGAGTTCATTTAGTTCTAGCTCCTTTGAGGAAAAGAGGAGAAGGGAAAGAGTGGCCTAAAGATAGTTGCATCTTGTAGCACTAAGGTCTGGTAAAGGAGTATGACCTGAGATACAGGTACTGTAGTCACCATTGGGAGGGATCAAATACTTCTTGGATGTTGGCACCTTTGGGCAAAGCCTCATATGCCCACTGCTGTTATGATTCTGAAAGAAGGTCTTACCCAGCTTTCTATAATTTGTCTTAGTATAACTGAGTTCAAATATTCTTGTATAATTTTGCGTATGCTACCTAAATAATTTCCATCCTTCCTATGACTGACAATTTTTTTTAAAAAATCAGAAAATGTGAGTGATAAGAATTTTACTGCTTTGGATTAAACATCAACATTTTAAAATAAATATATGAAAAATGAGCAGGAGAAGGAAATGGCAAATTACTTCAGCATTTTTGCAAAGTGAAAATAAAACCATTGGGAACAGAATCACATGCAGACAGGTATTCGATCCAGTCTACTAATCCCATTGTTGGGGATTGAGGATTCCATAAAAGTGATTCTTTTTTAGATAACTTTTTAAGCTTATTCATTCAAGCCCTAATTTTTATTTTTAAATCCATTTTGGAAGGAAATATCCCTAAAGGGTATTAAGCATTTATATTTTTTTTTCTTAAATAGAGACTAATGAAATGATGTGAACTTGTACAATGATTTAGTTTCATTATGAGAATGTGTTTATACCATGTAGGGGTGATACTTTCGTCTATTCCATTTTTCTCTTTCTTCCTTTCATCACTCTGTTAGTGTCACTTCTCCTTGTTGTTGTTACGACTACTTCTGACAATGTCCTTACTCCTCAGTAGAATAAAATGTGCTTGAGAACAGATAATGTCTCATTGTTCTCCCAGCCTGGTTCCTGATTTCCTCTGGTCTTCAAATGCAGTCTGCTGCTATCTCACCTTAGAGCTTCCCTTAAGACATGGGCACTTATCCTGGAACATCCTATTGTATATAAAGATTGTTGACTTTGAAATATCCCTGGTCAAAGGGGATATTGCCACCCTTTTCCCATTGATGAGTTCCTCTTAGAACCTCTACTTTAAACCTGCCTTCATTCCCCTACTGGCCTGTTTCTTTCTCTGGATTTTAAAATCATCCCCACACCCACAACTCTCTTACCCCTTTTCAGCTCCCTCTTGTGCTTAATAAGTCCTTCTTTCCTTCCTTGCTTCCTTGCTTCCTTGCTTCCTTGCTTCCTTGCTTCCTTGCTTCCTTGCTTCCTTGCTTCCTTCCTTCCTTCCTTCCTTCCTTCCTTCCTTCCTTTCTGCCTTCCATCTTTCCTTTCAGAAAGCTTTTACAGATAACTCTCTCCTATTTCCTTTAGACTTTTTTTTTTAATTTATTGACATGATGTTTTTAGAGTACAAACTTAGGGTATGCTAGTCACATCTTTGTAAACTGCTCTGTCAACATGCAGAATGTTTAATAATTCCTTTTGGTTAACTGTGTGCGATGATGTTTATGTATTTTAAGAGATTCATAAGGATCATCAGTGGGATGCATCTTGCCTAAGGCTGCATGAATGAAAATATTTTTTTTCCTTTGAAATAATGGGTCCTAGAGAGGCAAGTCATTATGCAATCTATTTTTAGGATTAGAATTCTGGAAGAAAATTAAGGTTTATGCCAGATTGTGTGATGGTCTTTCCTTTTCTACCACTGTACATTTTGGGAAAATGTTAATATAAATATTGTGATTCATAAAAATTGAGAATATGTAACGATATCTTGGCCTGCTGTGCTCTTTTGTCTGAAAATAACTCAAATTTATTGAATTTCTTATTGAAATTGCAGTGTCTGACTATTATGGCAATAAAATTGTTCCACTAAATATGTAATGGGTGATTTTACTTTGTTAACTACCTAGTTTACACTACAGTTATAAATAATGTTGACATTCATAAATGTGATTGAATGCAGTAATAAAGTTTAAGGCAATTACACTATCTTTCAGTTTTATTTTAATATGTGGAATGTTTTACCACAAGCATAGGGTGTCCTTACGATTTGAATATCTAAGCAGCATTTTTGTTCTAGTTTATAGGGACTGGACTGGAACTAAGTTTGTGATTTTAATGCAATAGGGAACTTCCAAGTGAAGAATTTTTCTCTACCAATGCAGCTTGAAGTGTTAGTTTCCGTTGTTGTTTTTTTTTTGTTTTGTTTTGGAGGGCAGTTGGGGTTAAGTGACTTGCCCAAGGTCACACGGCTAGTTTTTTGTGTTAAGTGTCTGAGGTCGGATTTGAACTCAGGTCCTCCTGGCTCCAGGGCTGGTGCTCTATTCACTGCGCCACCTAGCCGCCCCAGAAGTGTTAGTTTCCTAGGGCACTAAGAGCATAGGGGATTGATTTGCTGAGAGTCATTTACCCTGTATGTTTAAGAGGTGATACTTGAATCCAGATTCACCTGGTTTTGAGGTCAGTACCAGATCCACTATGACATGCTGCCTCTCTAGTTTTTGATGCATTTTAAAGCCAGCACTTTTGAAATTAAATCTGAAAACATTTTGGGGGGATGGGTTGAAATAGGATCAAGATATCGTAGCTGGAAGCATGTCAACTATCAGGTGAGAGTGGTATCTTTCTGGGGGCTTGGAGACTTAAACGGATTTTGAATCCATTGCACATGATTAATTAAATGATCAAAAATCAACTTGGGGGGCAGCTAGGTGGCACAGTGAATAGAGCACCACCCCTGGCGTCAGGAGGACTGAAGTTCAAATCGGAGCTCAGACACTTAACACAAAACTAGCCATGTGACCTTGGGTAAGTCACTTAACACCCAATTGCCCTACCTTCCCCTCTCCAAGAAGCAAAAAAAAAAAAAAAGAAAAAAAAAGAAAAAGAAAAAGAAAAAAGGCAGTTTGGAGAAAAAGAGTAGCTATGACCAAGGAATCTGAGTCATTCCTTAAAGGATCAGAACAATGTTGGGAGGCTGGGTCTGTCTGACAGGAAAATATGTATTTCAGCTTGTGAATCTGGGTGAAGCCTAATGTATGAAATCTGAAGGTCATTGAATAAACTGAAATTGTACAAAGCTCCTTGACTCGGGTATATTCTGAAGGGAAAAGGAAGTAAAAGCAAAACCATTGGGAACAGAATTACATGATAGACAGATATCTAATCCAGACTACTGCTGAGATGGGATGGATGTTAATACTTTTAAGGACCTTCAAGAGGAAAAAGATAGTGAATTGTAGTCAATGTTTGTATTCTGGTTGAAGTTCTCCATCTTTTCTTTCAACACCTTTTTGTTTTTATCAGCATAGTCTTAACTACAAGAGCCCTAAATTGAGAAAGAATATGACCAATTCCAAATCTATCTTTGTAGGGGTGGGATATGGAGGGGGAGATTTGCTTATGCTCTAATGTTTCCCTTAAAATATGTACATATATAGATATATACATATAGATAGATATGTTTGATTGTTTCTAGATCTTCATAGAGAAGAGAATACAGAAAGGAACCAAGTTCATAGCTATTCCATAAAACTATGCACTTTTTCAAAGGAGAGAATAGAAAAAATGGGGGCGGGATAGGATAGAAGGAAATACAGTTAGTCTTTCACAACATGACTATTATGGAAGTGTTTTGCGTAACTACACAAGTATAACCTGTATTGAATTGCTTCCCTTCTCAATAAGGGTGGGTGGAAAGGGAAAATAGAGAGAATTTGGAACTCAAAAATTTAAAAACAAATGTTAAAAATTGTTTTTACATGCAACTGAGAAATAAGATGTATAGGCAATGGAGTATAGAACTCTATCATACCCTACAAGAAAGTGAGAGGGAGAGGAATAAGTGGGGGAAGGGTGATAGAAAGGAAGACATAATCAGAACGTATTCCATCTTGGGGTGGGGGAAGGGAGAGATAGGGAGAAAATTTAGAACTCAAAATCTTGTGGAAATAAATGTTGATGACTAGTATATATAAATTAATAAGAAAAGACTATGCCCTTTTAAAAAATTATGTCTTCTTCATTGTGGGGGCTCTGGGTACCTTGCCCCTGTGATTTAGAAAACCTATGTACAGGGGCAGCTAGGTGGCGCAGTGAATAGAGCACCGGCCCTGGAGTCAGGAGTACCTGAGTTCAAATCCGGCCTCCTCAGACACTTAACACAAAAAACTAGCCGTGTGACCTTGGGCAAGTCACTTAACCCCAACTGCCCTCCAAAAAGCAAAAAAAAAAAAAAAAAAAAGAAAGCCTATGTACATTTTTCCCCTCCCTTCATACCAGAGAAGAAGTCAGGATTATTATGGTATTAAAAGATAAAATATGTTGTTATTACATAACACTATGCATATATTTTATGTATTTCTAAGTTTCTAAACCTTTTCTATGTCATCTGCTAGGCTTCACATGTCATCTGTGGCTTCCACGAAACTTCCCCAAAGTTACCATCTAATTTTTTATGCCAAGCTACCATATATCAAAACTGCAGTGAGAAAAGTAGCAGTGTGAAAGGGATAATGGTATAACTTTTTGCCCCTTGATTCTACTCCCTTTGGTTCTCCTTTACTCCCAAGACTCATATCAAGTGCCACTTCTTCCAAGAGGTCTTTCATGATTTTTCCAACTACCAGGCATCTCTGCTAGGTTAACTCTCAGCTACTCTGTATTTATCTTATACTGTCTGATTTCTAAATATTTTCTTCCATATTTCAATGTTAAGTTCCTTGAGGACAAGATGTGTTTTTCTTTTTTTTTTTAATTTACAGTGCTTAGTATAGTGTTTATCATATAATAAGTAAGAATTTAAATATTTGTTAAATTGATTGGGGAAAACAAATCAAACTTTAATGTTTTTACTCAGATAAGAAGTTTTTTGCATATGCAGACAATGGTAATTTAACTGTAGGAACTGGTGGAATGATTTGTCTTTGTATCCCCAACACCCAACAGAGTGCATTATATATGTATCTGGTACTTAATAAGTACCTAGTCTTTATTAGAAAGTTATTGTTTTACATGAAAGTAAATTCTGGTTTTGTACTCCTCTAGTTGGAATTTTCTTTTTTTGTCATTCGGGGGTACAGTGAAGAAGTAAGAAGAGAAAATTAATTCTTTTAATTGAAAAAAAATATTTATATGGAGGCTAAATCTGCCTCTACAGTGTATTCCTAGTTCTTTCCTTCAGATTGATCTTAAGTATATTCCTTTTTTATACATAACATCCTTTGAAATATTTATTGACAGCTATCAGATCCCCCCAAAACCTTATCTTCTCAGGTATATACATTCATAGTTCCTTCAATTGGTCTCTGAATAACAAGATGCCTCCTACCCCCACCAATCCTGATGCCCTCTTTAGAATGTGCTCCATTTGACCAATACTGGTGCTCAGTATTAAACACAATACAACAAACATATTCTGACTAGAACAGAGCACATTTAATTCCCTGTAATCACCAAGCATTTAATTCCCTTTAATCACCAAGCATCTCTTAATGCAGCCTAAGATCATGTTAGCTTTTGTTTGGTTGCCTTATTTCATAGTTGACTCTCATAGAACTTGGAGGCTCTTAAGAAGCTCATATATTTTCCATATTATCTCTTTAATAGCTCTTTCTCTCTCTCCAAAGTGTCCTTGTGCAGTTAAATCCATAAATCCAACTAAAGAACTTCACAATTATTCTTATTAAATTTCATCATATTTGACCCATCATTCTACCACAAGGAGATAGTCTGGTATCCTAACTGACATTCATTTTAATGATCCCTCCCAGCTTTATTTCATCTGAAAATTTAGCATGTGCTATCTTTAAAACTTCATCCAAGTTATTGATAGAGTTGAAGAGCTCAGGTCAAAAGAGAGATACATCCTTTCAATTTGACAGAGCAATGACTTCTGTTAGGTCAACTCATGCAATCAATTCTGAATCAATCTACCTGACTTGTACTATCATCTAGCCCACATCTTTCCACCTTGTCCATGAAAATAATGTAAGAAATTTGACAAATGCCTTGCATACTGTGCCCATAGCATTCCCCTTATGTACCAGTGTAGGAATCTTGTCAAAAAAGGAAATAAATTTAGGCTAATATGACATATTCTTGATGAAGCTTTCTTGATAGTCTCTTAGTGATAATGCATGGTGTATATATATAGATATATGTGTGTGTGTATATGTGTGTGCATGTATATGTGTATGTATGTGTATAGGTATATGTGTATCATACATATATGTTTAAATAAACATATATACAGGTATGATAATATATACATACAAATATTCATGTGTGTATACATCCATTGAGGGAATTTGTTTTGCTTTACTCTGCATATTTGAAATCTATAACAACTTGAAATTGACATAACTAATTATTCAAATTAGAAACACAAACTATATTAAACATTCATATCATCCAGATTATAATATACAAACAGGACAGCACATCATTGAACTAATCAATATATATATATTGATATTGATATATATATATATCTTGAATAAGTGCTGAAGATGATTAATTGAATAAAAAAATTGAACAGAAGAAAAGCACACTGACTTTAATTTGGGAAGTTACTCAATAATATCAGACTGATGTGACAAAAACCAGTCTCTTTAAGACTTGTTTTCCCAATGATTCTAAATGTCTTCATGTGATAATAATCGCGGAACTAAATTGTCAACTACTCCAAGGATAATGGAGATGCTATAATGGATGGAATTTTATTGAAAGCACATACAATCAGAAAAGAAATCTTATAAGAATAAGAGACAATAATATGTGTAAGCAAAATTATATCCACATACAACTTAACATGCTTAACATGTAAAAAAGAGTTAAGCAGACCCCCATTTAGCAAACCTTAATTAGGGGTGAGTAGGTGGCTCAGTGAATAAAGCACTGGCCCTGGAGTCAGAAGGACCTGAGTGCAAATCCAACTTCAGACACTAAACACAAAACTAGCCATGTGATCTTGGGCAAGTCACTTAACAAAAACCTTAATTAAGTGCCTCCTATGGACTAGGCACTGTATTGAGGCTACAAAGACAGAAAATGAAATGGCCCCTGCCACTGAACTTCAGCTTACATTGGAACAAGAGAACTACCACCTCCTGTATGAAGGCTTCCTGAACCTTTTAACAGCTGCTCATGCACTTTTGCTATCCATCTAGCACTCAACTTTTACCAGTGGCCCCAAGAAGCCATTGAGCTTCTTGGGTAGCATGAAGAGTGGCCACACTCTGGTAAACCACTTTTGCAGACAGACTCAAGTTTTTTGGTGAGTTAAAGGTGCATTCCACAGTGGAATGGGAGAATATGAACAATTTTTTCCAACCATGAAAATGGCTGAAACATATTTGGAGCTTGACAGATATCAAAGACTCCAAGTTTATAAACCGCATCTCATGCCTTTGCCAGTCATGCTGACTTTCGTCTTACCACTGGACTTTGATGATTCTGGGTGAGAGAATGAGGCTGATTACTTTGTGCAAATCTGCCTCACCTATATCTGATTTACACACAAGTCAAGACATCACCTGTGATGTCACTGATCTTCAAAAATGAAGGACAAAAACAACACTCTAACAGGGGGAGACAGCATGCACATATGCATTTATGAGTGTATATGTGTGTGTATAAAAAATACATACACATTCAGATAGATGTCTATATCTAACTATATACACATATAAATGTATGTATATAAATGTGCTTGTGTATATCAAACAAATATAAGGTATTGTTTTTTGGGGGGAAGAAAAGTACTAGTAAGTAGGAGCATCAGGAAAGGCCTTGTGGTGCAGAGGATGGCACTTGAGCTATAGGGATTCTACAACACAAGGGTGAGTAGGAAGTACATTCTAGTCATAGTGTGTATGTGTAGGTGGAAGAGCAAATTCAAGGAACTGGAAGATGGAAGGTCATGTGTGAGGAAGTATAAGAAATTCAGTTTGATTGGACTAAGGCTGAAAAGTTAGGTAGAAGCCATATTCCTAAAGAGGCTCACTTAAATCCCAAATGGAGGAGCTAGATTTAATGTGGAGCCATTGTGGTTTATAGAACAAGGGAATGAAACCTCTGTTTTAGGTCTATTTAGTGAGACCTCTATTGTTGAGACCTCTAGTTTAGGAAAACCACTTTGGAGAGGAGAGAGACTTAAAGAAAGTAGAAAAAGTAAGATACCATTACAATGTTGTAGGTGAGAGGTGACGAGACATTGAATTAGGGTGGTACCTGTAGTAGAAAGGTAGGAACAAATGGCAAAGCACAACAACATAAGGAAATGAAACAGGATAGAGAACTATGCTATTGGAGGAAGTTCTCAGCACTGGGGAAATTTCAAATTATTCTAATGTAAGTAACTTTCAACCAAATGATCAATAGCTTCTGAGTACTTTCCACCACAGCACGTAGAAATATGAAAAAAGAGATGATAGTTTTGACTAGAGGCATTTACAGTCCAACAGATGGTTAATATATAGATATGAAAAAGATTTAAGAGCATGTATAAAGGCACATTTGTAAATAAATGTGATATATTCTGTGCATAATGCTTCCAGGGAAGAAACATGCCAACATCATTAGAAGTTTAGGACTGACCATGAATTTTTAATGCAATGGATATTATATGAAATCACAAAATCTTATCAAACAAAGCTGCTACATTGCATGCTAGAGAAATATCATGAAACAATTTGTTGATAATCAGAATTCATAGGTTGCCATAGCCTGTGACAAACTATTCCTTCTCAATTAATATTTGTTGATCGAATAATGTCTCTATCTCTTCCACTCTGTAGCTGACCAAATTAGATTGTAATCATCTAGTTGAGCTTATTAAATGGTACCTCTCAAGCTTGAAATCCTCAAGCAGAATGAAAAATAGCATTATGTCATAATGTAACCCCATAATTCTTTAAGCTGTACAGTTCATAAAGGTTCAGAAAAAAAATGTTACTATATTTTCTTGTTTCATGTGTAGCACACACATCCACTCTTAGAATCATCTACTTCCCTCGTTGTGTGGCATGGGGGCTTGGACCTAACTGACACTCTATTATTAACTTTGAAATGGAATGGAATGGAATGTGAATATTAACATTTAATTTCCTCTAGTTCTTTTCTGGGATCTCAAAGAAATGGAAAGTTTCTTTCTTTTTTCATTTCCTGTAGAGGCAGGTCACAGTGTTTCCACTTCTAATGTGCCAACCAGTATGTTCTACAACTACATCACAAGGCAATTAAGGAAAAGGAAGCTGTAGTCTTACTTCACAAAGCCTTCTGAAGTATTTGGTGAACTGCAGGAGTTCAATTAACGCTGATGACTTACTGGCCAATTTTTTTTTCTTAATAGAGGACTGATTTAGCGGAGTCAGTTGTTTGGTGACACCCGGTGGCTTATATCAGTATGACAAGCAATGGCATTTGAAAGGGCAATCCCTTTTTAAGTAAATAAAAATTTATACTTATTTAAATGATTTCATTTGTAGAGGCAAAAACAAAACAAAAGAAGGAAACAAAAAAAATCCAGAGAGAGTGGCAGAAAACAGAAGCTCTATAGATTTTTTCACTCACATCATCCTAGCTAAAAGAGCACTTTCTGGCTCAGTGTAGGTAAATTTTCAGTTGGTCAAGTGAAATTTATCCTCAAATGCTTAATTAGCTGGTAGTTCAGTAGGTATATTTTATCTCATTGGCCTTTGTGCTGATAAGGGTGAGGTAAGAGGGGGTCTCCAAAAAGAAAAAAAGACCTCAGAACATCCAAAGAATTGAGATGATTCGTTTTCTGTTTCTTAATAGTAGTATTACTTAGTTGGGACTGAGAATAAATATATAGGAAAACTTACTCATTTAGGGCTGAAACTATAGTTCTGATACATTGTAACTCTCTCACATTTTTTCAGGTCTTCCTCTGCCTCTCTTTTGGGGTTTGCCTTTTTTATTTGAGGTTTAGCTTCTAATTTCTACCTCTTGTTGTTTGCCTCTTGATACTCATTCTGCTTCTGTTGCCACACTATTATCTTGGAAACTGATATATGTTCCTGAAAATTCAGTTTCAAATGGGTATGCCTAAAGTCTAGAACAAGATTTTTTTTTATTCATTTGTTCGGGAAATCAAATATTCATTCAACAAACATACTTTGATAAAATGGAGTGTTAGCTTTGTTGGAGAGAGATCATTTTGTGTGACAGAGTCATAGTCACAGAGTTGGAATGGATTTTAGAAGCCACTTTGATCTAACTCATAATTGAGCAAGAAGGAGACTTTGACATACCTGACATGAAGTCACCTAGTTTTTGCACAAAGGCTACTAGCAAGGAAGCGCCCAATAGCTTCAAAAGAAAACTATACTTTTGCATAACTCTAATTGTTAGGAAATTCCTCCTGACGTTAAGTTTAAATCTTTCTCTTTACAGCTGCTTCCCTCCCTTTGATACTCATTATTTTTGGTTGTGCCCTCTGAGTATAAGAAAAGATATTTAATACTTCATGGTAGCCTTTCACCAACTTGAGGGGTAGAGCTACAGTTAGACATCTTTGTATCTGGGACAAGAGGAAAAAAAGATAATCTCTGTTGTGAGTTGGGGTAGGGAGTGAAGAGACCCTAGGACACGGGTTCAGTAGCATGCCTCTTTGGATCATGTGATAGCTTCCCCTCCAACCCAATCCAACAAGTATTTATTAAACACCTACAGGGGCAGAGCCAAGATGGCAGCGTAGAAGCAGCAAAACTCCACAGCTCCCATACAACAACCCTGGGAACTCATAAAATGGTACTCTAAACAAATTTTCGAGCTCCAAAACTCTCCAAAAGGGTTGCAGGAAGCACACACCTCGGCAAAGGGACAGGTACAGGGTAGAGAACAAAACAAGGGTGGGTTGCAGGATAGGAAGGAGGGACATACAATTAGCCTCTCACAATTTGCCCGCCATGGAGATGTCCTGTGTAATTACACAGGTACAGCCTGTATTGAATTGCTGCTCCTCCCAGTGGGAGTGT
>CM053597.1:125198218-125215775 GCA_028646575.1 Pseudocheirus occidentalis | reverse complement strand
CCTCCTCGCCCAGCACTGGCGCCGCCCAGAAAGAGACACTTGATGGACATATGAGACACCTTGATGGACAAAACCACTGGGGCTGCAATTTGCTCTCCTGTGTCAAAAAAATATCTCAGTGAATCAATGAACAATTCTTTTATTAAGCACAACCATATGTCAGTCACATATATATGAAGCATGTGTGATTTCACCAGTGGAGGGTCCAGCAATGTAAGTCAAAAGCTTAATCAGTAATACCAAAGGCTTGCCCAGGGTCACACACCTGGTAAGTGTCAGAGGAAGGATTGGGATGTGAGGTTTCTTGACTCAAAGTCAAGAGCTGGGTGCCCCGTGCCCCTCTGTCTCAGCTTCAAAATCATCCACAAAAGATAAATCTCGTGAATTCTTCTACTCATGAAATGTTTCAGTCAATTTTGTGACTCTGAAGATCATAGTCTACTCTAGAAAATCAATAACAAAAACCTAATAATTCCCATATCATATGTTCATTAAGAGTATAGGAGTTTTTGAATAGTATTTCCCCAATTATATGCAAAAATAATTTTAACATTCATTTTTTTATTTGAATTCCAAATTTTCTCTTTCCTCTCACCCGCTCCCTCCTTAAGCCAGTAAGCAGTCTGATGTGGGTCATACATATGCAATCATGTAAAACATATTTCCATATTAGTTATTTTGTGGAAGAAAATTTGAACCAAAACAAGTGAAAAATAGTACAATTCAGTCTGTATTCAGACTCTATCAGTTCTTTCTCTGCAGGCAGAGAGCATTTTTCATCACGAGTCCTTGGGGATTGTCTTGTATCATTGTCTTACTGAGAAGAACTAAATAGTTCATAATTAATTGTTATGCAGTGTTGCTGTTGCTGTATACAGTGTTCTGGTTCTGTTCACTTTACTCCGCATCAGTTCATGTACGTCTTTTTAGCTTTTTTTTTCTGAAATCATCCTGTTTGTCATTTTTTAAAACAATAATATTCCATTACCAGTATGTACCACAAGTTGTTTGGTCATTCCTCAGTTGATGGGCATTCCCTCAGTTCCCAATTCTTAACCATTTGCTATAAATATTTTTGTATAAATAGGCCATTTTTTCTTTTTTTATGATTTCTGTGGGATACAGACCTAATGGTGATGCTGCTGGGTCAAAGGGCATGCCCACTTTGATAGCCCTTTGGACGTAATTCCAGATTGCTCTCCAGATTGGTTAGATCATTTCACAGCTCCACCAACAGTGCATTAATGTCACATGGAACAATTTTAAGGAGGTCATATTGTGATATTTGAGCATCTTCATCTAAAAAGCAAACAGCAAGGCAAGTGTCCTGAAGTTTGGGGGGACAGCTCAGCTGATTAATTTCACACCTCAAATAGAATATGTTGAAAGTACTTTGATGTTTGCAAAACTCTTTACAAATACCTCATTTATCTTCACTGCTACCTTGGGAGGTAGGTTTTATTATCATCCCCATTTTACAGATGAGAAAATTGATGCAGATGGCAGATAAATGACTCGTCTGGGGTTACACAGTGAAGAAGGGTCTGAGGCTGAATTGGAACAGCTCCACCAACGATGTATTAGTGTCCCAGCTTTCCTACATTTTCTCCAACATTTATCATTTTCCTTTTCTGTCGTATCAGCCAATTTGATAGGTAGGAGATGGTACCTCACAGCTATTTTGCATTTGTATAGATATGGAGGTTTAATAAGTACTTAGTGAATTCAGTCACTCAGATACTAAGTAGCACTCAGGTGGTAACCATGAGTCAGTCACTGGGGATACAAAAGAAAACTGAACATCTTCAGGGAGCTTACGTTCTAATGGAAGGAGGCAAAGTATTCATAGATGAGCATATATGAAGTGTGTAAGATAAATACAGGGTCATTTTTAGGAAGGGTCTTAGCAACGGAACAGAACTGACGTGTGTCTGGAGCCTGCTGGTCAAGGTCTCAGCAGCAAAGGCCTGTGGTTCGTGCTTAGCAGTGATCTCACCTTGCCTTCTTTCATAGTGATGGTGTCCATGATTCCCCTCCCCTCAGTTATCTTCTGCTTTTATAAATATCTTCAAAACATTTCCCCCCTTCAGTGCTTTGAAAATTCTCTCCTCTCTCTCTCTCTCTCTCTCTCTCTCTCTCTCTCTCTCTCTCTCACACACACACACACACACACACACACACACACACACACAGGGTTTTTCTGGATGACTTGGTCTTGTTACTATCATTGTTTTCCTTAATGTGACTTCTTCATCCCAGACATTGGTGACAAAGGCATTAGATACCAGAAGTGATGTTTCCGCTGTCACCAAGGATGTTATAAGAATTTTGACAGATTTGTTTCCTTTTTATTTTGGCCTTTTGCCAACCATCCAGCTTCATCTCTTAGTGTTCCTAGGATGCTTTGGCTAAGGGGCTTCTTTCAGCAGGCTTAGGGTAGATGCCTTTCTCCCTCCTTTGCTCTTTACTGTTTAATAAGCTGCATCTCCTGTAATTCCCTGCCTTTGACTTCTGAAATAGTTTGAAAATGATTTTTTAAAATTCCAAACCAATGTTACCCTTACACCCGGCATGAGGCATTCATCATTGTGTGGTAAGAACTGGCTCACATTTATCTGGTACTCAGAGGTCTGAAAAGCACAAATATTTCATTGGATCCTCACTTAGGATACCTCGCTTAGATGTAGGTGCTGCTATTATGACCACTTTACAAATAAGGAAATAGAGGCAGACAGCCTTAAGCAACCTTCCCAAGGCATGTCATGTGTCAAGTGAAGGAAGGAAAAAGGGATGCAGGAAGGAAGGAGGGAAGAGAGGAAGAGAGGGAGGGAGGGAGGAAGGAAGGAAGGAAGGAAGGACGGAGGGAGGGAGGGAGGGAGGAAGGAAGGAAGGAAGGAAGAAAGGAAGAAAGGAAGGAAGAAAGGAAGGAAGGAAGGAAGGAAGGAAGGGAGAGAGGGAGGGAGAGAGGAAGGAAGAAAAGAGGAGAGAAGGGGGGAGACATAGAGGAAGGGAGGGAGGAAGGGAGGATTTATCAGGGGCCTACACATATTCTCTGATTACATCATCATAACAACCTTGAGAGGTCAGTGCCATTATCATTCCCATTCTACAGTTGAGAAAACTGAGACAGACCTGTCGTAAGTGACCGAGGTCAAATGTGAACTCAGATCTTTCTAACTCCTAGCCCAGTGCTAAAATTCATCAATGATGCTTTGATTTGTTTGTAAAGAATTTATTAAGTAATTTCTATGTGTGAGTACTAGGGATACAAAAATGAGCAAAAAAGACACCTCCTGCCCTCAAGAAGCTTCTATTCAAGTGTAGGAGATCAACACCTGGGGTTCCTGGAAATGAGGGGAGGAAGGGACACTGTCATGCAGAGTAGATGACTGGGAAAGCCTGGATCTGGGAAGCCTAAGGGCAACACTCATCAGTCTCAGCCCAGGGCAGTCCAGGGGACAGAGCCCAAGGTTTGGATGGGGAGAGACTGCGCATGAAGGCCTGAGGATGTAGAGGTGGCTGTCTAGCGGGAGATGGCACATTCTTTCCCTTTTGGGGCCATCTTTTCCCCTCTAACAAAAGAGCCTCCAAGTATGGTTTTACAAAGGCTGACTCAAAGTCAAGGCTCCTCCACCTTAAGGATCCCACAGGAGATCCTTGGCAGGCTCACACATACCCAGAACTTCTCTTCTAAAGCCCATTTTAAAAATGAAAATTATTATTGTCATGAAAATATTGTCACTAAAATCCAACTTAATTGGTGATACTTAAAATACAAGAATTCATTACTAAGAGAGCCATTGGTATAAGAAATTCCATTGACATAAGGAGCTATGGAGTGTTACCTTCATTTATTACTTGATATGATTGTACAGAACGTGCAAAGCCATCTTAGTGACTTTGGGAGAAACAGACACATGGTGTACATAGGAAATAATGAGAGCTTTTCCTGCAATAACTTTTTATTGGGGATATTGTGCCAAAGATCCCAAATGACCTCTCAAGGTCAGTGCCCAGACACAGTCTGTGTGAGAGTCATGGAGGAGGGGAGGCTGAGCCTTCTGAGATGGGGTTTGTTCGTTTGCTTTGTTTTCAGACCTATGATTTCAGTGGCATAGGAACTCCCTGGGTTTACTGATTTCCTCCCCTGATGCAGATTTGTAAATCTTTTGCAACTTAAAAATCCTCTTTGTTCATGGTTAGTTCCGTGTGTAAACCCAGAGCAGTTTACCACAAGCTCAGTCAGTCACAGGTGGTTTTCCAAACTGATTACAGAGAGGGGAGCAATGAAGCCTTGTCTCTTTCAGCATTTTCATTTAATATTTTAACATTAACTTGACCAACTTTAGGGAATGTGCTTAGTTTATACATTTATGAGCTACAATGTATATAATACATTCAAATTCATTTTAATAATTCTCATCGATAGAGAAGGCTTTGTAACTAAAGTTAAAGCGAAGGGAATTCAGTAGTGGTTGGAGCTGGTCATTCCATCAGGTCAGAGGGTGACTCCCACCCTTTGGGGTGAGCACATCGAAAAGGGACCAGAGGAAGGATAGGCAGAATCCAAGAACCTAAAATTCTAGATGAGCGGTCAGCTCATGACCACAAGCACTAGGAAACTTGCAGGAAAGAAATTCCAGAGATACAGCAGGAAACAATTCTGACAGAGTGTTTAAAAGCACTGATGGAGGGAATTCATTGGCCAACTTAGTGTTTTAAAGCTGTTGACAGAAGTCAGGATGCCATAGCAGATAGAAAGCCAGATAGGGACCCAGGAAGTCTTGGGTTCAAATCTTACCTCTGACACAGTCTAGGGGACTTAGCCTCTCAATCCAAGGCAACTCTTTGAGACTCCAAGTTGCAGATCTGCTGCCAGCTTGCCTTGGTAAAGGGGATTTCCTCATTCAGTTCATTATGCCAGTAAAGTCCCAGGTCCAGCCCACTATCCACATACGTAATGGGAAAGCAAATGGAGGGCAGGGGAGAGGGGCCAGGGGGAGGGGGTGCAGGTCATGGGGAGGGGGCTCAGGACTAGTCCTGTCTCTGCTTCCACCATGTTGCTTGATGTGACCCTGGCCGAGCAGTTCCCTCTGCCCGGGACCTCAGACACGATGTTGGGCTTTTACTTCTGCTTTTCCCCCCAGCACTTTCTGAGACACTGATTAACTTTCATGCTTCCTCCTCTGTCTTCAGATCTGTTACTTTGTCCTGCATATTCATTAGTTGCTGGTTTTTTCCTAAGCTTGTTCTTCAGTTTTATTTTTATTTATTGATCTTTGCTTAACTGGATTCTGTCTTTGAAGCTTTCATGGATCATTCAAATTGGATCTTATTCACATTTCCCCACATTTAGCCCTCTCGTCTCTTCTGTTCTTTTAAAAGTCTACCTCTGGAGGCAGCTCAGTGGTGCAGTGAATAGAGCACCGGCCCTGGAGTCAGGAGGACCTGAGTGCAAGTCCAGCCGCAGACACTTAACACTTACTAGCTGTGTGACCTTGGGCAAGTCACTTAACCCCAACTGCCCTGCCTTCCCCCTTCCAAAAAGCAAAAGACAAAAAAAGTCCACCTCTGTCTATACTTACCTTGTCCCATCAGCCCCTCCCATCCTGCTGATTTTCCTCTTCTTGCTTCCCAATGGTGACCTTAGCTTGAGGTGGGTCTGCCATTCTTGCTCACCAGAGAGCCGGATGCCAGTCGGGATTCCTTTTGGGCTGGGGAGAAGAGGGGGATGAATACTCTCAGGTGCTGAGATGGGGAATCCTTGAGCCTTCATGTGGACTTGGGGGAACTTCTCCCTGCTTTCCCTCCTAGGGGTGGGGAATGGCTGAGTCTTTAAGCAGGTAGAAGAAGACAGCCTGATGCGATGGAAAGGGCACTGAGTTTGGAGTCAGAGGACCCACCGGGGTTGAGTCCCAGCTTGGCCACTTATTACCCATGAGTCCTTGGGGAGACCACCTCACTGGCTCTTCGTTTCCTCACTTGTTAATCGAGGGTGCTGTAGATGACTTGTAAACCCTCAATCTTCCAGCTCCACATCTGTGATCCTGTGATGCTTCCAGCTGTGATTCCACAGTGCTCAAATCCCACCACTGTATCCTGTAGCTCTGCTAACCAAGCCTTTGACTTTTCAGGTATATGTTGGACTGGATAACCTGTAAGATCCCTCCTTAAGATTCCAGTGTATGTGATGACACCTAGTGTCTTCTCTCTGAGACGAAGGATGGGGATGGGGAACAAGAAAGGAGCAGTTCAAGAGGGTGAGGGCTCCTGCTCCTGCTCCTGCTCCTGCTTCTCACAGAGCCCGTACTAGATGACATATTGCATCCGTATTACTCCACCCCATGTGTATTTCTCTATGGTATTTTATAGTTATCTCAGAGAATGATGGTTCGAATTTTTGCAGAAAGCTGAAGAGACTTTGTCCTTTCTTCCCAGCAAGTTTTGCTTAGGGGAAACAGTGTCAGCTAGAAGTCCGAACCTGTAACTGCTGCACTAAATACTATGGGAGGGAAGGAGAGGATGTGGGCAAAGCTGGGCTTTTCCTTCCACCCCCAGCATGCCATGTGACTGCAGCTTTGGAGTCATTTGGTTGTGTGCCCTGCTCATAATACTTCTCTAGACACACATCTGGTAATGTGGAGGCGTTGTTTTCACTAAATGGCACAATTTTTCCGTCCAGCACTTATGGAACTCCAAGAAGGATCCAGTTTCCATTCCATTGAAGATACTTGAATCAGCTAAAAAACACCAGCGCATCAAGCTGACAATAAGTCAGCTCTCTGAGCATGAGAACCCAGAGAACGAGCATTTATCTTGATGAAAAGGGTTATTTATTTTGGCCTGCCTCAGTGGACATTTACAAGCCTCATTCATTCTTCCCCATGCTATCTCCTCGCTGTTCTTGGCTGCCTTTTCAGAACCTACCTATAACTGCTTCTCCTTTACTTTGTTTTCTCTTGAGCCTTACTGGAATCTCTGTGTTTCAAATTCTCATCATTGTTAGAGAATCTTCAATTAGTGTTGGTAGGAAAAATAAATCCCCACAGTTGCTTGAGCCCCGTATGTAATTTGGAAGACACTAAGACAATTAGAAATGTGAGGGTTAGAAAAATCTTTATCAAAGATGCAAATATACTGTCACAACCATAATGCTGACCTTTGAATCATGTAAAAGAACAAAATGAGAAAAGGAATCCTTCTGGATATATCATGAGCTGGAGATGCTGCTGGGAGGAGGAAAAGGAAAGAAATGTAGGGTGAAGGGATCCCAGGGTAGGAGGCAATATGGTACCAGGGAAAAGGCATTGGATTTGGAACCAAATCCAAATTTAGTTTGGGCTTCCAATCCAAGCTGGCATTTATGGACCTGAGAAAGTCACTTAATCTCACCATGCCTCAGTTTCCTCATCTGTAGAATGAGGGAGTTGGGTTAGGTGGTCTGGAGCATTCCTTCTAGCTCTACAGCTCTATTCCAGTGATGCTGTTACATTAGCCCATTTAGGAGGTTCAGGATATATCCAGTCTCTCCCCTGATGCCTCTTTGTCAAAGTAGACCAAACTTTGTAAGTCTCTGTGTGGAATTTGAGAGATGGGGAGAGTAGATGGCAGGTACTACCTGGAGAAGTTTACCATGACCCCACTGTAGTTCACGGCAGGTTCTTCCCCTCTGGTGTTTTTTCATGAATCCTTGGCTCCCCTCCCCTCCAGGAGGAAGGTCATTCAGGAGCTCACATGGGATCTGCCTGTCTCCAAGTCTTGTGTGGTCTTCATCAATTCTATACGGCTTGTAAACCCGGACAGAGGGTTTGTCCAAGGGAGATTTGGGCAGTGATGAGTGTCCAGGAAATGGAACCACAGAGTTTCAAAGGCTCTGATCCTCCACGACCAAGTTCCATCCTCCATCACTGAAAATAATAACCTTCTTAGTGCTGGATGTCTCCACAGCCCACAGAGGAGGAACACCCAGAGTCAATGCCCAGATATATTCAAAAGCCCTATGAGGTCCCTACTGCCCCAGTTCTCTTAAAGTGAGATCATTCTTTCAGCTGAGTCAAAAGTTCAGCTGTGACAGCATTTAAGGAATCATTGTTACCCTGGTTTTTTAAATTGGCGATAAGGGAGCATCTTGTTAAAAACAGGTCCTTGAAATGACATGTGAAAAATGGCACAACAGGGCCAGAAAACTGGCCAAAGGTCTGTGGAATAAATAATTTCTAATCAGGTGGAAAGACCTGACAAAGGCCGCTGCCATGCTGACTCCTGCTCCCTAGCCTGAGTAAGCAGTCGATCCTTGAACTGAAGATGGGATTGTCTTACTCTCCAGATAACAAATATCATGTTCTGCATGACAATGCACAATGGAGACCGTCCATCACTCATTCCTCTCCTTCCCTGGTTCTTCTCTTGTTCCTTGTGCCACCGCCGCCGCCGCCGCCGCCGCCGCCGCCGCCACCGCCGCTGCTGCTGCTGCTGCTAACACTCGTCCTGTTCCAAATGCACCTTCTATTATGATTTAAGGTGCTTTTAACTACTCCCACTGCTGATGTTAAAATGTGGGAATCGGGCAATATTTATGACCCCTCTTTATCTCGGTCATTTATTTAGAAAGTGGTCTTTCAATGCACATTAAGTATTTTTAAGGGGACTCATGAAAAGCATGAAAGAAAAACATTTTCTTAGGGAGAGAAAGAAAACAGAAATAACTTTAGGCAGGCTGAGTTATGCTGGAAGGCGAGGGGTCCTTAGGAGAATTTACAGAATAGGCTTATCTTTTTGTAATAAAAATTGAGACTGAATGGAGAGCCTTCCAGACTCCCACTCTCCCTGTGCTAAAATGTGGTCCAGAGGCAAGATCTGATGCCTGCCATGCAGCCCGGGGATCCAAGCCAGGACCGTGTGTAGAGACCTGGGCAAGGAGCCTAATGTTTCACATCTTCAGTTCATCGGTGAAGGGAGATCAATCCTTTTAGGGATTGGCAAAGGATGGATCAAGAAAGCCTAGTGGGCAGTGCCTGATCACTGACATGTATGTAGTATTCTACCTTCCATTTTGGCCCGGGACCCAGACTTGACTCAGAGCTGCTGCTAATCATAGTAAGAACATACCTTGAAACAGGGCTTTGGAGTTTACAAAGCATGTTCTTCACAGCAGCCCATGCAATGCCTTCTAGCCACTCTCTGAAGCAGGGAAGGAGTTTGATTGTCCCCATTTTGCATTGGAGAAGTTACGGGACTCAGCCCACTAGTAAGTATCAGCTCAGGAATTGCACCAGTTGCTTCTCACTCCCGAGGCCAGTTCTTGCCTCTTCTTTATAACATGTGACTTTGAGAAAGTCCCGGAACCTCTGGGGGCGTCAGCCCTTATGTTTTTGCCTTGCTTCATAGCCTTGCCACGACTTAGCAGGGTTCCTGGCACATAATACGTACTTAAATATTTGTTGACAAGCTGACTGACCAAGAGGAAGGTTCAGACTCTATTGCACTAACTCAAATCCTGTGATGCAGAGCCCTTCTTCAGTGATTGCACTATAGAACAACTCAAGACCAGATCTCCTGAGCAGCCAGGAACAGCCCTCCAGTGTCCAGACCCAGGATACCTCCTCAGTCAGGGGCCATCTTCTCCTCTGAAGGGAAGCCCCTCCCTCTGGGCCTTGGCACCAGTCTAAGAACCTGAGCCACCCGTGCCACAAGCATCCATCTCTCGGAATGAATTTGGGGAAGAGGAAAACAGTCGTTAGTCAACAAACCCTTATTAAACATGGGCTATGTGCTGATCATTGTGCTAAACTCTAGGGATAAAAATAGAAAAGTCCCTGCCGCACAGTAGCTTACAGTTAAATAGGACAGCATATGGCTGTTTCCTGATGAATGGAGGAAGCAGAGGAGGTGGGGGGAGGAAGGGACCTGGAAGAGGGCGTGATGACAACGTCCATCCAGGTACCAAGTGGGAAATGGAGAGACGGCTGCCCTGGGTCCTTAAGTGGAGGTTCTGGGAGGAGCTCTGGGCTCCACCCTGCATTCAGACAGTGCTGAGGAGGTGCAGTTACCGAGTCTGACCTGGATCCTCCAGAGACTTAAGATCATGCCTCAGGCTCACCTAGTTGAGCAAGTGGTGATCTCCCTTTCCATGGCTGCTGAGGAAAGGGGAGGAAAATCCTCCTCCCCTCTGTCCCTCATACTGGCTGGCGGTCCAAGGAACAGATAGCACTGTCTCAACTCTGAATCAGATAATACTCCAAAACCCCACACTTTCCCCCTTCTTTCTCTAGCCTTCAGTAGGGGATTTCTTCACAAGAGAACATCTTCCAGAGCTCTCAGTGGCCGATCCTCATGGACAGACCCCCATTGACCATAACCAATGTGAAGTGACTTTGTGATCTCAGCAGAGCAGAGGCCAGCACACATGCATACCCCCCAGGGAGCCGGAATGTGTGACCAGCTCCACTGAAGGGACCTCTGCCCAACAGAAAAGCAGGGATCCCTGACCATCCCCCATTATATGGGCTATGGAATACCAGTGAACAAAGTGATCTTGGAAACTCCATCCATCAAGCCCACCCAGTTCAAGAGAATATTTGAATGTTAACAAAAAGAAAAGTACCTTCTTTTGTAGAACTTTAGGTCATAGGCTGCCAGATCACTCTCCAAAGAGCTTCTCTAAGAAGAAAATTCCACCAGTAATGAACCAGTCTTGTCAGTATTGAGTTTCTTGTTTTTAATTATTTTTGCCAATTTGATGAGTGTTAAATGATCATTTCTTTTGCATCCCTTTGATGATCTCAAAGGTTGAACTTTTTTCAAGGGCTTATTAACAATTACTGTTTCCTCTTTTGACAACTGTTTGGAAGCTTTAATCATTTATCTCATAAAGACCAAAAACTTCTCACTGAATTTCTGACATTTCCTTATATAAATTTTTAAATGTTTCATTGATGTCTCTCATTTATGATCACAGTCCCTTCCAGATGAAACTCTCCTATCCAATTAAGAGAAATGACAAACCCCAAACACCTGATAGCATGATCACATCTGATGATGTATGCACTACTCTGTCATAGGAGCTCCCCACCTCAGCTGGGAGAAGAAAAGAAGGTGTTATGATCTGTGCCCCAGGATGTTAACTGGTTTCTCATTTTTTTAGAGTTTGATATCCTTTTATAGATTCCTTCACTTACTTTGTTGTATTTTATTGTGTATTTTATTCTAGTTTCTTAAATATTTTAGATATTAAGTTTTGTCTATAATATTTGCCATCAATATTTACTCAAACCTGTAATTTTCTTATAGATTAAAAAATAATGTTCATATTAGGCATTCAGGTGGCACAAGGAGTTGGAAAAACCTCCATTCAAGTCCAGCCTCAGAAACTCAATAGCTGTGTGGTCCTGGGCAAGTCACTTAACCTCAGTCTGCCTCAGTTTCCTGATCTGTAAAATGGGGAATAAGAATAGCACCCGTCTCCCAAGGTTGCTGGGAAGACCAGATGACATAGATGTTTAAAGTGCTTTGCTTTGATATCTGAGCACACAGAAGTGTTAGTGGTGATGAGGAGGATATAGTCGGGCATATCTTCCTTCTCTTTGTTGAATAGAAGAGATGTCCTCTGGGGCCTGGAGATGCTCATTTTCCTAAATGTCTGTTTCTTATCCAGTCAGATTTCCATGGGGGAGATGGTCACAAATACCAACCCCTCCCCCCCAGGGTCAATCAACATTTCTCCAGCTTTAAAAAAAAATTTTCTGTAGGGTGAACAAAGATTAATATTTCACGTTTGCATAAATGATGGTGGTGACGATTGACAGAGGGCAGGGACTACTTTTCAACCATTGTGTAATCATAGTGGCAGCATTTCTGTAACTCTCGCTGTGCGCCAGGCCAATATTAAGTATTTCCCAGTTATTATCTCCTTAGATAATAGTAACAGTGACAATGGTGGCAGCCAACATTCAGATCGCATTTCCTGTGTGCCTGGCCATGTGCTAAGATAGCTTTAAAATCATGCAGGGAAGGAGGTGCTCTCATTACCCGCATTTTACAGATGAGGAAACCAAGGCAAGCAGGGTTAAGTGACTTGCCCAGGGTCACAGAGCTACCAGGTGTTTGAGGCCAGATTTGAACTTAGGTCTTCAGGACTCTTGGCCCAGTGTTCTATCCACTGGGCCAACCAGCTGTCCCTTGATACTGTGGGGAAGAAGGACTGTATTTAGAGAAGTGATCAGAGAGTCTCCATGCTGACTTTTCCTCCTCTCTTATTTTTCTCAAGCTCCTTGATGCTTTGCACACTTGCCATATGAGCACCAGACAGAAATACTCTTTTCTCATGTCAGGTCACCAAATGGTGGACGTCCTTTTGCCTACAGTTCGTATCTATCTTGAATTTTGGAGAACAAACATCCGCATGTGATTCTAAAGGAATTTCATCCCTGAGTCTCTTTTGAAACTGGGGGAAAGTGTGTAGACTCACTGGTTCATAGATGTAGAATTGGAATGGATTTCAGAGGCCATGGAGTCAAACATCTCACCTTGCAGAGGAGGAACCAGAGGCCCAAGGTCCTGAATTGAGTATGTGTCCGAGGCAGGATTAAAAGCTAGGTCTTCTGCTTTTCAAAGTCAGCTAATGTTCCCCCTTACCACATTGTTACCAAAAATCCATCAACAAACATACTATTAATTACCGGATTTAAGTACCAGAGTCTTGGAAAGAGTGGCATAGAATCTTGGCACACAAGTGGGGCACAGCCAGGGTAAAGAGTCAGCAGCCACATTCCCTGGCCCAGAGGAGGCACTTAATACATGCCTATTGATTACATTGATTACATGTTCATATGGTGCATATTTAAAGCACTCAGCATTTTCTTTCAGACATCCCTTATGTTCTTCCTTTGGGGCCACTCTCTGTTCTTGTGGTTGGCCAAAACTGAGCTCCAGATCCCTGGAAAAGTGAGGGCTCTTCTCCTCTGAACCCCTTCTTCTGGCCTCCCTCCAGCTGCCTGACTCCCCACTCAGTGAGTTTCTCAGGGACTCCTCCCAGGGCTGTCTCAACTAGCTCTATTCCTCCTGGTGCTGGGCACTCAGTGGGTCAGTTTCCCACAGCTGTGCTTGTCATGTCATTCAACACATTCTGAATCTTCTTTTCTTTCTCCGCCCACAGTTTTCCTAAAAACAAAAAGCCCAAGTCTCTTGTGCAGATCTCTGAAAGCCCTCTGATTTTTAAAACATTCACCGGCATCTTTCTCCATAAAGGATGAATACTTTGCCACTTTAGGATGTATTTCTTCATCCCACCCTCATTCCTCAGCTGTTCTTCCTTCCAGAATAACATGTGCAAAAAACTGCTGAACAATTGCATTTTAATTAGAATACGTTTGCTGAGGCCCAATCAGGTTTTCCATTAAAAATACTGTTGTTTTTTTCAATTAACAAGCATTGATTTTCTCTTATTCCCACTCACCCCTTTAGAAGAAGGAAAGAAGAAAAGAAAAAAGGGAGAAGGAAGGAAGGAAGGAAGGAAGGAAGGAAGGAAGGAAGGAAGGAAGGAAGGAAGGAAGGAAGGAAGGAAGAAAGGAAATTCCTATTTAAAATTATACAGTCTAGCAAAGAAAATTCCTTCACTGGGTTTCTGCAAGTGTATTTCTCATTCTGTATCCTGAGTCCATCACTTTCTCTGTCAGGCAGAGGATAAATACTTCATCTTTGGTCCTCTAGCATTATTTTCTTTCCAAAGTTCTTAAAGTCTTCTCACATTCTTTTTCCTTATAGTGGTTATTGTATAAATTATTTTCCTGATTCTGCTCACTTCACTCTGCATCAGTTCATACAAGTCTTCCTGGTTCCCACTGAAACCTTCAACATCGTCATTTCTTCACAGCCCAGTAATATTCCATTGCTTTCTTAGACCATCATTTGTTCAGCTATTTGGCAATTGATGGACATTCCCTCAATGTCCAGTTCTTTACCACTACAAAAAGCTGCCACAAATACCTCATGCATGTGGATTCTTTTCCTCTTTCTTTTATTTCTTTGGCTATAGAATATATAGCTAGGTACAGAGCTATGCACAACTTATCGTAATTCAAAATTGCTTTCCAGAATGACTGACAAGTTCCCAACTCCACCAACACTGCATGAGTATGCCTGTTTTTCCACCCAGGCTGAACACTCTATTGACCTTGCTGTGGGAGAAGGGTATTTTTTTAAATTTGATTAGTTTTGGCAGTTGATTAGGAGCCAAAAGTGACATCTTTCTGTCATTTGATGTGTTGTGGGTTTTTGTTGTTTTGTCAGATAAAGTTGCTATGTCCTATTGAATGTTATATGCAAATTCATATGTGTGCGCATTCATATGTATGCACATAAAAAGATAAATACAAAAATATTTTTTCAAATATGCTGTTTTCCAGCATGGAGAAGTCGAAATATTGAGCCTGAAACCTCTAAACAAGAGTAAGTCATCTTCTTAAAATCATATTCTCCAAACTGTCAGAGATTTCAGGATCCATTCAGGCCAGCTTCAATTAAATAAGGAAACACTGAAAGTAAAATGGAGACATGGATCATTCTGGAAATTCCAAAATTAATGGCAAACCTTTCATTCAGAGACCTTCTTCCATGTAACATTGAAGCCTTTGTGAAATGTACCTCTGATCATCATGTCACCCCCTTGCCCAAAAGCCTTCCTATTACGTCCTTGAGAAAGCTAAGTCTTTAGTCTAGTGTCCAATGGCTTCTGAAACTTGATTTCAGCCTAACTGTTCCCTCTTATATTCTCTATGCTCGACTTAACTGACTGTTTACCATCTTCTGAAAAAGACATAAGGTCACTTATTCATCTGTGTATCTTCTCGTGGCCCTGACACAGTACCTACTGCATTATAGACATTTCATAAAGTTTGTAAAGGAATGAAATGGGAAACAAACCAAAGATTCAAGAAGACTACATAATCCACGTGCCCTCCTCCCTCTTAATGTTTTCTCATGCCATTAACAATGTTTTATTAGAGTTTGAACTGGGTACCACATTGCCTTGTGATTCCATCTCTATTTTTATGATGAACGACTGATGGCTAATGGGTTCATAAGGTAGTTTACATACCTAAGCTACATCCTTGGATCTTGTCTTTAAAAAGAAATATAGCCCTAATAGAGAAATAGTCAAAGGATATAAAAAACAATTTTTAGGGAAGAATTGCTAGCCATTAACAACAATATGAACAGTTTCTCCAAACTTCCAACAAAAAGGAATGGAAATCAAAACAAGACAGAGATTTAACCTGATACCCAGAAAATTGACAAGATGACAAAAGATGGGAATAATGGGGGGAAGATAGACACACTAATGCATTGTTGGTGGAGCTGAGAACCAATGCAACTCTTTGGAAAAGAATTTTGAATTAAGCAAATAAAGTGACTAAAATATCCATACCTTTTAATCCAGGGATTCTCTGAATTGGCATTTGCCCTAAAGAGGTTACTAGCAAGAAAGTCCCCATGTATACAACAGCTTTATAGCAGCACTTTCTGTGTTAGCAAAGAACTGGAAACAAAGTAGATGCCTATTGATTGAGAAATGGCTAAACAAATTGTGATATGTGAACGTGATGGAATATCTCTGTGCTCTAAAAAATGAAAATAATGAATACAGAGAAACTTGGAAAGATTTGCATGGATTGGTGCAGTCTGAAATAAACAAAGCCAAGAAAATAGTAAATATGATCACTACAAAATGTGAATGGAAAGAACAACCACACACTCCAAAAAGCCCAAAGTTAATGTTGAAAAACTATGAAGAACCTTCATGACCTGAAGAAGAGATTGTGAAAACACCTCCCACGGCTCCATTGCAAGATGCGGAAAATCCACCAATGTGGAACATTGCTTCTATTGTCAAATTTTCAACGCATTCATGGGTTTTGCCAATTTTTTTCCTCTTCTTTTTCCTTTTCTTTTCTTTAAAAATATTATTTGCTACCTAGGAAGGGGGAAGGACAGGGACAATTTAGAAAATATAAAAGTTAAATATATCAATAAATATTTATTTCCTTTTTTTAAGTGGTACATGGAGACTTAAGAGCCTTCAGAAAAGAAGGGAATGCACAGAGGATAGAACAGTTATTCCAAGAGATGAACTGAATTCCATAGAAAGAAATCAGCATTTGTGAAGCTGTCCTAAGAGCCACATGCTCTGGCAGTGACCTGAGTGAGGCAGCAGAGAAATAATAAGGATGACCTTGGTGAGCCTGGGAGATGAAGACTTGGGTAGCAGTGATGGAAGGAGTTCTTGGACCAAGCCTCCTTCCCTAGCAGAGGATAGTTTGGAAAAAGCCGAGGGTCTGGCTAAAACTAGGAACTCATATGCAGAAGCAAATCCAGATGCTGAGTGGAAATAGATATCTGGAGGAGGAGAAGGATTTCTCTCATAAGTCTAAGTGTTTTCTGTTTGCTGAGGGAGATTTGCCAAGGGCACTACAATAAAACTGGAAAACAATATTGATCTTTGGACATGTAAGACTCACCAAGAGAAGGGAGTTTCTTGAGTCTTTCAACACCTAAATCCTTTTCCCTTTCCAGGTCCCTGACTTATATTCTAAGTCTAGACTGCAATGGTTCTCAACCTTCCTAATGCCGCAACCCCTTTAATACTTGTATGTGGGTGTATCTGAATATGGGCAGACCTCCTGAAGATGGAGAGAGGAGCGGTGTGTCAGTTACTAAGACCATCGGAAATATGTGTTTTCCGATGGTCTTAGGCGACCCCTGTGACCCCTGTGGAAGGGTTGTTCGACCCCCAAAGGGGTCGTGACCCACAAGTTGAGAACTACTGGTCTAGAGGATTTTATGGGTCCCTAGGAAAAGCAGAGAACCATCAGAAAGGGAGAGAGCTCTCTTAATTATCTGTGGATTCCAGTTCTGCTTTGCATATTTTGTTGGACTAAGTAAATTCTAAGTCCTACATTTCTTTGTTTTATTAGTTTGGGTGTCAACTTTTAGGTTGAGGATCATTTTATTTTTGTTCATTTTGGTACAATATAAAAATTATCTGCATTTTGAGGTCTTCAGGGAAAACCCTGAGTAGATATCAGCCAAAGAGATTAGAAAAGGAAAAATCCAAAGAGAAGCCTAGTATGTCTAAGCTCAAGCCCATACTAATGGGCTGTAGATTGCATTTATGTCACATTCACTTAAAAGTAACTGGCCTACTTTGCAGGCAAAGGAAGAAACGTCCAAGGGCTACCTGGGCATTTGAGGATTTGTAACTCAGTGTACTCAGTACTCACCATGGAGCTGAACATACTCATATCCCTAGAGATTTAGAAGTAGCTGGTAGGACAGGGCAGAGTAGCCAAAATGTGGAAAAGATGGATTGGAGAAGCTGCGTGAAGGGAGCTGAGCCAGCAGCCACACAGTGGTCATCAGGTCCCTGAAGATGCCCAATGGTGTGTGGTCTAGATCTAGAGACAGAGCAGGCAGCCTGCCCTCCAGGGATCCAAAAAGTTTCAGGCTAAGTTTGACAAATGGTTCCCTTCTTAAGAACTGTGGGAAAAGCTGCTAATGGTTT
>CM053597.1:125180075-125197718 GCA_028646575.1 Pseudocheirus occidentalis | reverse complement strand
GTGTTTACATATGTGCCACGAGGGAAATATCCTGTGATTAACTTCTGTCCTGACAGTCTGACAAATACACGTTTTTCTTATCAAAAAAAAAAAAAAAAAAAAGAAATGAAGGGCTTGGGGATATCAAAAGACTTGCTCAATATCATTCTGATAGAAAAGAACAATGCAAATAAAGTGTGGCAAAACTCTAAACTTTTTTAGAAGATTCATGTAGGTATTCAATCAACCTATTTCAAATAGTATTGTGATACAGTCTATTTTGTGGCTGTGTAACTTAAAATGAAATGTTGACCTTTTGAGTCATAATTCAGTCAAAAATGTTAACAAGGATGTTGAGTATACACTCTATGTGTGTGTTTGTGTGTGTGTGTGGCCATTATTCTAACTACTTCAAAAAATATTGTAAGGAATCTTCACTCAGTTACCAGTAACTTATAGGATACATTAATTCCTTCATATGCTTTTCCAAGATGCTAAACTTCTAAAGTTTTCCATGTTGACTTCATATATATCACACTGTTGAAATGACTAATGGTCCTTCACTTCCTTTGTCCCATTTATGATAGGTTTACCCAGTTGTCTCAATATTTCTTAAGTTGGCTGTGAAGCATGTGTCTGGGAATCAATTTTATTTTTTGGAAAGTACCAACAGGCTAATTGCATTGAAAGACTGTTGTCAAAATTCTGCCCCCTGACTCTTACCACTGTATTGAAAAGACAGTTCTAAAACTTATTGAATAAATTGTGTACTCCTGCTTTGCTTAATGCCAGAAACAAATAGAGGAATCAAATACTATCAAGCACTATGTAGCATTTAAAAATTGGCAAAGCACTTTGCTTATGTCAATTCACTTGAACCTCACAACATTCTTGTGAAATAGATCTTATTATCTTCTGTTTACAGACTCAGAAACTGAGATCCAGAGAAGCTAAGTGACTTGTATACGGCTACTTATAATTTACTAGTGTCTGTTCTTAGATTTGAACTCGTCTTCCTTAATCCAAGACCTTCACTCCATCCACTTTGCCTCTTAGCTGATTTATATAAATGGTTAGAGTATTTCTTCTCATTAGACAGGAGCATAAATCAAACTAGATAGTTGCACTGTGTTCAATTGACATAACTTCAAAAGGATGTTTATATAGTTTTTCTCCATATCTGATTGATCTAAAACACATCCTTCTTGACTGAGTGAATGTGTGTGTGTGTGTGGGGGGGGTGTCTACACATACTGTTCATTGCTTACAACCTACCTATCTGTGTCCTCCAAGAAATCTACTATTAACTTGAGAATTTTCTGCAGGGAAGAATATGTCTTCACCGACCCAGGTAGGCTCCCCCCCACTTTTTAAAAACCCCTTTGGCCAAAATGGCAGGTCTTGTTTGGCTATGGATGAAATCTTGATAACTATCTACCACCTAATAATCACCATCCTACTGAAGGTATACAATCAGAGTATACACACATGTGTATATTCTAGAAAAATGTATATACACACATGTGTGTACACACATATAATGTACATGTACACATGCACATGTGTATATGTGTGTATTTACATACATGCATAAAATAATTTTCTGGACCAAAAAATTGTTTCCAATTAATATTTTACTTTATTACCTTGTTATATCTTTTAACATAGAGTTTTTTGTTTGTGTATATAATTTGTAGTCATTTTCCAGGACCAAGTAGTTTACTGTGAAAGAAAATACATGAAAAGTGAACCCTGAAAAATATGGTCATTTTTGTTTAGACTTACTAGCATAAATTTATTTAGCAAATAAACACCCAAAGAGCTTGATTCAAGCTACAAACCTATCACATTCTTGATAATTAATTTAGAGCAAGAATTTTTTATAGTAAGACATGGTTTTAAATAATTTATTACAATGTTAAGAAATATTATTTTTCTAACCATGAAAACTGCTTCACTTCTTAATAACCCTAAGGATAAAAGCCTTTCTATGTTATATAAACAATATTCAGTACTACGAAAGAAAAAGTGAATTCCAGTGAAGCACTTTGAAATCACCATAAGAGAACAATGAATAAATCATTGTCTTAATCTCATTGCCTAGGCAGGCCCTATAAAACCAACTTTTAAAATACCCTTGAATTTTAGTCCATAAATCTAAATAGACTACCCAAAGAAATAAGCCCATGATAGAAAATGATGGCATATCTCACACACTTTGGATTTGGGATGTCTTCCCCACTCTTCTGAAGAAAATACCCCTGACAATATTCTATGATCCTTGCCACAATTGTTACCAATGAGTCTTTTCAATTTATATTTAAAAAGCAGAAAGCAAAATGAGAGTGCTAGTGGGCCTGTTCAAAGTTAATTCAAATGGCATTTGTTCATACAAAGCACCCATATCTTTGATATGGATTAATATCCAGTGACAAATGAAAAGATTTGCCTAACTCACCTATGGGATCACATCTCAAATCTTTTGCCAAAGAACAGGCCAGGTGGTTCAGGAAAGGGATTTGGGGGGGGGGGTTTATGAGTTTCTTTATGAGAAAGGATCTCTCAGAAATACAAATTCACTTCACCTTTATTAAGCCGCTCTATTTCTTCCTTCAGTCTGAACCCCAGGCATCCAGTGAAGTTACTGTACTCTACACATGGTATTTTCCAAGAGAAAAAAAAATTACCCTTTTCCTTTGCTCTTTTTATTTTCCCTGTCTCATATATGAAAATAAAACACGATCAGGAAAAGGATAGCCTAGTTATTCAAATACCCAACTCCAATCCTTTTTTCAAAGCAAATTCAACCTAAACTTTGGGGAACAGATAGGCAGGTTGATTCTATATCTAGATCCATTTCAGAAACACCATGGTCTAATAGGAAAAAGCCCTTGTGCTGATAATACTCTCTTTTGAGTTCATGGGTAATTTACTTAATTATTGCATTTCTGTTCTCTATTTGTCAAAAAAGAACCATTCAGTATTTCCTTGTCTCATTGGGATGAATGTATGAATGAAAAATCATTCAAGTGTATACTATGTCTAGGCATAATACTAAGGATGATAGGAGGACACACGGAAAATAGCTTAGGCAACAAATTAATCAAACCAGTGTTTACAGAGTAACCAATATACAGTCAATCCTCAACATTCCCACATTCAAGTATTCACTTGATTTTATTAGTAAGCTCATTTTCACTTTCACATTAATAATTGCACACATAAAAGAGAAAAAAAATGAGTCCCAATACATATGTTTGTGTAGCAACTTGTATCCTACACTGAGCTTCTCTGGTCTTGTTGACCTTACCATTATAAAAAGCTTCTTTTACATTTGCTGCGTATTTTCATAGTTTGCCTTTAAAACTCAAATTTTGTGTTGCAATTATTCCCCCAAGTCCTTTGGGATCTAAGGCCAAAGATGCAAAATCAGTGATGCAACTTAGTACGGAAAAAAAAAAGGTGTCAGATAAAACTTTGCCTTGGAATATCAGCAGCACTAAATGTTATTGATTCATTATTTATCTGAGGCAGTGAAAGTTAAGATTCACTTTTAACATGTTTTAGCTTTAAGAATTTTATTTGATGTGCAGTTTTTATGGTACTGTAGATTTCATGTGCTATGAAAAGTGAATATCATCTGAAATAAGTGTTTTTTAATTGAGATGGTAACCCAAAAGATCACAGTGTTCTATGGAATTACTAGAGAGAAAAAATATTTTGCATGCTACCAGTTTTATTTTTTGTACTGTGTTTTATGTGTTATTTCATGATCACTGTGTTAGGAAAAGTATTATCAGAATTCATGTTTTGTTATAAAAAATTATATGCAGAAAAGCACATTTTTTGCAATCTCTAGTGAAAAACAGTTTTTGGTAGTCCCAGACACCTAACCCCACATTTCCCATAGATTCAATAGATCAGCATTCATATATATATTTTAACTTTTGCATTACTTTCTAGGAATGTTATCCCTGCAAAAATTGAGGAGTGACTCTATGTATGTTCATCATTTAGTTCTATTGTGAGTAACATAGAAAAGTACAAGATCTGTTCTTTACCTTCCAGGAGTTTACATTTTACCTGGGGAGACAAATCTAGCCATTTGTAGTAGCAATACAATATTTATAGCACCAACATTCACAATAAAGACTGTGACTATAAGTATTGCATGACAGCTGATTGCAAAACATATCAGACTCTCCAGATAGAGGATAGAGAAAACCCAATCACAAAACCAGTAAGCCAGTTCCATCATAGTACCAAAGATATTAAGAAGCCATAATAATGCTGAGAGCCACAGCATCCTTCAGTCTTCCCACAAACCAATACAAGATCAGCATTTATTGTCAAACTTCTCTGTCTCCTTGCCCAAACTCTTCGGTCGCCACCATCTGGCTAGCTCTGACTACCAGCTTCCTGTGGGCTCTGCTTTCCTTCTTCAAACTCCTCCTACCACAGGCTCCATGTGACTACATTCAGCCTCTCATGAGGCAGAGCTTACTTTCAAAGCCAGAGAGGTCTTCAAACACCCCTAGGCCTATTAAGGGGCAGTGGAGATCTTCAAATTTCCATTCCCATTTCATTCAGCCCCAAGATCTTTATCATGTATCTTACATAGCAAAAAAACCTTAACAATAAATGAGAATTTCGGGATAATTGATGGAAAAACTGGTGACAACAGAACTTTGCAGGACAATAGAACAGGGATAATAGAAAAACTTTGCACATAAAACAATAGCTTAGGATGGGGACTTGGGCATAAGTGCCCCATCCTTCCCCCTTTGAATGAATGGGGCTCAAAATCTTGGGGTAAGGTACAAAGGTCTCTTCTCCAAAGCTACTTCAAGCTGAAATTCTACATAGAGCTGTCCCTTCCCCAAGAGGTCCCTTTGGAGTGTTCAGTTCTTTAGCTGTCATCTGGAGCTTGGTCAACGTTCTTTAGCCAATGTTCAGTTCTTTAGCCAGCATCTGGAGCTCACTTGATGCCAGGTCCAGAGGTGGCACATCATAGTCATGGACAGGGGGTGACATCCAGCTTAAGCGACCAGTCATCTGCAGAAAACTAATCTTGCAAACAAGTTTAGCAGACAAAAAGTCAGAAAGAAAAAAAATATAGGAACAACCATGCCTCTGGAGTCCATGCACTCGCTATCATTATCTCATTCACAGTAGGACATACGACACTGTCTTCCTTGCTCTATTCCGATGGCTTGATACACTGCCACAGGCTCAGCATGCTGGCCGCTTCCATTTACCCCAGCACTTTCTTTAATCTGAGTTTCTTTGAAGGTGTGAGAAACTTGGATACAATGGTTCAGGAGCTTTTGTAGGGGCAATTCTCACTTCTCTATTCCATCTAACATCAAGCCCATTTTCTTGATACATTTTGTATAGTTAATTAGTTGGAATACCATCAATTTTTCTAAAATCAACCCCTCCTCTCAGTAGAGCAATAAACAGTTCTTTTCTTGGCAGTCTATTCTGACTTTGAACCCACTGACTATTCTCTCTCGAGGAAATTTATCATTTTCCCATTCTCCTAAGTCACTTAGCTGTGAAATCTTATCCAGCACCTCTGAAAGAGGGTGCCCTATTTCACCAATTAGTAGAGTCATACGTAGGGGCTTATAAGCCAGAGCAGCTGTCTTCACCATGATATTTCTATAAGGAACTGCTAAGGGGATTTCATGATATATATCTGCATTTCCGACCATGATAGCAGTTTTCATTACTTCTTTCAACTTTCTCATACAGTCTCTAAGTGAGTAGGCCACTAGTATCTCTACTAGGCCACATAGAATCAGCAGGATACATTATATTACATCCATCAGCAGCTAAAGCTAACAGACTGGTAGTATTGTTACCTCCTGCCAAATCAAAGTCTCTAAAAGCTTGCTTGACAAAAGGATTCTGGCAAATACTTAAAAATTTCAAGCAGTCCACTCTATCACTACCTCAGAAGATCCTTCGTCACTGATACTTATTACCATGCAAGACACTAAAGATTCCCCTATCCTTTGGGTGAATCAGCTCAAAATATCTGTAATCTCCTGTTGAGTGAAATCCTCAAGTATCTCCTTAAAATACTGCTTGCCCTCCCTGACTCTCCTGACTTCTCAGTAAGGGGCAAGCTTCTGTCTCTGTAAAAGCTTCACCATTAAACAATGTCATATTTCGTAAGATTGTATCATTCTATACAACACATGTACTCTCTTGGGATTTGTTGTCATAGCAACTAGGCTCAGATTCGACCAAAGCTATATGAATTTTCCTTCTGTTACTGTTTTTTTCTTTTTCTGAGCCAAATTTACAACAGCCCTCTCTGCTTCCACAGACTCTCCAGTTCTCTTCTCCTTCCACCTGAGACTCTCCAGGTTGCTCTTCTAAAGGAGATCTCAAACTCTGGCACTTAGCCACCTCTTGTAATAGCTTGTCTCTGTTTTTACACACAGTAGTATGGTAGCCTGTTAGAAAAACCCAGCCTCTTCTATTCACTGCCTCAAGCTCTCTCCCAGGTTTTATTGATATTCTTTTCCAACATGTTTCTAGGTTCTCTCTGGTATAGTCTCTGTTCCCAGTTTTCACAGAGCCCTATGCTTTTAGACCACTCCCTTGCCAGGGAGGCATAAGGCAAATCTTCCCATCCTGGGATAGCCATTTCTTCTTCTACATCCCTTCTGCCCCCAACTAGAGGTCTGACATTTTGTGATCCCATCCTCATCACCAAATGTAGAGGCAATGGAATATTTATAGCACCAACAATCACAATAAAGACCGTGACTATCACTATTGCATGACGTCCGATCGCAAAATATACCAAACTCTTCAGATAGAGAGAGGACAGAACTGAAGCATTTTTTTAGACACCAGAAAACCCAATCCCCAAACCAGTAAGCCAATTCCATCACAGTACCGAAGATATTGATAAGCCATAATAATACTGAGAGCCACAGTATCCTTCAGCCTTCCCACAAACCAATACAAAATCAGTATTTATTCACAAACTTCTCTATCTCTTTGCCTGAACTCTTCTGTCCCCCACTATCTGGTTAGCTCTGACTACAAGCTTCCTGTGGGCTCTGCTTCCCTTCTGCAAACTTCTCCCACCACAAGCTCCATGTAACTACATTCAGCCTATTAGGGACAGAGTTTATTTTCAAAGAAGGGGAAGTCTTCACACTCCCCCTAGATCTATTAAGTGGCAAGGAAGATTTTCAAATTCCCATTCCCATTACACCATTTGAAATCATTTGGCAAAAATAAAGAATTAAACTGTGTAAAAGTGATTGTAGCTTGTTTGATTGTATGTTTTTTTTTTAATTTAACAAAGTTAAATATCAGGATGGGCTGTAGGAATTGGAGATAACTACAAAAAAGGACTATGATTTGAAAGATGAGCAGAATTTGGAGGGATTAAGTCAAGAAATGTAGGACCCAATACTATTTGCTATTTACTTAACTTTTTTTTTTTTGAGATCTAATTTAAGCTGAAACTTTCTCTGACAGATTTGGCTTCACTTTTCTTTTCCAGTTACAAAACAAAGAATTGTCTACTGTCTACTCCAAGGTGTGAGCTTTCAGCATGAGCTAAAAGATAAATGCCCAAAATGTTCCTGTTCATTGTGCTAGGCCTACAACCCAGTTTATCTGAAGTAATACTTTGGAAAGAAGCCCACCAATCTGTATCCTCTAAGCAATCTAGTAGCAACTCCAAAATTTTCCCTGGGGAAGAATCTGTCTTCACTGATCCATTTAGTAATTTCGTTTTGTTTTGCTTTGTTAAGACTCCTTCAGTCAAAATAGCAGATGTTACTTGGCTCTGAGTTAAAATTGATTATTCACTATCACCTAATCATCCTCTTGGTGAAAGTACACAATCAGGATATGGGTAGCCATATGTCAAGGTATCTATACAAAAGATTCCTCCATTGAAGGGGTCATTAGACTGGAACAGAAAGCCCTACTCAGTTCTAATAAAATACTAGGTTTCTATATAATCTATATTGAAAAGCCATTCATCTCTATTTCTCGATTAGGACTCAACTTATCATGATTCCTCTTATTTCAATGCCATTCCAGAATCATATTTCATGTGGTGACATAGGAAGGAAGAAGATGAAAATAGCCACAGAGTCAGGGGCTCTTCCCGGCTGCACCTCTCTCCTGTTTGAATGATGCTCAACTGTTGCTACTGAGTCCTTCCCTCATTCCAACTACTGGTATCTGACAGGCAAACAAGTGCTGACTATGTACCAGGTAGTGTACTTGATGATACGGATACCAAGTTAAAAGAAAAATAGTCTCTGACCTCAAGAAGTTTATGATCTAGCCAGAGAAATAGCATGCAAATTTATAATTAAAAAAATAAATAAAGAGGATTTTGAGGGGAGAGCATTAGCATTTGGGTCATTAAGAAGGGTCTGATGCATTAAAGATGAGACCTGAAGGAAATCAGGGATTCTGAGAGACAAATATGAGGAAGGACACTGATAATGATGTTTATAGGAGTCCCTTCTGCCATGATTTTTGTATACTTGCAGGATTCCATGCTTTTCAAACATAGAAACCTAGGATCAAAATAGGAGGAGCATGTGCTTATTCACTCTTAAGCCCTATCTTTTATCTAGTTTGCAAATGAACTGATAAGACATCATAAGGAGCTAGGATTCACAAATTCCCAGCTCTGGAAAGTTGGAGCAGATAATTTTGGAAAACAAGTGGTGAGACTATTCTTATTTTAATTCTTTTTTACATGTCTTATATTCCTTTTTTTTTTTTGTAAATGTCCTTCGGTATTGTTAATGCTATGTGATTAATTTGGACTGGGTCTTTTTTTAAATTTTTGCTTTTTGGAGGGGGGAGGGCAAGGCAATTGGGGTTAAGTGACTTGCCCAAGGTCACATGGCTAGTAAGTGTTAAGTGTCTGAGGCCAGATTTGACCTCAGATCCTCCTGACTCCAGGGCTGGTGCTGTATTCACTGCACCCCCTAGCTGCCCCTGGACTAGGTCTTGAAGAAATTGAGTGGAAAATGGATATTTATAGACAAGTGACTTCTGTCAGCCAGTTCCTATTTAGAAAGCTGAATAAATGTCACACAACTGGAGAGTGCTGAGCTTTGTTCCATTTGCCTTGAAAGGGAGGAGGGCAGAATCTGCAAATTCTAGGCTGGTGATAAATTTGACCAATTCCTGACAAAAAATATAGAACATGATACTTAAAGGGATGGTAAGTGTAAAAGAAATGGTCATTTGTAAAACTGACCATGGAGTCATCAAAAAAGGTCATGCCTGAGAAGCTCCATTTCCCTTTTTTAACATTAGAATGTGGCTGCCAGATTCAATGGTACTTTTGTAGACATACTCATGGCATACTTGGCACTGTGCCAAGCACTGAGAATAAAAAGAAAAGTAAAAGACTTCCCTCAGGAAGCTTCCAGTCTAGTGGGGGAAAACTTTGTGCAAACCTGATCTATACAGAATAAATTGGAGATAATTAACAGAAAGATAATTAACAGAAAGAAATTTTTATTACTAAGGTAGAAAAAATAATAACAGAATTCATTTGGAAGAACAAAAGGTCAGGAACTTAGAGTTAAGGGGGATGGGGTGGGGGTCAGGAAGAACTTCTTTTAGAAGATAAGACTCAATGCTGGAAGAAAGCCGGAAAGGCTGGAGATGAGCAGGGAAAGAATTCTATATTGCATTTCAGCAACATCTTTGATATAATCTCTTATGTTATCTTTGTGTATAAGATGGTGAAATATGGGCTAGATAATCATAGTTAGGTGAGGCAAGTTCATAAATGTTTCAATGACCAGTTATTATTGTAGCCCTATGAACTTGGCAGGACATCTCTTGGGAAACGCCAAAAATATTTTTCACTTTATGCTATTTAATATTATTTATTGATATCTTTGATAAAGGCATAAATTACATCTTTTTTCCAGGTATGCATATAATACAAAGTTAGGAGGGATAGCTAGCCTTGGAAAAAAAAAGATTTAGGAAGTAAAATCTCAATATGTTATGAGGGGCCATACCTAAAAAGATGAAATTGAATAAGAATAGAGTTCTGGCTAGATGAAAGAGTGGGAAGTCACAAAAGTACTTATAAAGTACACAAAAGTACTTATATATACTCTACTCTTCCCCCAATATATAGAATATAAACATCTCTAAAATATAAACAAGACTAAATCAAGGTGGGTTAAAACAAAAAGAATAATTAAAGTATATTAACAGGGAATACTTTACCAGATTAAAAAAGAGGAGGAACAAGGATAAGAAAATTACCAGGCAATAGGAGGGAACTCCCACACCCCAACATAACAAATAAATACTATATATTAAAACACAATAATATTTTCAAAGTACTTTACATTCATTCTGACCAATATTCCTTGAGACTGTACCCAACCTTTGAACTTGACAATAGAAAGTAAAACAAAACAAAACAACCATCCATTGGGATAGGTTTTTACCAGACCTGTGACTTCTGTGGTATAGGAAGCTCATGGTGAGGAACTTCTACCTGTGCATATTGACACTTCACTGCTATTCCTGATCTTAGTTACCTAGGGAACTGAGAAGCTACATGACTTGCTTATGGTCATATTTCCAGTATGTATTAGAGGTACAACCAGAACCAAGAGCTTCTAAAACTCCAAACACGACTCTATCCAATATAACATACTGTCTCTGTGTGAGGTATTGCAATCATTAGCAACTCAATTTTATACAAGAAGACACTGAAGCTCTGAAAGGTTAAGAAAACACTTTTTTATACAAATAAGCTTAGATCTAAGTAATTGAAATAAAATGTATATATTCATATATAATACATACACACATATTGTTCATGGGTAGGCAAAGTCAGTATAATTTTTAAATGACAGTTCTACATAACTAATCTGTTTATTCACTGTCATACTAATTAAAGTACAAAATTTTTATTACTAAGGTAGAAAAAATAATAACAGAGTTCATTTGGAAGAACAAAAGGTCAGGAACTTCAAAGAAACCAGGGGGTGGGAGTGGGGGGATGAAAAGGAAGTACATTCAACAGTATCAGACCTTAAACTACATTATAAGATGAGAGCACCTTGAAGTGTAAAATGAAAAATTTCGATTATTTTATATTACAATTTTCTTGTAACAAAACATATATAGTCAGGAAAAGAAGGAATGCAGAAAATTGGCAAAAAAGTTTCATAGACAATCTCTCAGATAGGCTGTGATTGGTTTGGAATATTGTTGTGGTGTGGGAAATGATGAGCTGGTTGATTTAGAAAAACATGGAAAGAATTGGATTTATAAACAAAGAAGCCAATCACCTTCAGAGAAATAGATGAAAGGTGGAAATAAGCACAGTGTAGTCTTACATATATATGTTCAAGTGTATATGTGTATGTTTATAGACGAGTGTGTGTGTGTGTGTATCCATGCTTAATTATAGCCTTCTTTTGAGGTGGGAGGAAGAAGGGAGAAAATAAAGTTAAACAGAGTTAGTAGAAAACAAAAGAAACCCATAAAGCTGAGCAGCTTTGAAAATGATGTGTAGTATTTATTATATAGCTTTTCTTGAAATGGAAATTTATTGCTTTATAATGGATCCTCTCTTATGTTCTGCTATGTACATGGCAATTCTTTTCTTTTCTCATTTTGTGTTTAAGTTTAAATTTTTTTAATTACAAAAAAAGGAAGAAAAAAATTTTAAGTGATTTACCAAGGAAAACACTGCCAATAGTTGTCATTCTGATTATCAATGGGGAAATAATATAGTAAAAAAGAATACTGAAATAGGAATCAGAAAACCTTAGTTCTAGTCATGGTTCTTACTAATTAGCTGTGTAAGTTATGTAAATGTCTCCCAGTTGCTGTAAATTAGGAGGCTTGAATTGAAATTTAAACCTTTACCTCTAGGGTTATATGATCCTATGTTCCATCTATCAAAGTTTCTATGCATGCACACTCCCACAAACATACTATGGGTAGAATGAAGTTAAATGAGCCTTTACTGCTTGAGGAGAGGTGGTAATGGTTATTGTTATTTGCCAAGGCATTTATTTTTGCACATTTGATGGTACTTTATTGGACTATAATTCACAGTTGTAAAGTTTTTAATTCTACTTCATGAAAGAACATAAAAATTTATCCTTTTCGTGTTATTGCCTTTTGTATAGTTATCCTTTAGATGACATTATGTTATTGATGATGTTGTAAATAATCAACTCTTTTGTGTGAATAAAGGGCATTTTAAAAGACCACTGCATAGACTCCTATCCCTTCTGTGCTATACCTATAAATAATCCATCTAATGTCTAATCTCTTTAGACAACATGTGCAATAGCAATTATTCTCTATATTTCTTTCTTTCTCTTGTATGGGTAGACGGCGAGATTTTTCACTGACCAGAACACAGTAACCAAGAGGTAATGGTGTTGCTGTGGATAGAACTGCATAGTTAATCAGGAATTATGGGAGCCAGCCATGTCCTTGTCTCCTTTGTTTACTTTTAGTTCTTGCTCTAAGTGATTTGTGTGGAAAGCCAGAGAAGATGGTTTGGGGATTTCTAATCTTAAACCAGATAGTGGGTGGGGATAAAGGATTATGATATATATCCTGGACAGAAGAGTAAAAGCTAAGAAAATCTTAGGGACATTCTGCTTGACTTTTCTCAGCTGGGTTTGAACTCATATCCTCTAAATAAACAAAGAGAAAACCTGTCAGCCCATCCTCATCCAAAAAAAAAGTCTCTTTACCTTATCAGACTGGAAAAGAATTCAAGGATGGGTGGTCAAGAAAAGATAAAGACTCCAAGATGGTATCATGGATCAATGCTGAGAAACAAGTAAATGGTCACTGGAATAGTATACTCAATTTAGAGAATAAAAGATCAAGAGAATGAAAGAAATGTGTTCAATATTCTGCCCTGCTGTTGCAAAAATGGAAGTCCTAGACTCAAACATGCTTCTTTACCTCAATCATCTTCTCCTGCTATGTGTTTTTATGTAGTTCTCTCTCCTCTGACTTCTTCTTTTCAGAACTTTAATCAGATCAACACCACAATTATTTCTTGAACAAAGTCTTAATTTTTCTACTCTTAATTTTTGTGACTTCTCAGGTCAAAATACCTTTTCCTGAGGCCTACTTTCATATGTGTATTGTCTTATATCAGAATAAGTTCCTTGAAAGCAGGGTCTCTCTTTTTTCTGTTTTATTACATTAATACATATTTAAGACACAAAACAACGTTTTCATAACAGTATGATAAAAAGGTGATTGTATACGAAACTGTAAATCTACTACGTACAACTTGTTATTCCTTTCAAATATACAACAAAATTATCATTTTTTCTTTTTTTTCCTTCCCGACCCTGCCCTGGAGATGGCTACCATTAGACACAAATAGATGTGTGTATGTGTGTGTGTGTGTATAAAATTGTTCTATATAGACTTCTATCTCTTTTATTGCATATTTCTTTATATGCCCTTTATAGTTAATTTGGTATTTACAATCATCAAAATAACATTCACTCAATCATTCTTAAAACAATATTACTGCTACTGTATACAATGATCTCTTGGTTCTGCTCATTCTGCTCTTCATTATTTCAGGCGAGTGTTTCCATGTTTTTCTAAGATCATTGAGCTCATCATTTCTCATAGCACAGTAGTATTCCATCACAAATGTATAAAACAACTTGATCAGTCATCCCCCAATTGATGGGCATCCCCTACAATTTCTAGTTCTTTGCCACCACAAAGAGAGCCACTATAAACATTTTAAAACACAACAGATTCTTTTCCTTTTTCCCTAACCATCTTTGGAAATAGACCTACTACTAGTATTATAGGGTCCCTTTTATTTTTGAACTTTCATTCTCAGCCCTTCACATGGTATATGGTGAATAGAAATCCTTTAATAATTTTTTTATCATTCATTCATTCAGCAGAGATATAACAGCTAATTAGAGGAGAAGCAGCAATGTGGTATAATTGAGGGGTCAACAGTGACACAAAGAGACACCTAGGTGTAGTCCTTATTGAGAGAAGCCCTCAGAAGAATGAGGAACAGAGAGAATATTCTAATATCATCAACAGAAGATATAAGACACGTGGTATCAGTGACATGAGGTGCACCTCCACAGACGTTCCCTAGGCTTTTTCTTTGTACTAATTTAGTTCTCTAAATGATTAGCAAAAATAAATACATCAACATGGTCAGTGAGCTGTGTTATAGAATGGATGCAGTCCCAGAGAGTGCATTGAACCTAGGGAAGTTTTTCTGAGGAGTACACAAGTAAGGAAGTATTTCCTTTATGTGACACTTTTAAATAATGCAGCATTTCTCTTCAAAATAAACCACTCTATCTCCAGTGACTAAATGCCAGTGAAATGCACACATATTTTTCCTGCATATCAATAACTTCTATCTAATGTATAAAGTATGTTTCAGTATACATTGGCAATGGTAGGTTACACATTCTTTATTTAAAAAAAAAAGCCAAGACCCCAAACCCTCTTTCTTCATTTCATCCTGTTTAACAAGTTACTTTATAGTCTTTTTATCTGAGAGATCCAGTAGAGCTGATTATTAATCTGATGCATTACAACAAATTGTATGCTCCAGGATTTAATATCTTGAATGACTGAGAAAGGATGCCAACAAATCCAATTATGTTAAAATAATAGCAGGAAAAGCCATTGTTGCTGCCTGTTACACTGTTTAATGCTATTCTAGTGGACAGTGATAGGGCCTGGCAGGCTGAATAATTCACTTCAAGGTCTCCAAGAAACATATTTTCTCAGAAGGTAATATATAAGCCAGATAATTTATTTAGCTTTTTTTTTTTTTTTGCAGTGTCAATATAGTAGAATTTCTAAAAACACCAGAAGTGCAAAGAGGCCAAGGAAGTTATTTTCAAAAGCCTGATTTCTCATGTGTTGACATGAGGCTGTACAGTTTTATCACCTTTATCTTATTTTCACTTGTTTTGCCTTTTAAATAATTTTCAACAGATTATCTAGAAATCACCAAGAAGTTTGTGGTCTTTGGCAGCTGAAATGTAAAAATTTCTAAGGTGATTGAAGATATTAAATAATTTGTTTTGTTTTCATATATCCTTCTGTAACCCCTCTCTCAAAGACCATGACTCTTTATTGGTAGAGATGAAGGCCCTGCCTATCTGAGCAGTGAGATTCAGTTAAAGAGAAGTGAGAGCTTAAGTTTGCACCCAGGACCCCTTTCAAATTCTATAAGCAAGACTCACCTTTGAATCTTTTTCAGGATTCTCCAAGCAAGAGTTCCCTTTTAAGCCTCTTTTTGGGGGATTCTGCCTATGAGCGTCTCATTTGATGGTCCAGTCAGCTTCCAGCTTCTAGAGATGATATGAAAGAGGCCAACACTAGTTCAAGGTGCTGAAGGAAAGGACTCTGGGAAAAACATGAAAGGAGTAGGTTATCTCTATGATTTCCCTATTCCAGCTAGCTACTGTTAAGACTTTGGGGAATTTCCCCATGGGTGAGATCCAGGACCTCCCCCCGCCTTCTCTCCGTCTCTCTCTCTCTCTCTCTCTCTCTCTCTCTCTCTCTCTCTCTCGGTAGAATAGAGTTACCTGTCTCCCAATATGAGAGCTTCTTCACCCTATATTGTCTGGTATACAATCTGTTATGCATAGTTTCTCCGATTTCTGTCTTGCTCTGCTTTGGATAATTTTTTTTTGCTATTTTCTATGAGTATTAATTATGAAATTGATATTAGATGGGGAAGGGGTCAAATGGATATTGAGCTTGGCGTCCCCCTTCCCCCAGATGATAAAGTGATCAAAAATTAGATGGAAACCAGTCATATCCCCTAGGAAAAAATACTTAATGGAATATATATATATATATATATATATATATATTCCATATATAAATATATGGATGTACACATACACACACACACACACACACACATACACACACCCCTATCCCAGAACCACTTTTCTTTGAAGAAAGCAGGGTACCTCCAACCCCAACATTCTGCTTCCTCTCAAGGCACAGATGAAAGTCTCTTTTAGAGAAGAATAGAAGGAAAAGAGTCTAGAGATGTCTACCTCCCTTTGAGCCACACAAAGACAGGCCCTGGTCATATATGAAGTCCTCTGTACACGTAGGGCACAATCTTCTTCCTTATGCTTCTTTTCCCAATATATCCTTCTCCATACACCTCCCTGAGAAGCAGTTCTCATAACAAAGAGGACAAAAAGAAGAAAAATCAGCAAAACTAAACAACACATCAGCTAATTCTCCTATTATCTGCAATGCTCCTTAACCATAATCTCCTACCTCTACAAAGAGGTGAGAGGAATGTAGGGCACATTCTTCAATATTTTTCAAATTTAGAGTTTATCATTATAATTACATAGGATTTAATTTCATCATTCTCCTTTGCAACTGCTGCCTGCCTTGTTTCAATTCTAAGGAACAAGATGTCCCTTCCAAGATAAGTCCACCTCTTTCAAATTCACAACAAAGCTGCTAATTTAAGCCTTGATTGACTCCATTTGCCCCAATCTCTTCTCCTCTATGATCAGGGGAGCTAGCATCCCCTCCCAATGCCTTCCTTTTTAGAGGGCAGAATCTGGACTCAAAGATCACTCTACTTTGTACTTATTGCCCTACCTGCTTTCAACTCCACGGTGTCTGGTCCCCATTTTCGCCTCCTTTTGCATTATCTCCTACTTTAGATTATAAGTTCATTTAGAGCAAGGACTGCCTTTATTATATTCCCAGTTTTCAGCACCATGTCTGGCATATTAAAGGCATTTAATAAATGTTTGTTGGATTGGAGTTCTGATTGTATTTGTGGTTGGTCTTTCAGTTTGTTTTGTTGTATTTAATGCATATATTGTTTTAGACTATATTTCTAGCTCTGCTTGTTTTACTTTGCATCAGTTCATGTGTCTTTCATTTTTGTGTCCTTCACATTCAGCATTTTTTAAAGAACAGTAATATTCTATTACATTAGTGTGCGAATAGTTGTTTAGTTATCCCCACCATGAACATCTTTGTTTCAATTACATAACTACTTTAAAGAATTGCTATAAATATCAATGCATATGAAACCTTTCTTTTCATTTTTGTCCTCCTTAGAGCATAGGCCTAACAGTACAATCAGTGAGTTTAAATGAAGATACATTTTTTTCTTTTAAAAAATAATTTAAAAAATATTTTTAAAAATATTTTTTTAAAAGTAAATTTTTCTTTTAAAAATAATTTATTTATTTTTAGTTTCCAACATTCATTTTCACAAAATTTTGAGTTACAATTTTTCTCTCCATCTTTCCTCTACCCCCACCCCAAAATAGCAAGCCTACTGAGTACCCTTTCTCCCCATCTGTTGTCTCTTAGATCCTCCTACATCCCCCCCTTAACTTTCTAGTAGGGCAAGATGGCTTTCTATACTCCATTTTTTCCCTTCTTCCCTCCTCATCTTCCCCCACTGGGAAGATAAGCAATTCAATATAGGTTATACATGTGTAGTTACCCAAATCATTTCCATAATTGTTATATTGTTAAAGACCAGCTATACTTCCCTCCATTCTGTCCACCCCCACTTATTCTATTTTCTCCTTTGACCCTATCCCTTTTTAAAAAATGTTTGCTTCTAATTAC
>CM053597.1:125154538-125179975 GCA_028646575.1 Pseudocheirus occidentalis | reverse complement strand
TTCCATTGTAACAGTTTTCTCTTGCCTCTTTTATATGAGATAATTTACCCTAATCTATCTCTCTCCATTTCTCCTTCTCCCAATAAATTCCTCTCTTACCTCCTAAATTTTATTTTTTAGATATCATCCTTTTGTACTTAACTCATCCTGTGCCCCAGTCTGTCTGTGTATACATGAACATACATATGCCCACACTTACATATAATTATAAATATATATATATATATATATTTATATACATACATACCCTCCTATACAGAATATATATTCCCTTCAACTATCCTCATACTGAAAAAAGTCTTATGAGTTACAGTTATAGTTTTTCCATGTAGGAATGTAAAAAGTTCAACTTTAATAAGTTCCTTATGATTTTTTTTCCTGTTTACCTTCTCATGCTTCTCTTGCTTCTTGTATTTGAAAGTCAAATTTTCTGTTCAGCTCTGGTTTTTTCATGAAGAATGCTTGGAAATCCTCTATTTCATCGAATGACCACATTTTCCCCTGAAGCATTATACTTGGTTTTTCTAGGTAGGTGATACTTGGTTTTAGTCATAGCTCCTTTCATCTCTGGAATATCATATTAGAAGCCCTTCAATCCCTTAATGTAGAAGCTGCTAGATCTTGTGCTATCCTGATTGTGTTTCCACAATACTCAAATTGTTTCTTCCTGACTGCTTGCAATATTTTCTCCTTCACCTGGGAACTCTGGAATTTGGTTATAATATTCCTAGGAGTTTTCTTCTTGGGATCCTTTTAAAGAGGCAATTGGTGAATTTGTTCAATTTCTATTTTTCCCTCTGGTTCAAGAATATCAGGGCAATTTTGCTTGACAGTTTCTTGCAAGATGGTGTCTAGGTTCTTTTTTTGATCATGGATTCCAGGTAGTCCAGTAATTTTTAAATGATCTCTCCTGGATCTGTTTTCCAGGTCAGTGGCTCTTCCAATGGGATATTTCAGATTGCCTTCTATTTTTTCATTTGTTTGGATTTGTTTTATAGTATCTTGGTTTCTCATAAAGGTTCCAATTGCTCCATTCTAATTTTGAAGAAGTTATTCTCTTCAGTGAGTTTTTGAAATTCCTTTTCCATCTGGCAAATTCAGTTTTTTAAGGCATTCTTCTCGTTGGGTTTTTGGGCCTCTTTTGCCATTTGAGTTAGTCTATTTTTTAAGGTGTTATTTTCTTCAATATGTCTTTGGGTCTCCTTTTTGCAGGCTGTTGACTCACTTTTCCTGATTTTCTTGCATCTTCTCATTTCTCTTTCCAATTTTTCCTCTACTTCTCTTGTTTGATTTTCAAAATCCCTTTTGAGTTCCTCCATGGCCTGTACCCAGTTCATATTTTTTCTTGGAGGCTCTTGATGCAGGAGTTCTGACTTCATTGTTTTCCTCCCCCTCCATGCCTTGATCCTTTTGGTCCCCACAAAAAGATTCTATGATCTGTTTGTGCTTCCTGTGCTTGCTCATATTGCCAGCCAATTACTTGACACTTGAGCTCTTTGCGACAATATAACTCTGCTTCCAGAATGGAGAGAGCTTTGTCCCAAATTGCTGGCTTTTTTCCAGTGGCCAGAGCTATTAGGAGGGTGCTGTCTCTATAGCCTCCATAAGCTCTGGCTCACTGGTCACACACCCCAGGACTATGACCCAAGACTGTGATCTAGATCCAAGCAGATTAAAGCAAGAGTGATTACCCTCTGAATGGTTGCTTGGTCCCCCTACAATCTGTAGGCCAGGAGCTCCTGAGGCAGCCATGCTGCCAGCCTCTGCTGCTTCTTCCATCAACTCCTGTTTCAACAGAGTACCTCACTGACCTTTTACTTTAGTGTTTATGGGTTGAGAAGTCTGGAAGCCACCACATCCTAGGGCTGGAACCACAGTTCCCACAGGACTGCACTCAGCTCCCAGCACACTGCAGTATTCTTTTCCTGTTGGCCTGCTGGGCTGTCTGCAGCAGATTTGCTTCTCTCTGTTACTTTGTGAGTTCTGTAGCTTTAGAATTTGTTGTCATTTTTTTTTACAGGTATTGGAATTGTTTGGGGCCAGAACCCATGCCAAGTTTGTGCTTCTACTCTGCCATATCAGCTACCCAGAAAAGACATTTTCATCACTTTTAGCATTATTTCAAATTACTTTTCAAAATAGTTCTACCAATTCACAGTTTCATCATGGATGTATTAATGTGTATATTTCACAACCCCTCCCACACTGTCTATTCTCAGATTGTTCAAAAGTACTGCTAGAACAATGAAAAACAGGAGAGAAGAAATTAAATAAGTACACCAATATGTTACAATATATATTACAATAAATTGAAGGCAAATAACAACCATAATTTTTTAAAAATCTAAAATATTTCAAAAAGTAAAGGAGAACAACATTAAGTACTTTTCAAAGCCATGACTAGGGGTAAAATTCTGAACTACAGGACAGAGTTGGTAATAAAAGAGAAAATAGGTAGTCATATGAAATTGAAAAAATCTTGCATGAATAAAATCTTTTGAAAAGAATACAAGTAGTGAACAGAGAAAACAAAATATATGGTATCTGATAGGTCTGCTATCTAAGATAATAGAGGACTAAGCATTCTTCAATGGATAAGTGGTCAAAAGAAATGAACAGTTCTCAACAGAATTGCAAAGTATTAAGAGCCATCTGAAAGATTGCTTCAACTCATTAATATCAGAAATATATAACAAAACAACTCTAAACTTTCATTTTGCATCCAGAAAATTGGCATATATGCCATTTTAAAATGCTCTTTTCATCACATGCTCTAACATGAATAAAATAGATCAAAACCAAAATTGGATCAATTACAGTTCAGTTTCACTTCCTTAATGATGAAAAATTGAAAAGCCAAAATAAAATGGGTTCTTGGAGCATAGAAAAATGTTACTGGAGTAACTGGCAGTGTAAATGATTATCTTTGGATGCCTTGGGGTTTTGACTTTTCTGTATATTCGAAATTCTTAAGATTTGCAAAAATAATTTCATATATGTCTTAGTAATGCAAACACTGTATGACATATATACTAACTGTTAAGTTTAACATCATATTGTTTTTCTTTCTTTCAAGTTTAGGCTTGATCTTTCATTGGCATGGATAAATCCTGGTAAAGAAACTTTCTATTGCATTGCAGATCAGGAACTTTTATACAATTTTTCTCCTAAATAGTTGCCTCAGTGTATTGAGAGGTTAAGTGTCTTGCCCTAGGAGACTAAACTAATATGTATCAGGAGCAAAATCTGAATGTGTCTCCTAGATTCTTAAGTCAGTTTATTATATGCTTATTTCAATGTGAGATACACTCATATCTTTAATAATTACAAATTGCATGGATACCTGGTAATATCAGTCACATCTAGACACTAATTTCTTAGAAATTCTAGTAATCAAAGACAAAGTTTTCTCTTCCATTATTAAATTCTAGATGAAAATAATATTCTGGAAATGTTAAAATGTTTTCTTTCATATGTTAGCAAGCATGAATTAAGATTCTTTTCCACTTGATACTTCAGTACTCTAATAGTCCCATGAATTTATTGACATTGGCAGTGCATCCAGGAGAGGCACTACAGATATTCACTGATTTGGTTCCAGAATTGAAATAGAGAAACAGTATAAATTGCATTTGAAATATTGTACAGTTTTTTCAACAGTTCTAAACTGCTCTCCAAGACAAAAACCCATCTTGCAAAATAAGTGCCAGTGTCTACTTAGAGTTGCTGCATGCTTTTAAATTTTAGAGTATGGTGCCCTTAGAACAATTAGAGCTGGAATATACCCTGAACTCAATGGAGAGATGGGAATAAGGAAGGCACAGCAAATTTCTAAAAATGACTGATGTGCAAGAAATAGTATTAGGGATTCATCATTCAGGAAATACCTGTTAAGTAAAGGAAGTAGGTTGATCATAGAACAAGAACAAGGAACAGACCAGCTAAATGCTGCACTGGTACCTGTAATTTTTTCCCACATACATATATTAAATTTGTCATTTTTCTTAGCTCATTTTAACCCAGGAAAATTACTTCTGTATTTGAATTTGAGACTAGTTTCATCTTTAAATCCTATGAAATTGTCTCTGGTTATTAAGGAAGAACTTTGTCGATCTTTTCATCTTATCTCTCTTTTAATCCCTATAGAACCTTAGGGTTGTAACTGTGACTAACACTAAGTATTTAGCTTTAAATTATGAAGAAATGAAAGACATTTTGTTTCCCTGCAGCAGAATTTAAATTACATTCCTAATGGAAAGGTTTGCTTTCAACTTTCAATTCCCCTAGTAAATTCATGAGGGGATGACTATAGCAAGTCAATATTTAAAGCTAGTTAGGCAGTATTTAGGGATTGAAATTAAGGTTTTTTTTCCATAATGATCCATGCATTTATATTGGAAACTATGATTATTAAACTTTTTCACTTGGAATTTTTAATGTTCTTATTTCAACTGCTTTATGTCATGCTTTGGCTTGTGTTAGAGTAGTACAAAAGACAGAGCTAGTCTTAGAGTAAGGAAAATTTTAGTTTAAGTCTTGCCTCTGACTATCTTTGCTCTACCACCCTGGACAAGTCTTTTATAACTAGACATCACTGAGAAGATGATAGCCACATTGGTTGAAAGTTTCCTTGTTGTCAAATCTCCTATAATAGTGGAAAAATAGGATTCATTCTCTATTCCTATTTTAGAAGTAGCCATTTTCACTTCATTCATTCTATCTATTTATTCATTCACTCATCTATCTATATGCCATTATCAGACTTTTTAAAAAAAATCTTGCCTTTCATCACACTGAAGGCAAAAAAGGAAAACAAAAACCTCATAAAATGTGCATAATTTAGTGAAACAAATTCTCATAAGGTTCAAGTCCAAAAAATGTATCTCATTTTGCATATTTAGTTTATCAATTCTTTGTCAAGAAGTGGGAAATATTCTTCATTATTGGTACTATGAAATCATAGTTGTTCACTAAGTTGCTCAGAATTCTTAAGTCTCTAAAAATTCTTAATTTTTATTACACGCTTATTATAATATAAGTTGTTCTCCTGGTTCTGCTCATTTCACTCTGCGTCAGTCTATACAAGTTTTTCTAGATTTCCCTAAAACATCATTTCCTACAGAATCAGAGTATTCCATTACTTTCATATGCAATAATCTGTTTGACCAATTCTTCATTTGGTGGGAACCTTGTTAATTTCCAGTTCTTTGATACTCCTGTATTTATACACACATGTCCTTTTCCTCTTTCTTTAATATCATTAGAGTATAGGCATAACAATGACCTTCCTCATCAAAGGGGATATAGTTTGGTATCTTTGGAAGCACAATGGCTTTTTAGAGTGCCTGATTCAATTTAGAGCTCCATAAACAGTGAAGGAATATTCTTGGTTTCCCATAGCCCCACCAACATTTATTGTTTTCTGTTTTTAACTTTGCCAGTCTGATATATCTGAACCGAAACCTCAGAGTCATCTTAATTTGTATTTCTATAATTATTAGTGAATTATTTCCAATTTTATCATCAAAGTGTTATATTCAACCACTTCGAATGGTAACTGTAGAATTCATCTTCGATGTTAAGTGCTAAAATATACTTCAATATTTCAGTACTTCTGTGACACTGAGATCTCATTGCTACAGAAATTTCTTCTCTTGGTGCCCATCACAACCTACCTATGCCTTCTCATCCTTTGAAGTTCTCTGCCATGTCTTCCCATAGAGCCTCTACAGAGGATTTGCCCAAGGCCTTTCTCTAGTTCTTTCTTTTTCTTGACATAGTGCAGGTACTAGCACATACCTGAACTATCTAACTTGTATCCTCTATGCCTCACTATATAAATAACAACTTTTCTGATTATATATTTTCTTAAATGTCTATATTAAACCATGTCTTGCATGTTGGTCATCATCAGAAATATGCAATAGCCATTCCACAAAAAAATATATACAAAAATTAAGTTAACCGGGGTGGCTAGGTAGCATAGTGCATAGAGCACCAGCCCTGGAGTCAGGAGGACCTGAGTTCAAATGTGGCCTCAGACACTTGACACTTACTAGCTATGTGACCTTGGGCAAGTCACTTAACCCCAATTGCTCTCCAAAAAGCAACAAATTTTTAAAAAGTAATTACGTTAACCACAATTTCATAAACTCAAAATAATTGTATTTCTTTTCTGAATGAATATTTGATTCCTTTTGTTTACCTCATTTCCCATTCCAAATTGTGCAAAGAAGGTTGCCTAATATAGAGTCAAGAACAATGTACTGAGAAACAAGAGAATTCTAGTTTATACATCTCAAGTCTACCAGTAATTATATGAGTGACTTTGGGCAAATCACATAATCCCCTTGCACCTCCATTCACCTCTAAGATTACCTCTATGATCATCACCTTCTAGTTCCCATCGTCTATGGCTCTTGTACACTCCTATGGGAGTATTACCTTGATTTGAGCAGCCTCAAAGCTCATTTTATCCTTTTGTTTTTTATCCCAGGGTGATATATTTTTAAAAGTTTAATTTTAGGTCACATTCTAGTCACTCAATAGGAAACTTTTTTATTAACTGACCCCAAATGGAATTATTTTGCAAAGACAAGACATTTGTTTTTCTCCTGAGAGATGACATTGACTCAAATGACTAGTAACTTTGTATCTTCCATATATGTTACTTTACACTATAGGAAAATAAATTTAGAGCTGGAAGGGTCCTTATAAGTCATCTTGTCCCAGTCCCTCTATTCACAGATAAGGAAATAGGCTGAGAGAGGTTAAGTGACTAGCCTATCCATTGACACATCTATTAAGGATCTGTGAACTCAGTTCTTCCAAACCCCAACCTGGGTATTCTATCCACTGTGAAACCTAGTTTTCCATATGTGGGTGTTTGTGCATATGTGCGCACATAATTTCCTTTATCTATTTTACATTTCTCAGTATATGAATGTAGAGAAAATATAACCAACAGCAGGGCTTTCTAAGCTCTTTTTTTTAATGTTATGGGATCCTTTTGCAGTTTGGTGAAATCTGTCTCTTTTCAGAATGTTTTTAGATGGATAAAATAAAATATATAGGATTACAAAGAAAACAAATTATATTGAAATAGTTATAAAATATTTTTAAAACCAAATTCATGGATTCCATTTAAGAATCCGTGACAGAAATGAAGAGGCACAAATAAATTTTAAAAAGTCTTATCTTTGACTTAAACTTTGCTACAAACCAAAGAAAGTCCTTTCATAATTCCTCTGGCCTTATTCTGCATTTTTTTTGGAGGGAGGGCTATTTACATAATTATATTGCAAGATTCTTTTAGATAAATGCTAAGCTACACCTGAAGCATTTCAATAGATTTCTAAGCATTCTTGTTCTTTTAATGCTTGTTCTTTTAAAATATTTCAATGTTATAACATAAAGAGTAGATATAAAAAAAGCTTTAAATTAAGAACGTTTCTATTAACTGCTTCCAAAGGGTTGAATTTAAGAAATCTACAGTACTGCAGATGGGAAATTTTCATGCTAAGGGAGTCACATTGCAGTAACACTCTGAGGAACTGTGTCTGTGACTTTGCTAAGAATTTACCTCAAAGACATATTCTTTTTTATTGCTCCTTTATTTTCTAGGCAGCCTTCAAGCAACAAATTTGCATGAGGAATTCACAGTGTACTGACTTTTTAATGAAAACTTCACACTCTTTTTGAATTGGGAGTTAATTTAAAATATTTAAGCAATGTAGAACTTTAAAATAAAATTAATAAAGAAGTAGCTTGGGATTTGGCAATTATGAATAATGGATTAGGCTGGCAAAAAGACATTCTGTACTTTGTCAGGTTGGTCCTTGGACAGGAGGCATATGCTATTGCTATGCCCATATGACGAAACTTTCTGCTTGGTAGAATTTTTCAGAGCCTATGTTTCAGTATCATAACCTTTGAGAACCAAGGATTCATATCCACATTGTGATGAAACTATGAAAAAGGACATTTGTGCAGGATTTAGGGAAATCCAGTAGAAATATAAACTGTAATTCCTTCCTTCAAGGAGTTTGAAATCTAATTGGGGAGAAAAGATACATAAAATAATAGCTAATCAAACAAAGCAAAATGAATAAATAACATACAGTACAGAATAGACTACAAGTGCTAATGGATACCAGTATACAAATAAATCAATGAGAATGATTAAAGGAAGACTAATAAGAGAAGAGGAGCTTGAATTGAACCTTGAGTTGAGAGCAATAGGAAATAAAGTTAGATAACTTTAGTGGATCCCGTTTATGAAATGCTGTAGGAATAAGGCAGAATATTTCAAACTCTGTTTGGCAGGAAATAAAGCAATAAAATATAAGCACAATAATTATAATAAACCTGAGAAGGAACTATGATGGGATGAAGATTAAATTTAAGAAAAAGTATTCTGACTATTGTATGCAGAATGGTAGTGGAAGGAACAGTCCAGGAATTTGGGAAAAGTTCGATTATTATCCTTGACCTAAGTGATGTAGTAGGAATAGAGGTTAAGAAACAGAAGTGAGATCAAAGAAGAAATTAATATGATGATGATAGATTGCATAAAGAAGATACATTGGTGGTGAGTGAAAGATAATTCCAATTCTTTCAGTGTATTTTTTATTTTCTGGCTTTTTTGGAGGGGGAAGGTAGGGCAATTGGGGTTAAGTGACTTGTCCAAGGTCACACATCTAGTTTTATGTTAAGTGTCTGAGGCTGTATTTGAACTCAGGGGCTCTATTCACTGTGCTACGTAGCCACCCCCCAATCCTTTCAGTTAAAAACTGAAAAATAACTAGGTGAGCAGAACCTAGAGAACAATTAATATAATGACAACTTTAAAGATAAACAATTTGAAATTTGTAAAAAAAAATTATTAATATAATGACCATTTATGACTCCAGAGGACCAATGATGAAACCAGCTTTACACTTACAGAGTGGTGATGGGTATAGGGTAAAGAAAAAAGACATATTTTGTATACAGGCATTGCAGGAATATGTTTTGTTTGAAAATGCTTATTTGTTTTTTTCTTTAATTGGGTAAAGGAGAAAAACTAGATTTCTCTTAAAGAAGATAGAAAGGTTGGGGAAGCTAAGTGGCATAGTGAATAGAGCACTGGCCCAGGAGTCAGGAGGACCTGAGTTCAAATCTTATCTCAGACATTTGACACTTAATTTGCTATGTGGCCTTGGGCAAACCACTTAACTCCAATTGCCTTTCAATTCCCCTCCAAAAAATAAAAAGAGAAGATAGAGAGGTAAGGATGGTATAAATGTAAAATGCTGCACGCATGCACTTTCAGCTGAGGTCACTACATTGTTAATTTCACTTAACTGAAAGTCATACATATATACACATTTATATTGTAAAAATAAAATATTCCTTTCCTTTAAAGAGTTTACTTTTTTAGAGTGATATATGCATATGCAACATAGGTTACATGGGTTCTAGCCAAACCTGGAGCATTTTGTTTGAAACTCTACTAATTGCTGGAGATAATGCTGACATGACCTCTGCATGATTTTTAAAGCACAAAATTGGTGGAACAGTTTTAGAGGGGAGAGACATTCTTAATTTTTTCTTTGAGAAAAGCAAAATATGATCTAAGATGCCCTTTGGGTTAGAATTCGGGGAGAATGAAGAGAAAGAATGTCTTGTAGACATGTAAGAGAAACCAACCTCTCAACAAATCCATGGTTTCCAACTTTCCTCCCTAGAAATTTTAGAGTACTTCCCTCTTAAGTGAGATTAGAGTGTCTCTTTTAGTTGAACTGAGATATGTCATTCGTAATTGCAGATTCCATTTATTCTGTGTATTTCATGCAATACTCCAATCTGTATCACATCCCAAATTTGTGTTTTTTTCTTGTCTTGATATATGGACTTGCTTACTATTCACCATTTATAATGGTCTTTGGTAAAGTCAGCATTTGATGAGGAAGAGCTAAACTTTTAAGTTAAAGGATCCCTTTCTTTCTTTAAGTGATGATGGCATGGGAAGCTTGTGGATTTTTTTGTTCCAAACATATCATGTCTCTAGACCAGATGTATTTAGGGGGACAGGCAGATACAATTCTATTTTGATTACCCCTCTCTCATTAAAGAACAGAGTGGCCAGCTACATGGCCCTTAACTCTGCTGCCCTCAAGGCAGGAATTAGAGATTCCCTAGAGGAGGAGTAAATAAAATTCCAGTGATATTTATCAATTTCTCTCCTCAGACCACAAGTCTACAAATTTAGACAACGTATGGATACAAGCACATCCTATATGGTTAGCATACACCTTACACAATTAGTTTAACAAAATATTGAATATAATAGAGGCAAATAAAAATCCAGATAAAATATTTGGTGAAAATTTAAGGAGGTAAAAAATTACCTTTAGTTGGGTATATCACAAAATGTTTTGTGGAGGAAGTAATACCTGATCTAAGGCTTGAAAGAGGAGAAGAATCTCATCACACATAAAAACCAAGCATTGTAGATGGAAGGCATGAATGAATGGAGATGGGAGCACTCTGGATTACTTCAGGGAATAGCTGACAATTTGTCTAAATCAGAATAAATGAAAGAAATATTGCCAAACAAGATCATAAAAGTGGGTTGTAACCATATTAGAGAGTCTTAAATGCCATGTAGGGCTTACTGTACTCTCTTCTGCAGATAATAGAAAGCCTTTTTACATTTCCTTCCTTTCCCATTCTTCTCCTACCCTTCATTTTCTTTCCCTTATCTTATTTTGAAGGAGTTGCATTTTAAGACTTATGCATTAGGAAGATTATTTTGATAACTGTGTGAATAATGTATTAAAATTTGTTCCTTCCCTTTCCCATTGGTAGAGCTAAGTGGATTGAGACTGGAACAATGACAAGAAGTGAGGAAAGGAGAGATATGTGGTAATAGAGCGTGGTGGTCAAGGGCAAATTGAAAAGGACACAGGGTATGTAATTGTGTAATGGTTTCTGCTTAAGAATAGCTGCCAGTCATACTCACTGAACTGGGATGGATAGGTAATAGCCAGATAAGGTCATTATTAGCAGAAACTGAGACTGGAAGCACAAAACCTCCTAAGTTCCAATTTGCACTAAATCCTATATTACATACTCCTGAGTGAATAGTGAGCTGAAACTCTTACTCCAGAGTGACTATGTCAATATCTAATGGTCAATCTAATAGGAATTATGGGTCAGACATCTTATAGGAATCTTTTTTGTATTTTTATTTAATTAAACCCCGGGGAACCAGTAAAACAACAGATACTTACTCTATGAAGGAAAAAAAATATATTTAGTGGACTAGACTAGACAATACAAAGAAAGGAATGCTGAAGATTGGAAAAGGGTAATCTTACTGATGAAGAGTACTTTTTCATTCAAGGTTGTAATGAAACCTTTGCCAGATATAGTGCAATTGAGCCTATAAAATCTGGGCATGTTCAGCAGACTGTAACCATCCACTCAAAATACGTCATGTATGTTTTAGTTCCATTTAGCTTGAAATGTCCCCTTTGAAGGAATGATGAATTTAGATAATATGTTAATATACTGACAAGCAGAATTGTTCTGAATTGCAGAAATTCCCTTCTGTGACATGGCCTCATATCTTACTACCTGTTTACTTTTTACCACATTTAAGGCTCATGGGTTATCATCAAGGCTAGATTTGGGAAAAATAGATTGTTTTGTCAAAGGTATGCTTAATATTAATGTATAAATCTGTGATCTTTTGATCTGGTCCTCAGCAAGGTATTGTTTAAATAATGTGTCTATAGGCATATACAGTTTTGTCACAGAGTTTTATATTATTTTGTTATGTTTTTTTATAATAAATAAAAAAATTTGCACATATGTATAAAGTACTTAGTGCCCAAATAGGGGGACAGAAGAATTACTACAGGGTGTTCTGAAGCACAATTGGTACAAAAACAAAGTATTTTAGTCTGGAATTCTGGAAATGGAATACATAGCTGACAGATAATTTTTCTCGTGGTAAGGAAAAGAGTTGATTTATTTCAAATGCATGCAACAGAGAAAATGGCTCATAAATAAGTAACAAGTCCAGCAAACAAACTAACTAAAGGACAGCATTACAAATTCAACGTGGAAATAATGGTTGGTCACACATTTGTCTTCTCAACTACATTCATTTACATTTCATCAGAAATAACTGTAGTTTATTCAAACACAAAGGAAACTAAGTACTTCGTGTAGGGACCCACGGCGCTTGGAACTGCAGCCCATAGCTAACAGTGCTTCAGAAGATGGTCATGGGTAGGTCAGAACCTTTAAAAGTGAAACTTATTTCCTATGTGCCGACAACATACTGAAAACTCATATCTTCGTCTACTTGGAAAGAAACTTCCACACCATCAAAAGAAGAAATATGGAGAAAAACTTTCTTCAGAATCTGTTATGAAAAATATGATCCTCATCTTTATCATTGGCCATGGATTCACAGGACATAGGTTAAAATCCCACTTTCTACATTCTCCATGTGATTTTGGAAAGTAACTGCTTCTCTGGACCTCAGTTTCCTCATCTGTTAAATAAGAAGGATGTTAAGTGACCTCAGAACTCCCTTCCAGCTCCACATATATGATCTAATATTTACCTCGGTTTCCTTTGGATTTCTGTAATTCACAATGCCAGGCTTACTTGAAATTACTGCCTTTGTTTGTCTAGCTCAGAGACTTGGTGATTCCCTCTCAAAATTCCAAAATGTGGCAATGAGAGGACTTAGCTCACATCTAAGTATTTTTCCTTTGCAAATAACTACTTCCATATATATTTTTACCTATCTAATATGACATTTGAAAAATAAGAGCAGTGTCTGATTTAAACAAAAGTTTAGCCAACAATAAAATAGTCATCTTTCAGGACAAGGAAGTGTCATATCCAGGCATCACAGGCAATGACCCTAGCATCCTACTACTAGCTTCCTGTGGAAAACTACTCTTTCCTAAAAGCCCTGCTAGCTAAAACATACATGTTTCAGATTGAGTTTATGCCTATAAAGCATATGCTTTGTAAGATGTAAAAAGCTGTATAAATGTGAGCTATATAAAATATCCATTGTTCCCTTCAGTGTACTTCCAAAAGATATTAACAACCTAAAAACCAACAACTAGAGCAGATGTAGTCTTGTTCCAGATGCTGGCATCGATCCTGCCGACCCTTACTTTCAGAAGGGCTATTTCAAAAATAAGCCAAGGCAGCTGCTTTCCTAACGGTTTGTTTATGTATCTATTAATATTTATGTGCTTCCCTCAATTATATTAAATCACTGTGAAGGTCTACCAGAAGACTGAAAATCAGTATCACTGGTTGAAGAAAAAAATAGCCAAAGGGAAAAAGACATCCTTACCTTTTAATGACTCAGCATATTTTTTAAACATTTGTAAAAAAAAAAAAAACATTCAGAGTATAAATGGCGCAAGTGAAGAAAGTATGGAAGAAAAGTCAGAAGGAAGAAGCAATAGAATGTCCATCATAGCAATTTAAATTCAGATAGAGAAACACAGTTTCAAAGAGTTATTTAAAGACTGTCTCCAGATCCCAGTAGGATGCACTATATTAAATGCACCAAAAGACAGATGGAATTTTTTAAAACCCAACCCAGATAGCTAAATTCAGGGATGATGTGACACTTTTAAAAAATTGGAATTCTCCTACTTACTAGCTAATCCAAAATGGAGCCTCAAGTGTCTCTAATAGCTTTCTGATATACTAGATTCCAAGAGTAATAAATATTGTAGAAGGGTCTTCTGAGGTGAATAGAGCAATCTAATGCTATGACTATATAGGCTAACAGCACTAAACAAGACTGGAGGAAAAAAGCAGTTGGTATCTCACCACAGAAAACCAGGGCATTTGTCTTGCCAGTCCTTAAGAAGTCATCTCAGTATAATACTGCAAATCGGTTTGTCATCTCTTTATTTGCATTGTGGATCTAATCAGCCCAATCTTATACTCTTACAGAATGTACAAATTTCAATTGATTTTTTTCTGACCTCACAATACAACTGCTTGTTACTTAAGTAACTACTTAATAGTTCTGTCATGATATTTGGAGAAATTTAAAAGTTTAAGATGTAATCTGAGTACTTGGTTCTGAAAGATATAGCGTAGTAAAGTGGAAATAACACCATGTAGTCAAGAGAGGGCAGGGTTTAAATGTAGGCATTGACTCTTACTATCTGTATGACTTTGAATAAATCATTCAACCATTCTGAACCTTAGTATCCTCATATGTACAATGGAGATGATAAAACCTGTCATGCTTACCTCACAGTTATGAGAATCAGATTATATTACTTCACTTTGCATCTGCTGCCTTACCTGTCTTCAACTCCATTTAAAATATTTCTGTTCCAGGTTAAACTTGTCCCCTTTAATCTAATACCACACTACTAACTCAAAATTTGATTGATACCATATCCCTCAGTCTCTCTCTGATTGGAGAGTCACAAGGTGGAATACCAAACTTATTCCATTATCTTCCTTTATAGAGGGTAGAAATTGGATTTTCAGCCAACTCCCCTCTGCATCAGCTACCTGTAGCTCCAACACAAAGTTCATAGCACTCTGATGGTGACTATGAGTATGCCGGCATAGTTCTGAATTGATAAACATAACAGAGTCTACATATAGAAGACAGGAGCAAAACATATATTCACACACCAGAAAGCCAGATCCCCAAACCAGAAAATCAAATCTCTCATAGCAACAAATAAATTAATATAGCATAACAAAACAGGAAACCACACCATACCTAGCTCTCTCCTTGCCTGTGTCCTCTTCTCCTTCCAATTCTAACTGCTTTGACTCCCAGGTTCCTGCTCCATCCATTCAGTAAACTCCTCCCACCACAGGCTCCTTGTGATTGCATACGGTCTACTAAGGGGCAGGGAAGATCTTCAAATTCCCATCACCATTATACTACCCTGCTTGGTTTCAACTCTACTAGGCAAGATGCCTACAAGCTGAGTACTCTCCCAGTCCTTCTTCCACCCTTAAACTCTGTCTTTTCTACCTGCTTTTGTGTATTGTTTCTCCTCCCTCCCCATTGAATTGTAAGCTCTTTGAGGATAGGAGCTGTTGGTTTTTAAAACTGCATTCATTGTAGCCCTAATACTTCTCCCAGTGCCTGGCATGTCTTATGCATTTAATAAATGTTATGGATTTATTGGATTATTGGATTTGTGTAAAGCACTTTGCAAACCACAGTGTGCTCTATAAAGTTCTGTTATTAATCTAAGCAGGAATTATTGCATGAGCAACAAAATGGTAAAGGAGAGTTACAGGGTAAATGGCTTTCCTAATGATCCTCAAATCATGTTACATATGTGGTCAAATTACTGCAATCCTTTCTGTAAAAACAAAATCTATATGCTTTGACCAAATAATCTAGAATTATGTTATTCATAGGGAGAATAAATAAAATACATAACTAGGTAATGTGTTTTTCTTAGCAAATAATTTAAGAAAGTATATTAACATAATATATCCAATACTTAATGATATGTGCAAAAATGTATTTTAACAGCTTATTTCATATTGAATTATAGGACAAATCAAGTTCAAACATATTAACACAGAAAGAAATGCATAATATAAAAGATTTCAAGCATTCATTGAGCTGTTCTAATTGAAAAGTGAGTCTTTATATTAAGATAAATCAGGCAACTTTGATTTACCTTGTATTTTTCTATTTACAATGAAATATAATTCCTAATGTATTATACAAATAAAATATGAGTTTAAAACAACTTTAAATGACCATATTAGTCAATTATCATATATGGGTTTATATACATATGCTTTTTCTACAAATCTTAACATGTTCTTCCCCTTGGTCAAAAAAAAATAAAGGAGAGATGGTTTTGTTGCATTTTAACTTTTCTACTTCAAAGCCACTACATTTAAAAGAACTTCAGGGAACACTGATGTACTAAAGATGGAAAAAGAAGCAATGAAGAAAAATATTTTAAAAATTGATTAGAAATGGGGAGGGGGCAGTCGTGTGCACAGACAAGGAGGGGTGAGGGGGACAAATCTAGAAAGTGGAAAGGGAAAATTTTAATTTAAAGATAGTGATTGATTAACAAAGCAAAATTAAGGAGTGCTGATTTGAACAGTGGGTAAGAAGGGAACATCTGACACCAGGGAATAAGACTAGAGTGTTTCAAGCAAAACAAACAAATAAATAAATGGCTGAACAAACAAATAAATAAATAAATGAGTGAATAAATGAGAGAATCAATAAATAAAGGTTAAAAAAATTGATTAGAGAGAAGGGAACTATACTTTAAGAAAGAATCCCGTTAATAACCATCAGAAAATCAAACAACAGGGGACAGCTAGGTGGTACAGTGAATAGAGCACTGGCCCTGGAGTCAGGAGGACCTGAGTTCAAGTCCAGCCTCAGACACTTGACCCACTTACTTGCTGTGTGATGTTGGGCAAATCATTTGACCCCAATTGGCTTGCCTTCCCCTCCCAAAAATCCAACAATAATGAAAGCATGCTAGACAAACAAGGATGTGATTCCAATTTATAAGTGAATTAGTTACTCATTTATGATATTAGTTAATCATTTCTAGAAGAAACAGTTATCCTTAAGATTTTATTTCCTTTAAAAATGTCCTCCTTTCAACATGGTAAATGAAGGAATTGAATGGGTAGGACAGAAATCAGAATCACTTTTGATATCTATCTATAAAAATCCTTGGGTAAAATAAATTTGTAGAAATTTGTAGTTACAACTACTCATTGTGGGTCCTTTCTAAACTTTGTATTTGATTATCTATCCAAATCACTACATTACTCATATCTTTCATGTTCTTATGATAGAGAATAAATTTAATAAATATATGTATATATGTATAGCTATCTATCTATAATGGCTATCTGTCCATCTCTCTATTTACATACACACACACATATTGTAGAGAAACATTTCAACAACCCATAAAGTGGAGCTGCAAGCTACATTTCTGAGGTAGTTTATTCTAATAAATGTAATAGCATCAAAAATTATTTTTTAAAGCTGGTTATCTAAATTGTGACAACAAACAACTTAATGAAGCAAACTCCCTTCAGATTAGCATGATCACATCTAAGTGTTTTAAATAATTGAACAGTGATTACATCAATACAATTATTTCAGTTACATAAACTTCATAGTTGGATCACAACATGTTTAGTTATGTAATTGTATCCAACTAAATGAAAACAGTAGAAGAAATTTCTAAGTACTAATTTGAAATCTAAGGAGATACAGTGTATATCTGATATAAAAAGGAATTATTTTAGAATTATCACAGAATTTTTTTCTGGAATGAAGGTTATAACGTGAGAAATAAGCTATGATTAATTATAGTCATGAAGTTTTGTTAAAAATAGATGCACATGTAATTAATATTTGCCTATGGATGTGTATGCAAGGAATGCATATATTTGTACATAAATATGTACATACAATTCATATATAGCATATACACAGAATATTCCTCAGGCATACACATGTATATATGCATATACAACATGAACACATGACACATACAAGATTCAACAAGGATTTATTAAGACCTTGTTATGTTCCAGTTGTAGTTCTAAGCACTAGGAAGACAAAGAAAAGCAAAAATAGAACCTGTGCACAAAGAGCTTATATTATGATGGGGGAGACAGCATTACATCAATAGATTCATTCAAGATGCATAAAGAATAGATGAAGTACAGTTTTAGTAAAGAAGGCACTAGCAATTGAGGGGAGTGGGGAAAAGCCTTATGTATATGGTAGCATTTAATCTGAGTCTTGAAGGAAACTAGGGGTTCTAAGAAGAAGAGGAAAGAAGGAAAAACATTCCAGACATGGGAGGTAGGAGTTTGTTTCTGGTGGGTTGTTGTCCTTCATTCTCCAAGAGGACCAAAATGATATCGCTATGCTAAAGCTAAGTTTCAATGTGTCTGACTTTGATTGATTAGATCAATATGAGCTTGGAATGCTCTATCACAGGTCAGGCACAAATAGTCTGTGTGAACATTTGGGGTGGAATCTCCAAATCTGCACATCCTGCATTTCCTTTGAGCTGTTTAAATTCTGCTTTGCTTTTTGAGCACAGCACCTACTCTGATGTGGGCTCATCATGCTAAGTGATCCTGTGCCAGTGTCTCTCATGTCACCCAATCAGTTCCAAAGTTCTTGAGAGAGATCTTGAGAGTGTCCTTGTATAGCTTCTTCTGACCACCATGTGAATGCTAGCCCTGTATGAGTTCTCCATAAAACAGTCTTTTTGGCAAGTGTAGATTTTGCATTCAAACAATGTAGTCAGCCCACTGGAGTTGTACTCTCTGAAGCAGAGTTTGAATGCTTGGCAGTTTAGTTTGAATAAGGACCTCAGTATCTGGTACCTTATCCTACAGGTGATCTTCAGAATCTTCCTAAGACAATTCAAACGAAAGTCATTCAATTTCCTGGCAAGGTGCTACTAGATTGTCCAGGTTTCATAGGCATATGACAATGAGGTCAGCACAACAGCTCTGTAGACCTTCAGTTTGGTAGTCAATCTAATACCTCTTCTCTCCCACACCTTCCTTTCAAACACTGAGCTAGCTCTGGCAAAGCATGTGTCAATTTCATTATTAATGGCTACATCCCTGGAAACTACACTACCAAGGTAAGTGAATTTATCCACAGCATTCAAAACTACTCCATTTGCTGTAACTGATGCTTTCATGTATGGATGGTGTGGTGGTGGTTGATGGAGCACCTGTGTTTTCTTGGTGCTAATTGTTAGGTCGAAATTAGCACAATCAACAGAGAACTGTTCCATATTTTGTTGCATCAAAGAGAGAAAGGAAACAGGGAAAAGACCCAAGAGAGAGTAATGTACTAAAAACCTGATGTGTGTGTGTGGGGGGGAGAGACAGAGAGAAAGAGAGAGAGAGACAGAGACAGAGAGACAGAGAGAGAGACAGAGACAGACAGAGAGAGACAGAGAGTGTCTAGGAGGAGAAGATCATTAATAGTTTCAAATGATGCATAGAGGTCAAGAAATGTGACTGAAAAGAAATAATCAGATTTGGCAATTAAGAGATCATTAGTAACTTTGAAGAAAAACTTTTTGGTTGAATGATGAGGTCAGAAGCCAGATTAGAGAGGGCTGAAATGAGGCTAAGAATAGAGGAAATGGAGATACCAGGTATACTTGGGTTTTTGACAGAACTTATCTGTCAAAAATCTGATGGGAAGAAAAGGTCTAGTATGATCTCCTAGTGGGGATGCTAGAATTCAGTGAGGCTTTTTTGAGAAATGGATAAAGTTGGATTTGTTAAAAGGAAGCATAGAATGAGTTAAAAAAAATGGAGGGGGGGAGAGAGATTCAACATGCATATAAACATTTCATCTGATGCTCTTATTTAACTGGTGTAAGGAATTTCATAAGTAGAAACTTTCTCCACTGGTGAAGATCAGTAAATTGTCACTGACTCATCATCTTGGAGAGACCCCAGAATTATTGAGAGGCTAAATTACATAAAAGAAAGGATAAATGAATGATTAAAGTACTTACTAAGTACTTGCTATGTGCCAAGAACTGTGCTAAACATGAAGGATACAAGCATAAAAGTAAGGAAGTCCCTGTTCTCAAGGAGCTCATATTCTCAAGAGGAAGACAACATAAACAGAAGGTTTCATCTGCAAACCAAATGGAAAAACCCCATGGTCTGCAGCAGCAGCAACAGAGCAGATGGTAGGGCCTCTGATTTAACATAATTTCCAACATGGCCAGTGTATATCAGAGAAAATACTTGAACCCATGTGTTCTCGACTCCAAGGCTAGCCCTCTCTCCATGCAGTATACAACATTGCATTTCAAGAAACATAGTTCCCTAAAATTAAGGAAATATTAATATTGTAATTTGGGGGACCTTGTGTGGAGCTTAATCCAAATTTCTAAGCATGTATAAAGTTTGCTACTAAAATTTGATAAATTACTTCTTAATAACCAAATGACAGAAAACATTAGATTTCAGAGTGCTACATCTAACAGCCAAAAATAAGGATGGAACTTTCCTCTGAAAGTGTCATTATACATCAACACCCTCTGAATGACTCAGACTATGATCATGAATTTTAGTTTTTTTACAAGGGCAGAAAAACATTAAGAAGGGGTGGGGGGGGGGGAAAGAGGATGACATAATGGAAAGAGAAATTGACCTATTGAAAATGAAGATTTTAAGAAAGGAAGGCATATAAGTATCTTCTTTAGGGATTCAGTGAAGAGAAAATTATTGGGGGGGAGTTCCTCTTCATAGTAAAAAGACAGAGTTGTTCATCAATATTAAAATAATTATTTAAATCATGCCTTAAGTGATTTCATGTATCTCCTATTGAAGTTGTAACTATGAAGGAATGAGAAAATCTGGGGTGGGAAGAGGAAGAAGGCTAGTTCACTTGATCAGAAGCTTTCTTTGGATAAATAAAGAATTCCCTCAGAGTTAAGACTATGAGAATGACAACTGAATTGGCTGCTGTTCATGACATTGAAATCCTTATTTTTTTTTCCATATACTCACCAAGAACAAACTTTTGAAATGTGCATTATAACATGTTTTAAAGAGCAGTGGGAAAGGAACCTTATTTTGGAAGCAGAGTTGCAAAACTAAAGAAAAAGTATTTATTGGGCTCATTTTTGTAATAATAAAAAAATTTGGTCCATATTTGTGGCTTGTAATTTGCTAATTTTATTTGATGCTCATTGGCAATGTAACAAAATCATATGAGGCTTTTAAAGTATTGGCTATGTAACAGTACTCAGTAATTCACTGAGAGACAATAGGAGAGGTATTTAAGGGCATCAGCAGAAGCTACAGGAACACCATATGCCTCAAACATAAAAGGCAGAGATGAATCAAAGAAGAGATATGTCTAAAAGATGTTCCCCCCCCCCCAAAAATAAGTGCAAATGGTAGCACAAGCCAGTTGCTCTGAGAAAGGTGGGGAGGGGAATTGATGTTTTGAATTTGATAGAGCTACTTGAGACATTTTGATTCTTAATAAGTTGCAAAAAAATAGTATTGACTTATGAGTTAGGTTCCTTGACTATTAATTGTCTTATAATGACTCAAAACCTGAAAAAAAATCCCTATAAATATATAAGTAAGGTTCCAAGAGCCAAAAATACCTCTTTTGGGGAGATGGTGGTAATATTTCCACTGCTGCCTATCACTACCCAACACCCCTTTCTCCTGAGAAGACTCTGCACCTTCTGTATAAATTACTTTGCCTAGAGATTCTATGCTAGAAACTTATATCTTCTATACTATTCCACTAATTAGCAACCCCTTACCTGTGATAATAAAAGCTAGAAACTATTGATTGTATGTGTCTGCTAAAGAGTCTGCTTCCCCTCCAATAAAATCCCTAACAGTTTTGTAGAATCTCCAACCTGCTCAAATTCATGTGACAATGGACCCAGAATTTCCACCAGAGATAAGAGAGCTTGATATTAAAAATGTTCAAACCATGATGGAGGTTATGACCATGATGTATTCCTTCCTCCTGTCATGGTGTGAAGGCCATCATATCAAAGACTCTAGTAATAGTCTTTGGTGTATACCTTCCCTTAATCACTTTATTATATATTGTAGTTATTAATGGCTGATCCAGTTTCTGGGGGCTGGCAGTGTGAGTATATGAGTGTGTGTGTGTGTGTGTGTGTGTGTGTGTGTGTTTTCTCTAATGTTTTTGTTTTGGTGTCTCCCTCTCCATGCTCTAAACTACTCTTAGGTATCTCAAGGGAAGTTATGGAACAAAGACTTACTGTTTTTGCTTGAATGGCAGGTCTGATTCTTTGAAGGATCCTACTTTAAAGTGAAAGGCCAACTGCAAGGAACTTGAACAAAGATTAACTATCTAGTTAAATGTGGCATTTGATCACCATAAAATTAAGAACAGGCATAGTTAGTTCTTTGTACTTTGTTCTTTTTAAAATGGAAACAACTAATTTATGCCTTTTTATTCTAAACGATTCATTATCTTTATTTAAGAAAACACTTTTGAGCATATGAAATGGCTTTCCTTGGCCCTCCTAATTGTTTTTTTATACCTACAGTATATTTCATGCTTAAATATCCCTGTATTTGGTGGGGGGGGGGGGGAAAGACACCAAGATTCATCTTGTATCAGTGGCCACAAATAAAATCAAGCAAAAGCAAGAAATAAATTCTTCAGGATATGCCCTAAGATCTCAAATCATGACAGGAAAATTACATAAATATCCTGAATTTTTTCTTTGTCTTTCCACAACAATTATGGAAGAAACACAGATGGAAAACAGGTTCCATTTGCTTCTATGCTGAAAAGTTTATTTTCATTATTATTTCTATGACATTATTTCATGGCTATAATACCAGAACATATGTCCTAGTATGTCCTACCGAATTGGAAAAGGTTTAAATGTAGGCCCAGTAACAATGTGTCTTTTGTCCAAAAACCAAACTTGCTGAAACAAAGAAGTTTATCATCAGGCTGGATTCAGGCTAATGTATATTTTGGCTACAGTGACTTTTAACAGCCATCCATTGTGTCAAAGATGAGCTTCAATCTGCTCTGATAGAATGAATACTCACTATACATACACACATGCATATATTACATATGTATATATTTGTGGTATTAAAGTAACTGTTTCATATTCTGAATGCCAAGTAAGTAAATGTTAACAAGACCTTTTACTTCAGAGGGAAGTCTCTGAGGAAATGGCACAAGACTTGTAGTGTTTGGGTAACTTATGGTGAACTAAAAAGAAATCTATGTTTCTCTTGCTTAGATCAGGTCTATCTTCTGATTTTGTATGTTAAAAAAATCCATTAGTGAATTATTTTAAATACATATGTTATAGTTTCTGATATTGGGTCAAAATTGAAAGAAATTTCAATAAAGGCTAGCTTATTATTTAATTAGTTTCAATTCAGTATTGTTGAATTAGTAATATTACTAATGCAAAGTAGGATGACATGTTGAGGAACAAGTCACACGTGTAAGTAGTCTATCATTTCAGAAAAAATGTGTTTTCCTTAATCAAAATCAGCTATATTTTACTTTTTTCCTACTTTAGAAGTAATTAAAAAATAACAAGGTCAATATGATGTTGGCTAGACTTGTTTTTTTTCCTTTTTCACAAAATTTTAAAGTTGACCTGAAAATTCTATTTCCATGATTCCATGAATTAAATTTAAACCAATGCCCTTTGAGAAAACTTGTGTTCTCCATAACCCCATATTCTTCCCAGGACTGATTCAGAATGACTTGTTCTCATTTCCAAAAGAAAAGCACTCAGCTTTTTGGATGTGACATTCATTGAAGGCAAATATAAATCATACTTCCAGAGAAGTCTAATATCTCATACATTAAAGTTCTCTTGAAAACAAGAATATAAATTCACTACGCCTATCCCTAGGCTGTGATATAAATGATATCCTGTCTTATCCCATCTGCTACTGTACTTGAAATTTCTACTAAATTATATAAGCAGACTAAACAGTATCTTAGTAACCTTGTCTTAAAGGTTGTCCCCAGCAAACTCAGACAATTATGTGATAGGCATAAAAACTGGGGAAATAAATACTTTTTGCCCAAGATAAAGCAAAGACAAATGATCTATGATTTGTAATGAGAAATATGGTGAAACATAGAGAGTCTTTTAAATTATTTTGATACACAATCGCACTATGTTTATATGGATAATTTCTGAGAATGACTCTGGCATCATAGTTATTTATTGAATTAGTCAACAAGTATTTATTAGAATCTGAATGATGTGCCATACTGCCATAAATCACTTGGGTACAAGTACAAAAAAATCAGACTGAAGGCCCCAGCTGCAAAGAGTGTATAGTCTAATGAGAAAGGCAATACAAATTTTAAAAAGGGATATTTTTTATTTCCTTTTTTTTAGAAAAAAGGAATTCAGTTTATTTAACATTCACTTCAGTACTTGACAGCTAAAAAGTTACTAGCTACAAACCATCTACATGTCAATATTAAAAATTAACCAACAACTATCATTGGAAGAATTTCAGTAGAAATTAGTAGGTCATTTCTTATGAAGTAATATTATAGGTAGATGGAATTAATGCTTAAAGACTAGATGGCCTCAAGGTCTTTTCAAATTTTAAAATTTTATTGTCAGAGAGGGAAATGGGCTTTATAGTCACTGCCTAGAATTTCCAGGACATTTGTGTGACCTGATTGAGACCATACCCAATTGTCTCAAATAAATTATAGTAGCAGGTGGTTGTGGTGGCTACAGGCAGTTCTGGGCAAGCATAGTCAAGGGGTAAATATCTTGTTTTTTTGAAGACTACTCAAATTTCATAGAACTAGGCACCTGTCTATGGAAGTCATGTAATTATTTACTAAATGAATATAGGAACCCATTAAGTTGTATTGTGTAGGGGGAGAGGACTATGATGATATGCTTTTTTATCCTGAGAAAAATCTCAATTGCAGACTCAATCTGTTTTTCTGCTTAAATCAAATTCAAATCGACCTGCTACCACATCAGTGCAGATGTTGCATCTAGTGGTACAGATTGTATCAACTGTATCTGCTTATCCAATATGAGCCTTATTCATGTCCTCCCAAAATTAACTACAGGGGGCCCATCCAACATGTTGGGAACTTTCTTTCTGACACTGTGAGGATACCAGTAGATCTGAAAGGTTGTCCATCTGTTATTCCTGGCACATGTCCAGTCCAACTCCTCTTTCATCCATACATTTCTTTGGTGATATGTTTTACTTTAGTTCTTTTTCAAAGTCCTGTATCTGTTACATGGTACGCTTTATTCATACCAACCATATGCTCCTCCATTGCCCTCTATATGATACTCATTTTAAAATCTTCAAAGACTTGAGCATTCCATGACTCATAACTATAAAACACTGGTAGAGTATTGGTATTTTTAAAAGGTAGCTTTTGTTCCTGAGAGGAGTTTGAAGTCATTAAAGAATATCTGCAATTTCCCAAGGCCAATCTCACTCACTAGACTTTTCCTATTTAACTCTGAGGCCAACTCATTATCTGTTTGTACTTTCTCGTTAATATGTATGTATGAGTATACATATATACTTCTAGAGATGGGTATAGGTATACTTACAGATGAGCTCTATAGGTTGTCCATTTTACTGCATGTCATAATCTGGACAAGAGATATTTTCTAGTTATTTAGTTTTTTTTTTCCTGTGAAGATGGTTAGGTCAATCTATTTTGTATTGATGAGGTGTAGGCTCTGGGACCCCTCTCCCCTTTTTGAGCTCTCCTTGATTCTTTGAGGTACAGGCTCTGGGAAAGTAAACCTTGCCAGGGAAGACATTTGCCTGAGGTCATGAGCCTTGAGATGCGGCTCTGCCCAAGTCTTT
>CM053597.1:125103041-125154438 GCA_028646575.1 Pseudocheirus occidentalis | reverse complement strand
TATATAGAATCCCATCTTGCCTCCATGTGTGTGAGAGCGCCATGGAATAGCTTGGCATAGACTTTGCTCTGTGAGAGCACCTTAGAATGCCTTAGCAGAGACTTGCTCTATGAGAGCACCTTTAAATGGCCTAGCACCCCACGTGGCGAACTTTCAATAAACTTTACTTTTTCCTTGGCTGAGAAGACTTGAGTGGAATTCTTTCAGCAGGACCCGGCATGTTGGTATTTTGGGGTCTCAGGCAGCCCTAACCCTCTTTGGGCTCCTTTTCAGTATGATTATGGATAGGAACTCTTCTTCATCTTAAATTCTGTGCTACATTTCCATTATGACCATAAGAAATTGTTTTTTAGGGTTACGGTTTAAAGCTTTTATATCACCATGTTTTATTCCTCACCTATTATTTATGACCAGGGAGTTAAAGAAGGACATATTTGTTGTTATTTTGTGAGCAATCTTTAATAATTACAACAAAGAATGGGAGATAATTCATTGGAACAAAGACATTAAGGTGTCATTTTGCTCTCATATACACATACATACACATACACACATATATCTAGATATATACAATAAATAATCAATAGACACTGTGGGATCTTGTGTTTTCCATGATGGTGAGTAGGTCTACTATGGAATATTGCTTTCAAAAGTCTGCCCTTTACCATTACACCCATTAAAGAAGCTATCAATAAATAATTCTCATAAAAATTTTATATAAATGGGAAAGTAGGTATATAGGTCAGTAGTAGTTGATGTGCTTTCTGTCATCTTTTTGCAGTATTAATAAGGTCTGAGATTTTTTTCTGAGCTTTTAGCATCTTCCTTCTTTTAGTTATGTTGTGAATCAACGTAACGTCCTCAAAATTGTTTTGCCTCCAACACATATCTGCTTTCAATACAGTACATATATTCCCATTAGATTTTCTCATGGATGTTCTCTTTAACACTATTTCTACCTCTTTTATAAGCATATTTGGGTCTGTGATGTCCTAAATTCAAATGCAGTGGCTCTATTGTCCTTGGTTTTGAAAAAGAAGAGTTATAAAAGTCTTTTCCATTCATATTCTGCTTTCCTACTTCCATTTGTACCCAGAAACAACAACAACAACAACAAAACAAAACAAAACAAACAACCCTTAGGATCATTTGACTTATTTGAGTCTCTTACCAAGGCTTTTAAAAACTGGTTTTTGCCTTCAACTACATGTTCTGTTTTACAAAGTGATGCTGCTCCTTATTTTTCATCATCTTTCTCTGTACAATTTCACCAATGAGTTTTATTCTAAAATTGATGTTACCTTTAGCTCTTATATCCTCCAGTTTGGCAAGGCACGCATTTTTTTTTTGTCTAAGACACTTTTTCTGTTCTTTTGATCTTCTTGTTATGACAATTGATGTCTGTCTGTTAAGCTTCTTTATGAAACTACTGAAATCTTGGTTTGTGTACTTTCTTTTATCCCTCTCTCATTTCCCATCATTAATAACTTTTAAAATTTGCAAATATTGAGTTATTATTTATCCTATTTATATTCTTTCCACCAGCTTTGTACTAATTTTGAAATTTTCAATATAAGTGGTCTGACTCGTATGGATAACTTACCCAATTATGATTCACACCTCAGTAACACTTTGCTTCTTCTTTGCAAAGATATAATAAATTTTATTTTTCTGATGTTATTTTCTGCTTGCAACTTCCAGCAGTTGTCATTAAAAATTATTTATTTATTTTTAGATTACAACATTCAGTTCCACAGTCCTTTGAGTTTCAAATTTTCTCCCTCTCCCTCTCCTCCCTTCTTTCCTCTCTTATCCTGCCCCCATGGCAGCATGCAATCAAATATAGAATCTACAAATGCCTTCACATTAAACATTAGTCAAGTTGTAAATAAGGATTATAACCAAAGGACTGAACAATGAGAAAGAAGAAACAAAACAAAAAAAGAGAGAGAAAGAGCAAATGGTTTGCTTCAATCTGCATGCAGACATTAGTTCTTCCTCTGGATGTGGCTATCCCTTTCCATCATGAGTCTTTTGGAGTTGTCTTCTAATCTTGTATTGCTGAGAGGAGCCCAGTCCATCAAAGTTAGTCATCACACATATGATGTGTCTGTAATTGTGTACAAAGTTCTCCTAGTTCTGCTCTCCTCACTCAGGATCAGTTTATATAAGTCTCTCCAGGTTATTATGACATCAGTCTGCCATTCTTTTCTTTAAAAAGTACTATGGATAGGTCAAAGAAGAGATATGATAAGATACTCCTACTGAACTCCTTTTCAGAGGTGTCTGGATGTGGTATATCACATCTATTTGATACTTATTTGTTGTATTTGTGTTTTGTAAATTTTTTCCCTTTTCCTTTTTTATTCTTTAAAAGAATACTGCTTATTATCAGCATGATTCTGTGGGAGAGGCAAGGAGAAGATATTGGGGAAATTATTATTAAAATAATATTCCATAAAATTTTCTTTTTAAGAAGGCATATTAATGATATATAAATATAAGATTTTTGTGTTGTCTATACATCATTGAACTCTCTTATTCTTTACCTCATCTATATTTTTCAATACATTTCTTGCCATCCTCACCTATCTTCACCATTAAAATAAAGTCCCTAGATATCAAACTATTTGTCTATTTAATTTGTAGGGTCCGAAAGAATTTTTAGTAGAATTTCACTACCTCTTTATCCCTCACAACAGATATTGATGCATAATCTGCAATTATAATTAAGTATCTCTATTATGATTATTAGAGTATGAAATGATGAAAGTCCTATGCAATGATCTTTCATGTTGCCTTTGAGCACATAAAAACAACAGCAATAGCTCCTGCAACAGTAAAACCAATTCCCTCACTTGCTTCCCCAAGGCAAGCCTGAGAGCTCCCATTCAGCTGCAACTTCTTTCCTTATTCTCTTTGTTTATAATGAGAATGTCAAGACTGATTTGATCTAATTCTTCCAGATAAACACACTCACACACACAAACATGCACGCACACACATCACACACTCTCTGACACACACATACACACACACACACACAGATACCCCTTGCTCACACACTCCTCTCTGTTTCATTAAACTGATCCTTGGAAAACAAATTCAATCTGTTCCTGCTCAAGTCTTTTCTAGCATGGTAGAACCTGCCAGAATGGTAGAATTAGTTCATCATTATAGCTTTAAAGAATTTAAAAGTCACAATTAAGTAGGAATTTGTATTAAGTAGAAATGGTTCTTTTCTTGCCTATTCTAGGTGGCTCAGCAGATAGAGCACTTAATGTTACTTTATTTTTCTTTAAGAAAAAAAGCAATGTATACCCATAATGTAATTTTGTGAATGACTGATAAAATTCCAGGTATATACTTGTGCTGGAAACATTGTTGGTTATAAATGCACTATACAATAAGCACCATACTATAATATAGAATGTCTTATCTATATGATCACCAATCAAATGAATTATTTTCCTGTTGTCATACTAAATATCCAATATCCTAATCAATTTGTGTGTATACACACAGATATACAAATGCACATTATATATAATATGCATAATATATATGATATATGTATGTGTGTAAGTATATGATATGTGTATGTGTATGAATTGCCCAGCCTACAATAGAAGACATGGAGGCAGAGCCAACAACACTTTATGAAATGGAATGGAATAGTCCAATAATGAATCAGACCTCAGATTTTCCTCAAAATCTGAGATGGCCCTCTCATCCAGGACATTTTGTTTACATAGGATCAGATACCCAAATAAGCAAAAGAGGCATGGTGAAATACAGAATCTCATTAATTGATTTACCTTGTTCTTGAAGGCCAAAAATGACATTTCAGCAAGGCATTTACAGGTTGGATAAAGTATGGGGCATTTCCATGATTAAGTGGTCACAAGATGGTCAACATCTCTTCTGGACAAGAAAGAATGGTCTGGAGGTACAAAAATAAGTTAGGTGACTTTCCAAAGCATCAAGGCATCCCACCTATGTTGGGTTTGGACATGAAATTTAAGTAAAACAGAATGGAGATATCTTTGTCAGCATTCTTGTGGTTGTACAGGTGAGCCTCAGAACTTGGTAAACAAGTAGTAAACATTACATTAAAGTTTGAGGCCCACTTATAAGAACCTGTCTATTCCTATAAGATTTATGTAAAATACAAAGCTGATTAACACTGATTGGAATAGAGTAGGGATACAAATGAATGAATATATACTCACAAATATGTATGTGCACATGTATATATACATGTGTCTATGTATATATTAACCAAATAATTAATTTCTCTTTTAAAAGTGAATAGCATATCTCATGCAAGGAAAAATACAGAAAAACTTTAACTTCTCAAGTAAATTTTTCCAATGATGTCATTATTGAACAACAGGAAATATGTGGGAAAAATGAATGCTTAAACAATTCAAATTCTTATCAACACAGAATGTTGCCTCCAGTGGTGGAAATCAGAACCCATTTATGCCTTTGCATCCAATTTGACTCTTGTTTATATCTTCCCATGAATTCATCATAGAAGATCCAGCCAATCTACTGAATTTCTCCTCTATTCCTATCGAATTTTTTCTCTCTTTAGTTGACATTATTACTATGCAGATGAACAACTGAAGCTGTCCACCTGCTACCTTTCACTATCACATGACCAGGATATATATTGATTTTAACAATTCATTTGCCTGACTATCTCTCCTGCTTTTGTTCTACAAATTTCCTTATTTGTTATATGCTCACTCTCACAGAGTATCTCTGTCATCTACTGTGAGAAATTTAAATTTGAATTATTTGGAGACCATTGTGTTCTATTTTTCAGAGCCATCCAGCCATCAAACAATACTGGGAGGGGAAAAAAGATTAAATTGATTATGTTTTAATGGAGAGGAAATGATTCATTACTGATGGAATCATTTGTGAATCAACTATGTATAATCAGACTTCTTACTTGTTGAGGAAAAACTAGTACAAAACTAGAAAAACACGAGAAAAAAAAACCATGTCATGCAATAGAAACAATCCATGTTCTGTTCAAACAAATTATTGGTAATTGAAAATAAGTATCAGATAAAGGGATTTGGACATAGACTACAATAATAATATACACCATACCTTTTGCTTATTTGGTTATCTTATCCTATATAAACAAAAGGTCCTGGATGAAAGGGCCATCTCAGATTTTGAGGAAAATCTGAGCTCCACTTCATTAGTGGACTATTCCATTCCATTTCATAAAGTGTCATTTGCTCTGTCTCAGTCTCTTTTATTGTAGGTTGGACAGTTCATACACATACACACACACAAATACTACAAATTAATTGTTAAAAGTAAAGACCAAAAGAGCTTAAAAAATAAACTTCAGTCAACAAATATTTCATTTAATTGCAAAGTGAAGAGAGATGTCAACCAAAGACAACACTGATTTAGAATATAAAACCATTTGCAAAATCCTTCAGAGAAGGATAATGTAAATTACAAGTAGTATCACCTAATGAAACAGAGAGAAGCAGGGCAGGGTGAAATCATTTTAAATAAAATATTTTAATTTAATTTAAATAAAATATTTTAAATAAAACATTTTTAAAAAAGAATCAATGAAGAAGGAAGACAAGAATTTAAGGAAGAAAAATGCAAAGGATATGCAAATTTTATAACCAAATTTACCCCAAGTTTATTTCTGCTGCTCTGACGTTGATTTTGTGGAAGAAATTTGACTTGAGTGAAGTGCAAACACTTCCAGGCTGGCTCCTGCAGAATCAACAAACAATAGGCTCTGGGGAAACCTGGGGGCAGCTTTCATCTTGCATATGGGGTGGGGTCTAACAGTTGAATAGTAGAAGATTCAAGGACCTTCTACTGTCAAGGGATGCCAAACACAGCTGTCTTAACCACACACAGGTTGTGTGTGGCTGCAGGGAGAAAGAGGTAGCACATACCTGGTGAGTGCAGTAATGAGGGGCAGGGACCTGTTGGCTGGGTCCAAAAAAGTTAAGTTATAACCCTGAATTTTTTAAAAAATGGGACACTTAATGAACAGAAAGATTTTTCAGGTTTTTGTGACCCCCAGAATTTAAGGGAAAATTTGACATCTAACATCCAGGAGAAATATAAGGTAAACACTAAAGACTGATTATAAGGGACCATAAATTATATGGTCAAATTGTTTACTTCATATATGTAAAAATGTTAGCAGTATTCTTACACTTGTCATCATTTGAGTATTTTGAAAGGAAGGCATGGGAGGATAAGGGAGGGACTCTCAGGGTAGATTAAGTAATAAGAGTAAAAGGTAGATGATAGAAGTAAAGCAGAGGAATGAAGAGGAATAGGGTAAATAGGATGAGAAAAATAGAGAGGAAAAAATAGGAAAAAGGAAAATACACAGAAAGTAATTATAGTTTAAAATGTGAATGGAATGAATTTACCTACAAAATGGAAACATAGCAGATTAAAATTCTGAATTCAACAATATATTGCTTTCAGGAAACATAAAAACGAGAGATACACACAAAGACAAAACGAAGGGCAGGCACAGAGTTTATTATGTAAAAAAAAAGCAGTGGTAGTAATCCTGATCTCAGACAAAGGCAAAGTTAAAATAGATTTAATCAAAAGAGAAAAATAGAAAAACTACACTATGTGTCAGCTGTATTATTAAATATTCTTTTAGACTATTTGAAATAATTAGACCAGGTGTGGAGAACCTGTGACCTTAAGGCTGCAGTTTCCCCACCCCTGAACTAGACAGAATACCTGAGGGCATACCTGAAAACAGAAACAGCAACTATATAAACATAAATACAAAATCCTTTTTATACAAATAAACTCATATCTAAGTAATTGAAGTAATATTTATTGTTCATGGGTAGGTAAAACCAGTATAATTTTTTAAATGACAACTTTGCTTGCTTTTTCAAAGTCATCCCAATTAAATTGCTAAAAAATGTTTTACTGAGTTAGAAAAAAAATGATAACAAAGTTTACTTGGAAGAACAAAAGATCCAGAACTTCAAAGAAGCTGGGGAAAAAAGATGCAAAGGAAGTAGATTCAGCAGTATCAGACCTTAAACTCTATTATGAGGTAAGAGTATTGTTAAAGTATAAAACAATAACTTTGATTATTTTAAATTAAAATTTTCTTATATAAATAAAAGCTATGTAGCCAATAATAGAAGGAATACGGAAATTGGGGGAAAAACTTTCATAGACAATCTCTCAGATATGATGTGGTTAGGTTTGAATATGGCTATGGTGTAGAAATTATAAGCCGGTTAATTTAGAATAACATGGAAAGTCTTAGATTTATGAAGGAAGATGCTACCTATTTTCAGAGAAACAGATGATAGGAGGTATTAAGTATAGTATGGTCATGTGTATATGTATGTGTATATGCATATGTATATGTATGTGTGTGTATATGTGTGGATATGAGTATATATGTGTATATATGTATATATTTATAGATGTCTATGTATATGTGTGTATAAATATATATATATAAATATATATTCACACACATGTATTTATAGATGCTTAATTGTAGCCTTATTTAGGTGTTGGAGTGAGGGAGGGGAAAAATAAAGTAATAACTGCATAGCAGAGAACAAAAGAAAACTAACAAGGAGCAAAGAAAAATGGGGCAGCTTTGAAAACAACGTGTAGTATTTATTATACAGGTTTTCTTGAACTGGAAATTTATTGCTTTATCCTGAATCCTCTCCCACAGTCTGCTGTATATGTAGTAATTTTTAAAAATTTTTCTTATTTTAAGTTTGTTTAAATTTTTAAAAATTACAAAAGTATTTTTAAAAAAAGAATCAATGAAGAAGGAAGACAAGAATTTAAGGAAGAAAAATGGAAAGGATATGCAAATTTTATAACCAAATTTCACCATCAGAGTAAAAGGGCCACAATACTTATATTGTAATATCCCAGTTCCCATTTTGCTTATACAGATGGTAGAAATGGTAGTAAAAAGAACAAAGATGGGACAGCTAGGTGGTGCAGTGAATAGAACATGGCACTGAAGTCAGAAAGACCTGAGTTCAAAACCCAACCTCAGATGCTTGACACTTAACTAGCTGAGGGACCTTGGGCAAGTCACTTAAATCTAATTGCCTTCCCCCCTCCAAAACAAATAAACAAACAAAAACAATAAGAAGCACAAAGGTAAGACATGCTATAGAAATAGATCATATATAAATAATGGAGATTTGTGCTGTAAGCAATACAATTGTGAGGGCATTGAGGGATTAATTCATTTCATGTCTATTTTCCCACCTATACAAATGATTCAAATATGAAATTATTTTTTGGTATTCTATGCTAATCATATAGTCCTACCTATAGAAAAAAAAACCCTAAAGGTACTGCTCGTGTTCATCCAAACTTGGAAACAGAAAACATAGGAACTCCAATTTTTTTTCATGCCTTATAGTGTCTTATAGGGCCTCATATTCCCTTTTCTTGTTAATCTCCTTTTGATGGACTTTGAAGACTCTAAAATAGTGAGATGATCATGTTTTCTGCAAAAATTTCACATATTACTGAAAGGATAGTTGCATACTAAGGAAGCAATGATAGCAAGCTGGGACCAGTTAATTAAGAGAAATCCCATTTATAGGCAACATGATGTAGTGGATAGAGAGGTAGTTCAGAGTCAGAAAGATCTAGGTTCAAGTCCTTCCTCTAACATGTGCTGGATTTCTGACTCTGGGCTGTCACTGTACTTACTCCAGCAACCTTTAGAATATCACTAATCCAAGCAACTTCTAAGATTATAAATTGTGAAGTAAGTAGTGTCCTGCATTGGTAGAGTGAGTTTCCTAAACAAGAATTCCCTGGCCAGTAGAATCAGAGGTCCAGTTAAAATGAGAGGGAGAAGAGAGAACAAATTAAAGCAGACTAACATCTTTTCTTTTTTTGGTTAGAGTTTCTAGACTGGGAATTCAGGAAAATTAGAGTGGTTGACATAAAAGACACAGACATGGTATGATTTGGTTTCAGGTAGGGATTTTATGGATTGTCTTATGCTATTCTTGTAGACAAGATGGAGAGATGGGGAATGACTTTTAGTAAATTAGTAAATTTAGTAAATTTAGTAAATTCAGTTTAGAATTGTTTAAATGACTGGTCTGAATAATGATAAATGGAGTGATGTTAAACTAACTCAAATCTGGAGGGAAGACTCTGGTAGCATACCATCACATTATTTCCTTCTCTCTATTTCATTTTTCCCCCAATGACTTGTATAGAGACAGATGGCATACTTATCAAGTTTATAGATATCATGAACCTGTGAGGCATTACTAATACATTGGATAAAAGAATCAGAATCTAGGTCTAGAACAAGAAGCCTTCCTTAGGGGAAAATGTAAAGTTTTACACTTATTTGTTTTTTTTAAATCACCTGTGCAAAATTAAGCTTTAGAAATTAGTTTTTGTGAAAAAAAACCACACACACACAGGATTTAGTTAGCTCAAGATGAGTCAATTCAATGTATCTAAGGGTCTTAAGAGAAGGAATATAACATTATTAACTAGAATATTAGCTAGGAAGCTATAGAGATTATAAACTATTATTAATTAAATAAAATTATTAACTATTATGAAGTATAGAAAAAATTAACTAAATTCAAGGGAATTTAGTCAGCTCAATATGGATCAACAATGTTATAGCCAAATAAGCTAATATGACTTTGGGCTACATTAATAGAACCATAATATCTACCATAATACTACAAGCAGTAGACCTATGGTATTGTTTCCTGGTCAGACCACATTTCACATAGCTCTGAGTGTTCTATTTCAGTAAAGACACTGACACAATAGCACATATCCAAAGCAAGGCCACTAGGGGCTTGGTTTCAGCCTGAGGAAAAGACTTAGAAAAGATATGACAGCTGCCTTCAAATATTTGAAGGATTACCAGACACTAGAGGAATTACACTTGCTTTTCTTGATTCCTAAAGTGAAGCATCATGAGCACTGAATGAAAGTTACAGAGAGACAAATTTAAGGAAGAAATTTCCTAAAAATGAGATGTGTCAAAAAGTCAAGTGTACTACTTTGTGTGACAATGAGTTCGCTGTTACTATATAGGCAACACCATCCTCCCACTCTCTCAGTCTCATAATATAGTTGTTGTCTTTGACTCCTCACTTGCTGAGGTCTATCGATTTAATCTTTGCAATATCTCTTTAATATGCTTCCTTCTCTTTTCTGACACTACCACCACTTCTGGTGAATTCCCTTATCACCTCACACCTATACTATTGCAGTAGACTGCCGGTGGGTTTGCTGCCTCTAGTTTCTCCTCACTCCATTCCATTTCCATTCAGTCACCAAAGTGATTTCCCTAAAGTTCAGGTCTAATCATATTACTTACCTACTCAAGAAACTCCAGTGTTTCTCCATCACATCATCCAAGATCAAATACAAAATCCTATGTGTGGCATTCAACACCCTTCATAACTGAGGTCCCTTCTACCTCTCTAGTCTTCTTATGCCTTATTCTCTGACACATACTTAGAGATCCATGACTTGGCCTCTTCATGGTTTCATGAACTAATTTTCAGTTCTAGGTATTTTCTCTGGCTGTCCTCCATATCTTGAATGTACTGCGTATATACCTCCCTCATTTTCTTGAAGTCCCAACTAAAATACCACCTTCTATATAAAATCTTTCCCTACTGCTCTTAATTATAGCGCCTTCCCTCTGTTAATGATTTCATATTTATCTTCTATTTGGCATGATTGTACATATCCTTTTGTTGCATCCTCCATTAGATCATGAGAGGGTAGGAGGGTATTTTGCCTCTTTTTGTGTCCCTGGTGTTTAACTAGAACTTGATTCGTTGTAGGAACTTAATAAATACTTATTGACTGATTGTTACTAGAGGTATTTAAATAGAAGCTGGATGGTTACTTATTGGGGTTGTTGTAGCAGGGACTAGTTAACTTTTATGGTTACTTCCAACTGAAAGAATTTGTGATTTTTTTTCATTTTATAACTGAGAAGAATATAGTCATAGGAACTGTGTATCTCATTAGGAAATTATATATCTAATTGGGAAATTAGATACTAATAGAATGTGAAAAATATCATACTATATCAATAAATGTCAGAAGCATGAACAGTTTCACTAAGTTAAAGTACAAGAAGTTAGATAATTAATAAGTACCTAACTTATTAGATGGTTCAAATCACAAAGCAGTAAGAATAGCCAAGCACATTGCCAAATTAATGGGGAATAAAGACAAGAGGAAACCACAGATTTTTTTTAAAAGGTGGTAGAGGAGATAAAAAGGTTAGATAGTGTTTTACCCTCTAAAATCTAATACGTATATAAGTATAGAATAGAAAAAAAATAAATATTACAGAGAGCTGTAACTAAGGTGAAATGATATGGCCTTTTCTCCAGAGTGTTAATTTGGGCAGAGAATACTTCGTAGTTGTGATACAATATGTGAGGATTAGAAAACTAAGATCAAATCTAGCCTACCACCTGTGTATGTGCTATGATCTAAGAACTGGTTTGTTTTTTTACATATTTAAATGATTGCAAAAATAGAAAGAAAGATAATATTCTATGTACAATCAAAGTTTATTGAAACACAGCAGCACTCATTCATTTACATGTTATCTATGGCTGACTTTGTTTTACAATAGAAAGTTCAGTAGTTGCAACAGAGACCATATGTGATTCTTTCATCACTTAATGCTGCTGCTCAGTACACTACAAATCACTGTGGTATAGTTGTAACTCACCATCATTTCAAGTGCTATGTGTATCACTCTAGTGCTACATTTTTTTTATTGCCAGTGCATATCCAGCTGTCAAAACAAGAGAGAAAGGTGAGTTTTGAATAGCATAGTTTTAAGGTACATTAGAGGTAAATTACTTTATTGGATTTGATGGAAAGCATTGCATTTATTATGCAATTGCACTGTAGTTCTATAGAACACATGTTCAACAATTATGTCTAGTACATCAACATAGTTACTAGACAAAATACTCATCACAATATTCTCCACTCCCAGAAAAGCAATGGTCAGAAAAACTAGAAAACGTAAACTAGAATATCATATTATTTTAGAATTTCTCGGGGCCGGCTAGGTGGTGCAGTGAGTAAAGCTCTGGCCCTGGAGTCAGGAGGACCTGAGTTCAAATCTGGCCTCAGACACTTAACACTTACTAGCCATGTGACTTTGGGCGAGTCACTTAACCCCAGTTGCCCTCCAAAAAGCAAAAAAAGAAGAATTTCTTGACAAAGTGTTTTTTAAAAACTGACTGTAAACAAAGCAAGTTTCAAAGTGGCTCATTTGTTAGTCAAATAAGGAAAAGCATTTACCAGTGGTGAGTTAATGAAATCATAAATCATATTTGATTGTAGTTGGTAAACAAATGTGTCCAGAGAAAATAAACATATTTAAAAGATTAATCTTTGAGATAAAATAAAATCATATGCTTTGGGGTTGATGTCAGTATTTGGTACTATGTGTTGGAAAAGACATTTTCAAAGATGAAGTATGAAAAACTGCATTAAATATCATCATTAACAGATATTTATAATAAATTTTAATGATAGGAAAAACTAACTTTGAATACCAGTTAAGCAAAATGTTTTTACCCCTCTCCCTAAATTCTGTTCTTCTCATTAATAGAACTGTATTGCCAAAAAAGTACTCAGTTATTATTTTTAATTTCATCAAAAAAATTGTGGAAATTTGTTTTCTGTCATGTTATATAAATACCTAAATAATATCCTCAATTTTGTCTCTTGGCCCACCAAGTCGAAAATAGTTACTATCTGGTCCTTTACAAATGAAAAAAGGTTTCAGACACCTGTTATATACCTTTAGTCTGCTATCCCATAATTCTGGCAAAACAAACTGTGTGGTATCATATCTGAGGATCTGACCTCTCTCTCAGGCTCACCTACTCCCACTATCTTCTACTCTCCTTTTTCCCTCCCCTTTTCTACTTTCTTCCTCAGTCATTTGCTGTGATTCATAGTCTAAGTTGGGATTCTCTGTTCTACAGATTGGTTTCTCTCCCTACACAATTTTCCTCCACCCTAAGCCCCTTATCCTCTGTGACACACAAACTTGTCTTAGGTATTATTAAGATTCTGCAAACTTAGTCAAAATTCAAACATGCAATGCTTTCAGGATATCAGAGACCCTTGATTCTGCAATCAGTCATCAGAAAAGAATGTTAATGGATGGGTTTTTCCCTCTTTTCAAGTTAATAAAGACATCATTCATAGATTTACATTAATATGATTGTTTTATCACTCATATTCCTGTTTTCCCTAATTCTGTTGAAGGCACCAGCATTAGTTACCCAGGTTTATAGCCAGGAAGTCATCCTAGATATTTCACTCTCATATTACCATGTCCAGTAAGTTATTTACCCTCCTCTCCCCTCAGCATCTCTCTCATCTGGATACTATTCTTTATTCACACAGTTAACCCTCTGGTTTGGGCCCTCATTACCTCTCATGAAGATTATTTTAATAGTTTCTTATATTATTCTCTCTTTCCAATCCAGCCTCTAAACAGCTACCATATTGGTAGTTCTAAAGAACAGGTGTGACTGTGCCATTCTCAGTGCTCTCCAGAGGCTCCCTATCCCTTTTAAAATCAAGTGCAAACTCATTTAAAGCCTCACCTCATGATCTGAGTCTATCCTACCTTACAAGATTGATTACCTTTTTCTCTCCTGTATGTTCTCTTTGCTTCAACCAAACTATTATACTGCTCTTCTTCATACTTCATTCCATATTCTACATATAGAAATCATTTCCCATAGTTATATTACTTTCTGTCTTTACCTTCACCTCTTGGTAACCAAGTTAAAATCTCCTTTAAGAGACCTACTTTTTGGTACCTCCTATCAGTTAATTTAATTTGTATGAATTTGTTTTATGTGTATCTTGTACATTATTTTCTTAATCATTCATATTCCCCCAGAAGAATGTAAGTTCTTAGAATACAGATATTTTACATTTATATTGCCAGCATCTAGCAGAGTCCTTGGAATGTAACATATTGAAAGTCTTTTTGATTGAAGTTGTCATTTCTTTTTTTTTTTTAATTTTTTTTTCTTTTTGCTTTTTGGAGGGCAGTTGGGGTTAAGTGACTTGCCCAAGGTCACACGGCTGGTTTTTGTGTTAAGTGTCTGAGGCCGGATTTGAACTCAGGTACTCCTGACTCCAGGGCCGGTGCTCTATCCACTGCGCCACCTAGCCGCCCTGAAGTTGTCATTTCTTAAACTACCTTCACACATTTTTAAAAAATTTAATTTTCATTTTAAATGTTCATTGGCAGATGTTAAATAGTTAAGCTAGATTGATAAATTCTTTCCAATATTTACAGATTTTCATATCTAGGTCATAGCATTTTATAGCAGTCATCCGTGACATGCTAAGATCCACAAAGGAATGCTTGGACAAAAGAACACAGGCTTCAGTGTGACAGCATCAGTGTAACTTGAGGTTACAACTTGACTTCTCTTTCCATTTTCAAGAACACCAAAGAAGGGTGAAATTGTCTATGAAACTTCTAGGGCAAGTATAAAGAGATGCTCCTGTATTTAAAAAAATGAAAATAAAAAGACATGAGCTTTAGTGGTAAATATTACTGTTAGGGGAAAACATTTTTTCAGCACATTACATTTTTTCAACATATTTAGGTAAAGCTAGAAAAACAGTGACACCATCATTTTCATTAGTGTATTAAATGTAACATCCATTAGTTTAATAGCACCTTAAGGACAGGATCTCTCAAATCCCTGTTATCTAGCAGCTACCACACCAAAATGTGTAATTAGGCACTTAGCAAATGTTTGCTTGTGATGCCCATGAGTATATTTGATGCAGTAAGCACTGAAGGACACAGAAATTGCATCTTGAAATTATCTACATTTGCACAACCACTTTGTTTGGACTAAATTGAATTGCTACAAAAGGACTTAAAAGAAATAAAAATGCAAGTGACATGACCTTTCTAGGGATCAGTTTCCTCATTGTAAGTGAGGGTATTGGACTTAATCATATTAGATCCTTTCCAGCTTTACATGTTATATGTTAAATTTCATAGACATCATATGACTTAAAATTACTTAATGGAGTTGTTCACAATTAATATAGATGAAGTAAATGGTAAAATGTTATCCATTAATTTTTCTTCTTCTGGCTCTCAGCTTCCTCAGGTGTAAAATGAAGCAGCAGAATCAGCAGGGACTCTGATGTCTCTTATACCTTTAGTGTTATGATACTATTGCTCAATGTGCTGTAGAAAAAGAGTTCTTGAGCTTGTGTTAGGGGAAACCTGAGTTCTAATCTTACCTCCAATCTTATAACATGAGAGACCTTAGATAAGTCATTGAATCTTGCTTAGCTTCAATGTCCTCATCCATAATATGATGTTAAGAATATTTGCATCAGCTACCTCCAAAGACTGTTGTTAGGTTCAAATGAGATAAAGTGTGTAAATCAATAATTATTGTACAAATGTTAACTATTTCTGTCTTCTCTCAATGCAATCTGATCCTTACTGCAAAATCTTGTTGAAACTTAAGCACAAAATGTTAAGATCCTCAATTCTGATACCTGGTCTATTTGTGCCGCTATTTTGAAGAATGTTAAATACGGGGAGTGGAGCTAAGATGGCAGATGAAAAGCAGGAGCTCAACCCCATTTACCTCAAATTCCTATGAAAATGACCACACAAATTTTAGCACTACAGAACACACAAAAGGACAGAATGAAATATGTTTCCAGTTGAGAACAGCCTAGCAAAGCAACAGGAAGGGTCTATCACATCAGGCTAGGAGTGGAGCACAGTCCTGTTTGGGTTGTGCTGGCACAGAATGGAAGCACAGTCTGGTCAGAGTGGACCTCAAGGGGACTGAATCACTGGCAGTTGTGGCAGTTTCCAGACTTCTCAATTCATAAATGCCAAAAAGAGAGTAAAAGTTCAGCAGGAGAAACTCTGTTGTAGCTAGGTAAGAGAAGAGTGTGGTCTGGCTCCTGTCCCCCAGGGTTGTAGAGGTGGCAGAGACTGTAGCTGCTGCTGTGGTGGCTGCTTCTAAAGCTCCAGGCCCACAGATCATGGGGAGATCAAGTGGTAAACCAGAGGGCAATTGCAGGAATCTCCTTGCTGGTGCTGAGGCAGGATTCTTTTGCTTTGACCTGCTTGGATCTGGGTTGCAGTCTTGGGTGGGCAGTCCTGGGGTGATGAGTGCTGTCATGGCAGAGTTTGTTGAAGCTGTGGAGAGGCAGTCCTCCTCACAGTTCCAAGGCAGGTGCTTAGGAGAAGCTCTGACAACAGCCACACAAAATCCCAGAAATTTGGGACAGAGCACTCTCCACTCCAGAAGCAGAGTTCTACCATGGCAAAGAACTCAAAAGTCTAGTAACTGACTGGCAAAATGAGCAAACAGAGGAAGAACAAATCAGACTACAGAATTTTTTTTGGTGGCAGAGAGGTTCAAAACATAGAACCAGAAGAAAACAAAAGTCAAAACCCACACATCAAAAGCCTCCAAGAAAAACATGAATTGGTCACAGGCTATGGAGGAACTCAAGAAGGATTTTGAAAACCAAGTAAGAGAAGTAGAAGAAAAATTGAGAATAGAAATGACAATGTTGCAAGAAAATAATGAAAAATGAGTCAACAGCTTGCTAAAGGAGACCCAAAGACATACCAAAGAAAATAACACCTCAAAAAATAGACTACTCAAATGGCAAAAGGCATCCAAAAAGTCAATGAGGAGAAGAATGCCTTAAAAAGTAGAATTGGTCAGATGGAAAAGGAACTTTAAAAGCTCACTGAAGAAAATAATTCCTTCAAAATTAGATTGGAGCAAATAGAAGAGAATAACCTTATGAGAAATCAAGATATTATAAAAAAGATCCAGAAGAATAAAAAAAAATTGAAGACAATATGAAATATCTCTTTGGAAAAAAACACTGATCTAGCAAATGGATCCTGGAGAGATAATTTGAAAATTATTGAACTGCATGAAAGCCATGATAAAAAAAGCCTTAATATAATTTTTCAGCAAATGATCAAGGAAAACTGCCCCAATATTCTAGAACAAGAGGGCAAAATAGAAATTGAAAGAATTCACCCATAGCCTTTTGCAAAATATCCCAAAAATTAAACTCCTAAGAAAATTATGACCAAATTCCAGAGTTCCGAGGTCAAGGAGAAAATATTACAAGCAGTTAAGAAGAAAGAATTTGAGTACTGAGGAAACACAATGAAGAAAGCACAAAACCTAGAAGCTTCTACATTAAAGGATCAAAGGGCTTGGCATATGATATTCCAGAGGTCAAAGAAGCTGGGGTTAAAACCAAGAATCACCCACCCAACAAAACTGAGTATAATACTTCAGGGGAAAATATGGTACAAAGCCAGACACGAACAGTTTCCAGAGGACAGCTGCTGTTAACAGCTTTCAAGGTTCTGATTACATACTATAGTGAGCACTATTCAATAGCAAATCAGAGCAAAATATTCACAGAAAATCAAGGTACAGCATTCACAATGTTACAACTTATCACAGAAAATCAAAATGTAGCATTCACCATGTCACAACTCAACAGCTTATCACTAAAATGGTCTTTGAACCAAAGCACATAGTTTTGAACAAAGTACAATCATTTAGTCAATCAATCGCTTAGTAACTCAATCATAAAGTACAAAAGGTCAAAGTCCTCCACCCATGGGGCACACTAAGTTACAAATCAGTCACTATTCAGTCATCAGTTACTACTCAGTACCTTTTTAAGGAGTAGTGGAAAATACACAGGCCATCTACCCCTGAGTCACAAGTAAATCATAATTTCATTACTACTCAGTACCCATGGAGAAGTCTTTTCATCTTGACTCAGGGCAGGCTTTCAGCTTCCATGGCTCCTTTTCCATGGCCCCAGCTCCCACCCAAATCTAACCACCTGCCATGTGAGTTCAAACCCAGACAGCTCCCAGCTCCTTGTACAGCTCTCCATGTAGTTCCTGCTCCACATTGGAGCTCACAGGGTCCAGTCCATCTCAAATCCTTCACAGTCTCTGTCCCTGGAAGACAAAGTCTTTCTTAACAAGGTCACAATAACATTCATATACATTAACAAAGGCACAACAACATTTGTACAAAAATTCGGCACCACAGTCATGCTTCCTCAGTCTTCAGATGCTCCAGCTGGCCCTCAGAAGTCCTCGGCTGCTGCAGCTGGCCCTTGGGAATCCTCAGCAGACTCAACATCTTCAGCTGGCCCTCAGAAGGCTTCAGCAGCTTCATTCTCAAAACCAAAATCACTTTCTCCATGGAAGTTCCAGTCCAGTAGCAGCAGCCAACCCTTTAGGTACTCATCCCAAGACATTTTGACTTCCCCAGCTGAGTTTTTCCTTATATACAGTATTGTTACTCCCTTTCAGCCCCTTCCTGTTATGTCAACAACAGGGGTTCCCTATTCAGCCCCTTCCTGTTATGTCAGCAATAGGGGTTCATACCTTCTCCTTCTTTAACAGTCTTAATTTGAAATTAGGTGCTAAGTACCTGTCAGCTTATCAATACAAAGGAATCTTCAAATTTCATTACCATTATATGTGGACATTCAATGAGATAGAGGATTTTCAAGCATTCGTGATGAAAAGAACATAACTGAACAGAAAATTTGACTTTCAAATACAAGAAGCAAGAGAAGCATGAAAAGGTAAAAAGGAAAGAGAAATTGTAAGGTACTTATTAAAGTTGAAATGTTTACATTCCTGCAGAGAAAGACAATATTTGTAACTCATGAGACTTTTCTCAGTATGAGAGTAGTTGAAGGGAATACACACACACATACACACATACATATATATGAATGTATAGGTGGGTGTGTCTGTGTATATATGTGTGTGTATAAGTGTGTACATATATACATAGACAGAGGGCACAGGGTGAATTGAATAGGAAGGGATGATATCTAAAAATAAAATTAAAAGGTTAGAGAGGAATATATTAGAAGAAGGAAAAGGGGAGAGATAGAATAGGGTAAATTATCTCAAATAAAAGAGGTAAGAGAAACCTGTTACAATGAAGAGAAAATCAGGGATGTGAAAGGGAATGAATCAACCTTTTTCTCATTGGATTTGGCTTAAGGCAAGAATAACATATATACTAAACTGGGTATCATACCCTACGGGAAAGTAGGGGAGAAGGGGAGAAGAGGGAGGATGATAGAATGGAGGAGGTAGACTAGGGAGAGGGTAGTCAGAAGGAAACATTTTTTAAAAGGGACAAGGTCAAAAGAGAAAATGGAATAAATGGGGGCTAAGATAGGATGGAGAGAAATATAGTGTTTCACAACATGACTATTATGGAAATGTTTTGCATTACTACACATGTATAACCTATATCAAATTGCTTGTCTTCCCAGTGAGGGTGGGTGAGGAGGGAAAAAAGGAGAGAATCTGGAACTCAAAGTTTTAAAAACAAATGCTAAAAAATATTATTCTTATATGCAACTTGAAAATAAGATTTACAACAATGTGGTATAGAAATTCATCTTGCCTAAAAGAAAGTAATGGGTAAGGGGGTAAGGGAAGGGATGGGGGGGGGATGGATGAGAGGCCTGACTGGGGGAAGGAGTAATCAATATGCTCGCCATCTTGGGGTGAGGGGTAGGGGAGAGATGGGGAAAAAATTTGGAATTCAAAATCTTGTGGAAATGAATGTTGAAAACTAAAAATAATTTTAAAAAAAAGAACATTAAATACGGATGAATAAGCGAATGAGTGAATTTTTCTCCTGGTAAATTTTGGATCTGTACCCCCCTGAGATAACTGGTACTACTCTAGAATGTGTTGAATTAGGGATAAGAATCATATAGCTGGACATTTACAAGATGTGACAAGTTGTCTATCACCTCATTTTAAAAAGGAACTTCACCCAAAATACTACTGACAATTTGTTTAAAGGACTGCTACGGGTATTAGGTACTAACTCCATTATCTTTATTATAATTAAAATATTTCTAAACTTTTTTAAGGTTAGAAAGATACAAAATCTAAGAAGTTAAGATGAGTTAGAGCAGACTACACAAACTAGGATGCGGAACACTGAATGCTTTCATATCGAATAATCAGCAGAAACTACTAACCCAAACCTCCTGCAAATGCTGATTTAGAATGACTCCATTAAAAGCATGAATGATTCAGATAAAGATGCAAAAAAGTTATGATGTAAATAATATAAATATTGCCACTGAGATTGTTCATAAAAATGAAATTTTCTGAATTTTAAAAAAGTTAAAATTTTTGGAATAATACCAAATTCCTTGGAAATACCTCAGAGATTATCCTAAAAGGGCAAGAATATGGGACAAATGTACAAAATAAAGATAATGTAAGTTCTATAAGCCATGAAAAATTATTCTTGTGCATAAGAACCAAGTGGAGTGGTACCTGATCATTTTTCTGGGGTTTTCTAAAACACTTTATCCCTTAGCTAATTAATGTGAAGTGTTTTGCAGGGCTTTAAGAGAGGCAGGGTGTCACTAGAGTGTGTGGAAAAGTGATTTGGTTCCCAGAACAGCCTGAGCTCTCAGCAGTTCTTCCTGCCTCTTTTGCTCTCAGATTGCTTACCCTATCCTGCAGAGCTTAATGTCACCTTTCCAAATGTCACCTTGCTTGCCACAGGACACCACACTGTTAAATTTGCATGTTATAGCTTGGTTCTTTCCTTAACAAGGTAGGTGATTTAAATGTCCACATTATGCAAAATTCAGCAGTTGTTTACTGGGGCAAAATTAAAAGTACATGTTCCTAATAGAAATAGAATATGACAATCACAAATATCTGAGACTATATGTTTAGTATTAGTGATTGTTTTCTGTAAGCTCTAAATAATGTTTTTCATATTTAAAGACAACCCATCTGAATGCATTGCTTACCCTTGAAAGAATGAATGGGTGCTCTATATATCTGAGTCCTAAGTGACGGTTTATGAGGTAATTTATTTTTATTTTTCTCTGTTTCCTTTCCCCCAAAATTGCACACTGCTCACATCCCCCATATAGCAAAGGCCATAGATTGTTGTCATTCTGGATTTTTCTCTTTGATTATTGTCATTTCTGAGTAGCCCCAGATGCCCAATTTTCCTATCTGCTGCTACTACATTCAAACCTTTGCAAATGTCTCAAACTCACTCTCAGGCTTCTGACTCATTGTCCCCTCTGACTATATACACAATTGAATAATAAGAGGCATCTTTGTAAGAACACCTGAAGTCCACCTTCTCTAACGCAGTATTGATGTCTTTGAGAGGTGATGATGCTTAAAGCCTACATAATGGAGAAAATCTATGGTCACTTGAACATACAAGGACCTATTCAAAATCTTTTCACTTTCAGAGAGGTTGCCAGAGACAGTTGTTAAATCCAGTTGGGTTTTTTTTTTCATAGAGAAATCTGACATTAAGAGAGAGAGCAGATAATTAATCAAAAAGAGGCAGGAATAGAAAAGGAAAATTTTTTCTTTATAATGTAAACTCCTTCAATGCAATAACCAGAGGGCTATGGATAGATTTCATGCTGATAATAAGGTAATGGACTTAAGGTAGAAAAGAAGACATATTTCTAAACATGTAGAAATTTGTTTTACTTGACTGCACGTATTTGTTAGAAAGATTTTCTTTTTCTTTTTTTCATTTTGGAGGACAAAGGTTATTCATTCTCAGGCAATGACCATTTCATGTTTTTATTTATCTCACAGCCACTGCCCAATGCCATTTACATAGCAAAAATGAAAAGAAATGCTAGTTGAATAAGGATATTGGCCATATTTTTAAAAGGCTTTTAAGAAGCATCAATAGTTACTTCTTTATATTCAGTTTAGTCTAATTTTCTTAGCTCACTGAACAGGATATTTTACATTTAGAATGGAAAAAAATAAACTTATCAGGTAAATTGTTAAAAAATATTTTTCTCTAAATATGTAGAATCTAAGTTACCCATCTATGATCCTCAGCCACCCCCCACACACACCTTTTTCCACCATTATATTTAATCATGGGCATAAAATAAGCTAGGCAATGGTTTTCAATGATTTAATGTCACTTTCCATGCCAGATATTTTATAAAATATTAATGGAAATATGCATAGTAATAGCTGTTAATATACTCTTTTGAAAGCATGGATTTTGGCAGGTAATTCTTTACACTTACAATTAAATGCAAAGTTTATTAAAAACAATATATTAATTTGTAGAGAACTAAAAATAGACAAGATCTACCAATATGGTGTTCATTTTTTAGCAGCTTTTAAAAGTTTTTTTTTCCCAATTCATGAGAAACAAGAGCATTGGATTAAAAAAATAAGAAAAATGGCTCTCTATGTCACATAGAATCCAAAAAGCAGAGAATCTTAGAGTTAAGGTACCTCAGAGGCTATCAATGCCCACTCCTATGTAAATAAAAACTCCCTCTACAACTTTAACTTGGTCAAGTCATTTGATTTCCTTGTGTCTCTTTTTCTCATTATAATGCTGCTAATGTTGGTCAGGGGGATGAGAGGGTGGGATAAGAAAGGACAACTGCTTTATGGGTTTTCCATGATATAAAAGGAGCTACACTAAACATTCACTAGAGGACATGACTGTCACTTGCAGATTAATTTAAGGTGGTTTACTAATAAACTGATTTTTACTCCTCGTACTAAAATCTTTGTTGAATGAATGGAAATATTCTCCCTCTTATTTTCTCGCTAATGTAAAAGCACATATTTTTAACAGAAGTTAAAATTAAATCAATTTGCTTTTTAAAAGGAGGTAAAAACCATGATAACAAACATTATTATCTTTTGAGAAAAACAAAATAATTCATTTTTTCTTTATCCACCCTTGTAATTTCATCTGTGTAGGTAACTCCCTAGTAAGAAAATTCTTTCTGTTAATGCAGATTGGCAACTTATCCTCTTTGAGAGTTGCAAGTGGTCCTGAGAAGTTAAACATCTTGCTCAGGATAACCCAGTGAATATGAATCAGAAATGGGACTAGAACTCTGATTCCAAGACCAACTCTTGATCAATTATTCCCCCATTGTCTCTTAATCCATTTTAAGTAATGAAAATACTGAGAAATTATCTTTGAAAAATATAGAGAAGAATCCCTATTCTACCAACATATAAGGAAAGATCAGAAACACAAAACAAGGCAACACCATGTAAAGCCAAACAACAGTAGAGTCCCAAAAGAATTCTACTGTAAATAGCTTTTAAGATTCAGAATACACAGAAGTAGTGAACACTCTATTCCTTTACAAATCAAGATTCAGTACAATATTCACAGTATAATATCTTATTACAAAAAGTCACAATATTTCTTATTACAAAAAGTCACAATATTTAGAACAAGGAACAAAAGAAGAATCACCTGGTTTGCCTAAGGGGGAACCAGCTTAACACTTAAAGATTCAATCAATCAATTCACCTGATTTCCCTAAAATGGAAACCAGCTTAACACTTAAAGATTCAACCAATCAATTAACATAAGAAAGATTCAATCAATCAAAAAAGAATCACCTAGTTTCCCTAAGGGGGAAACCCTTCTCACTAGAGATTCAATCAACAATTCACAATATACTGATCTTCCACTCATGAGGCAACCAATAACTTTAGTTTCCAGTACAATCCTTAGAAAACCACACAAACTTTCCACCCCTTGATTTCCAACAAACCTCAGTTTAGTCCAAGGGGAGGCCTTTTCTTCATTTAGACTCTGGGTGGTCTCTCTGATTCCCTGGATCCTCTTCCCTGGTCCCAGCTCCCTCCTGAATCTGCCAAACAGTCACCTAGATTCAGGAGCTGACAGCTTCCAGGCTCTTGTCCAGATCTCAGAGATAAACAGCTCCCACGTCCTTGTCCAGTCTTCAGGGCAATCCCCGGCACACACTGAAGTTCACAAGGTTCAGCACACCTCAAACCCTTCACCACTTCTCTTGCCTAGAACTCAAGGATAAGCCAGATACCAGATAAGTTCCAGATACCAGGAAAGGAACTCTCTCTCTCTCTCTCTCTCTCTCTCTCTCTCTCTCTCTCTCTCTCTCTCTCACTCTCTTTCTCAGCTGACTTCAGTCTCCATGCATCTTCCTTCACTGAGGAGCCATATCCAATTCTCTCCTCTCTCTCTAAAATTCTTCTTTATATACAGCACTGGCCTCTTGTCTCAGCCAACAGCCTTCTTCCAAGTCAACAGGGGAATTCACACCTTCTTAACAATGGACAGAATTCATACCTTCTATACTTAGCCCTAAGTTACTAGATGCTACTTAGCCCTAAGTATCTGATAAACTGATTACTATTACACACCATCATCTTTAATGTTATCATTTTATAGAACTAATCTCAAGATACATGAGAATATTGAGTACATATAGAAGAAATGTCATAGATTCATAAAATCACAGATTTCCAGATTCTCAGAAGTGCAAAGACCCTTAGATATTATTCAACTTAAATACCTCATTTAAAAGATAATGAATCTGAGAATAAGTTAGAGAGGTTTTAGTATTCTATTTCCAGGGAATATAAATAAATGATATGCAGGCCCTAATTGAACTTTGTATATTAAACAATAGTAATTCCAAGGCCCTTCTCAACATTGGTTAATACTGTGAAATAGGCAGTGTGTGTCTGGTCTTTTTAGTCTACTCTTTCTATATATTTTGTTCCTTTATAACACTCCCTTCCAATTTCCCCTATTTATCCACAGTGTTCTCCATTATTACAACTTACTTTCAAGAAAGGGTATTTATCAGAAATTTTTACTTCTGTGTGTTCATTTGTCAGGCTTTGTGGACTAGCAATTCATATTCTATTTCCAACACTCAGAAGCTTTCCAAACAGAGTCATCACTAAACCTTTGTAAACTTTGAACAACTTTCTGAGATTAATCTTCCAACATATAGAAAGGTTGTTAACTCTACCAGAGGGCTTTGAATTTTAACATTTATTTCTAATGATAGTAAAATACCTTGTTCCTGTTAAAATTTTTTTCAAGGGCCTATCCAATGAGGCCATTAACTGTGCCCTTGGAACTCACAGTCACTATCCCTTTTGGCAGTGCCTGGCAGAGTTTTGCTCATTCAAAACCTCCTCTTCTCTTCTGTAGGAGTGTGGAAAAAGGGAAAATTGGCCTCAATAAATCTAATTTGTACATATTTAAATCTGACTTCCTACTAGTTAGTATGTGAGAATCAAAGACACTTAAAATAATGCTAAAATAGGGGAAATAAAATAATCTCTAGAAATATTTAGTGGATAGGCAACTTCCTAAGGTGTCATTCCTTCTTTTGTGGTATCATTCTTTCAAAATTTGATCTCCATTTTCCTTTCAATATATACCTGAGTTTACTCACAAACAGTTGGTTAGAGTTCCGTGTTAACTTGGACGTAATGGTAAAGGTGTTCTTTTATTTAACATCTCTGACCTTTTGTTCTGTCAGGTATGTAAAACCAAGTACAAGCAGATTCCAAAAAGAATGCTACTGTGAACAGCTTTTAAGATTCAGATTACACAGTAATAGTGAATACTCTGTGTTTTCCATTACAAATCAAGATTCAGTACAATATTCACAATATAATATTCTCAATATTACATCTTATTACAGAAAGTCACAATATTTAGAACAAGGAACAAAAGAAGAATCACCTGGTTTCCCTAAGGGGTAAACCAGCTTCTGGATCAGATCACTTGGGGGGCATTGAGAAGTTTTAGGTGACTAGGCTGATGTCCCTGAGATTTCATAACACTACAACATTCAATATCCTCAAGAAAGCATCAATAAGACTTGTCCAGACTTTCCAGAAATGTAAACCTTGTTTATAACATAAAATTCAAAGTCAGGAAGTATATTAGAAGAACACAGTGACAAAAAAAATCCTACTATAAAAACTATTATGGTGACAGAGATGTTTGAGATACAAACCTGGAAGAAGAGAATTAGTTTAAAACATTTATGAAGTTTCAAATTAAAATAAAATTTGGACACAAATTCAACTAGAATTTCTAGAAGAGATGAACTAAGTGAAATGAGAGTGATAGAGGGAAAAATTGGATAAGAAATAAGAATTATGAGAGGAAAAAAATGGAAAAGGAATTAACAACTTAGTATAAAAGGTACAAAACTTGCTGAAGATATAAACTCCTTGAAAATTAGAATGGACAAGTAGATATCAATGACGGAGACAATAAGAAATATTAACACATCAAAAGGCTGAAAAATATAGAATAAAATGTAAAATACCTCATAACAAAAACAGCTGACTTGGAAAACTGATAAAGGAGAATTAAATTAAAGCTCATTGAACTGCCTGAATGTCATGACTAAAAAAAAAAAGGCTAGACATCATATTTCAAGAAACCTAAAAAGAAAAAAAAATGTCCAGATCTCTTTGAACTAGAGAACAAAGTAGAGATGGAATAGTTTACCTCCTTTAAAAAAACACGAAAACCCCTAGAAATATTATACCCAAAGTTCAAATCTCTCAGTGAAACTTATTCTTTCTGCAGTTCCTGGCCTCTGGTTCCTACCCTGCCACCTTCACAGAGCTGTCAAGAAGTCAGCTTCAGAGGACAGGATATTTGAGGTAAAGGAAAAAAAAAACTAAAATATTTTCCTAATAGCAATAAGAAAAGGGACTAGACATGTGAGCTGAAAGTCTATACTTTCTCTGCAATTGATAGTGCCCTGAGGGCACAGCTACTTCCAGGAGAGAGTGGATCATCACAAACAGCAGGATTCATGGTCACAGTTACAAGGCATAGAGGATTACTAGCACTTGCAGCTTCAGGAGAACAGGGAATCCAGTCATCATCCCAGGGATAACAAGAATGCTAGTATTTGTGGATGCAGAAGGGTAAGAATCTTTTTAAAATATAGACCAGAGGACAGATCAAGAAAGCAATGACCTCACCTTTCCCTTCATAATACTAACTTGGAAACACTGAAAACTTTCAGACTACTAGAACTAGCTCTGAAAACAGTAGCACAAAAAAAAGTCAAAAGTCAGGGACAGTGCCTCCACACTCCCAGATGAGCAGAGCCCAACTTTAACATAAAGATCAAAGTCATGGGGGCGGCTAGGTGGCGCAGTGAATAGAGCACCAGCCCTGGAGTCAGGAGTACATGAGTTCAAATCTGGCCTCAGACACTTAACACAAAAAACTAGCCATGTGACCTTGGGCAAGTCACTTAACCCCAAGTGCCCTCCAAAAAAAAAAAGCAAAAAAAAACCCAAAAAAAACCATCACCCTTTAGGGGAGGCTAGGTGGCACAGGGAATAGAGCACCAGCCCTGGAGTCAGGAGTACCTGAGTTCAAATCTGGCCTCAGACACTTAACACAAAAAACTAGCCATGTGACCTTGGGCAAAGTCACTTAACCCCAACTGCCCTCCAAAAAGCAAAAAAAAAAAAAAAGATCAAAGTCATGAAATATGTTGGGGCAGGGGGATGGGTAAAAAAAGAAAAAAGAAAAAAAAAGAACTTGACCATAAAAAAGTTACTGTAGTTGCAAGGAAGACAAAGACAAAAACTCAGAAGAAATGACACAAAAACAGCTACAAGCAAAACCTCAAAAAATATAGCATGAATTGGACACAAATTCAAATGGAAAAAGAAGTGAGTGATGCAAGAAAATCATGGGAAAAAAGTTTGGTAAAAGAGGCAGAAAAATTAACTGAAGAAAAGAACTGTTACAACAAACAGCCAAATATAAAAGAGGTACAAAATCTCACTGAAGGAAATAATTGGGACATATAGGTGATACAGTGGATAGAGCACCAGTTGTGGAGTCAGAAAGACCTGAGTTCAGTTCTGACTTCTGACACTTTCTAGCTGTATGAACCTATGTGAATCACTGACTTCCTCCTCCCCTAAAATAAAGAAAAAAGAAAATAAGTCCATCAAATTTAGACTTATGCAAGTGGAAGCTAATGATTTCATGAGACAACAAGAAAGAAAATAGTGAAAAGAGTGAAAAAATAGAAGAAAATTGAAATACATTATTGAAAAAAACTAACAAGTGACCTAGAAAGTAGATTGTGGCAAGATAACTTAAGAATTTTTGGACTTCCTGAAAGCCATAATAATAAAGATCCTAGACATCATATTTCAAGAAATTATCAAGGAAAACTACCCTAATATCCCAGACCCAGAAGGTAAAATAGAAATGGAAAGAATCCACCAACCCCTGACAGAGATTTCAAAATGAAACTTTCTAGGAATATTATTTCATATTCCAAAGCTCTTAGATCAAGGAGAAAACATTGTAATCATTCAGAAAGGAACAATTCAGAGGACATGGAGGTCATCAGGACAACAAAAGATTTAGCAGCTTCCATATTAGAGGAGCAGAGGGTTTGAAATATGATATTCTGGAAGACAAAGGAATTAGGATTACAACCAAAAAGAACCTACCCAGTAAAACTGAATATAATGTTTTAAGGGGAAAATGGATATTTAATGAATAGAGGACTTTAAAGCATTTCTAATGAAAGTATCAGAACTCAATAGAAAATATAATATTCGAACACAAGATGCAAGAGAAACATAAAAATGTAAAAATGAAAGAGAAATCATAAAGGACTCAATAAGGCTAAATTGTTTTTCTTTCTAAACAGGAAGATGATGTGTGTAACTCCCAAGAACTGAATCATTATTAAGGCAGTTAAAAGGACTATTCATAGACAGAAGGCATGAGAAAAAGTTGATTATGTTAGGATGATCACACACAAAAAAATAAAAGGTAAGTAAAAGGGTTACCCTGGGAGAAAGGTAAAAGGAGAAGAATAGGGGAAATTATTTCACATGAAAGAGTTGTACAAAAAAAAAAGAGCTTTTACAGTGAAGGGAAAAAATTGGAGAGGGGGGCAGGCAACAATTCAACCTGCCTCACCAGAATTGGTTCAAAGAAGGAAGAATATGCATGTAGGTGTGTGTGTGTCTCTGTGTCTGTGTGTGTGTCTATGTCTACCTACATATATATGTGTGTGTATGTATGTATGTATGTATATGTGAGTGTGTATGGAAAACGTATACATATATGTACACACAGTCAGTTGGGCATGAAAATTTATCTTACCCAACAGGGAAGTAGGTGGGCGAACAGGATAAGAGAAATTGGAGAGTGATATCAAAGGGAGGATGGATTAAAGGAGGTAGTTATCAGAAGCAAAATTAGCTTTTGAGGAGGGGCAGGGTAAAACAAGAGAAAGAAGTATAAATAGAAGAGACTAGAATGGAGGGAAATGCACAGCTAGTAATCTTAACTGGGAATGTGAACAGAATGAACTCATCCATGAAATGGAAGCAGATAGGAGAATGTATCTGAAACCAGAATCCAATTGTGAAAGACTTAGCTTCTCTTATCTAGATAATAATTTAAGGACTCATGTAGGATTCCAAAGGAGTCATGATGGAAAATGCTTTATATGTCTGGAAAGAGAACTTATGAACTCTTCAAATTGAAGTATAATTTTCTCATTTTATTTTATTTTATTTTTTGCTTTTCTGTGGTGATATGGATATATAAATATGTTTTATATGATTTCACATGTACAATTGTTATCACATAGCTCGCCTTCCTCAGTGGGTGAGTGAGGGGGGAGAGACAGGGAGAAAATTTGGAACTCACTTTTAAAAAAAGTTTAAAATAAATATTTTTTAAAAAGAGTTGCCACCAGAGCACTAAGAATTAAGTGTTTTTCTCAATTTTCAATAGCCATTACATGTCAGGAACAGGACTTAAATGTAGATCTTCCTGGGCTCACATTAAGCTCATAATTCATCATGTTATATTGCCTCTCTCTTTGTACTTTCCTGGTACAAAGCAGAAATTGGGCGGAAAAAGCATTTTTTAAAGTTGCAATGTAAATAAACACAAAAAATGTAGGATTTTTAGTTCCTTGTGCATAGCTCACTTTTAAAATTCACATCACATAGCAGACTATCTGGATAATGTTATATGTTTAATAAATGCTTCATTAATTATTTTTTAATTTTCAATTTGAGTTCAAAACCATTAGATCACCTTTGTAAAGATTCTTTCAATTCAGATCACAGAAGAAAAGAAGTAACAGTTTCTATTCTCTATTGTTAAAAATTTACACAGAAAAAAACACATACTTCACAAAAATATATGCAATATTGCCCAATCAAGTTTTTTTTGGGGGGGGGGAAGATTTTAAAAAAATTGAAATACTATTAGCTTGAATAATCTGAGGCAAAATATGCAAAATCCTAGAACAGTGATCGGGATAAAAAATGTTAGAGCTTCACGGAAATGTAGCTATGAGCAAAAACAATAAACTGTAAAATCTAAGGCTGTTAGAGTCATTTAGACTTTTATGGTTTTAAACTGTTTGTAATGGGCCTAACAGCCCATTAACAGTCATTCTGGTTTGGCAATATTCTTCAGCAAAAACAGATAGCCTTCCTCTATTCAACAGCACCTACCTATTAGCAGGCTCACTTGGCACAATCTGCTATAGACATCTGCTCCAAAGAAATATTGACAACTAAGTAGGAGAAAGAGATTCAGAATTCAGTCTCCTTTGAATACTTTCCCCGAGCACTTAAAAGATGATCATTGCTTTTATTTAAAAATGTCTCTGCACAGAGAAATAACGTGGGCTATTAAGCTAACTGATAAATTAAAGTATTGATACACTTGTAATTTGACTTAACAGATTTTTTTTTTTAAAGAACTGAACTGACTAGTCACCTTAGTCAAAGAGATTAAACTGTAGGTACATCCTAAATTTTATACTTATGTAAAATGTTCCATATATAAACATAAAACACAGAAGTGTGCACATGTACTATGTGCAATGAGGTACCCACCTCTTATCTTGGACAATTTCTTTATCTTCCTCTGGCCCAAGTTTTTTCAGTTGTAAAATGAAGGGGTTAGGCTAGATCATTTTCAGGCCTCCTTCTTGCTATAAATCTATGTCCTATGACTACAAATTCATCATGCAATGGTAAAGTGAGAAAGATATTTGGAGTCATGAATTCTTTGTTTCAAGTTAGCTGAGCAACCACTGGGAAATCATCTAATTTCTCAGGACCCCTCATAGCTATGGAACTATAAATTACAAATGAGTTGCTAATGAGCATTGGTGGAAGGAACTGCCATGCTGAGAATTTCCTACACCAATAAGACTTCAGATCCAGATGTTTAAAAAATGTGGGTGGTATAGAGAAAAGAGTGCTGGATTTGAAATTAGAGGGTCTGGGTTGAAATTCTGACTATTGTGTTGACTACCTGTACATTTGAGGAAGTCAGTTATTGTTTCTGGGCCTTAGATTTTTCACCTCTAAATCATCAGTTGGTAGGATTCCTTTCCATTCTAAACCTATAATCCTAAAAGAGTGCAACACACCTGGATAATCAATAAAAAAGTGTTCCTACAGCAGAAAAGACAAATTCACACATTTCACAAAAATCCTATTTACACCTCTGTGGTCAATTTCAATTATGTGTTTGTTTCAATTAATGTCTAGCTTCTTCCTTCCAGTTGATCCAGTTGATAATTTTAAATTTCTAATAATTAGCTTTCCAAAGCAGGTAATCATCTATTTGGACCCTGAATTTTGTGCCATTCTGGTTGTTTCATGCACGGTAATTCTTCTCTTGCCAAGAACATTGTAAAACCCCTTGAGAATAAGGATCAAACCATATACTTCATTCCTTTGAAGAAGCTCAGAAATGGCCACATGAATATGAGGAGACCTTTGAATAGAGACAGAATCCAAAGGATGGCCATGAAGAGGAAGAGCATTATAGGCATGGGTGACAGTCTGTGCAAAGACCTATAGGCGGGAAATGGAATGTCATGTATAGTGGAAAACCGATGGACAAATTTGCCTAGAGCCTAGACTGTGTGAGGTAATGTGAATTAAAGTTGAAAAGATTGGTTGAACAAAGATTGTGGAGGGCTTTAAATGTAAAAAAAGAAATTGTGTTTTATCTCAGGATATTACTAATTTTCCTGAGTAGGGGAGTACTATTTACCACTTTCCTTCTTTTCTTTTATATGAAGAAAGTTGTTTGTTTCCCATCTGAGATATTTTGCCTAGGGACTTTTCTGGATTTTTTTTTAGCCATCACTAACACTCACACAGAGAGTCCTGTTTACCAGTAACTTTGTGAATTACATTCTCCTTCAACTGAAATGGGGTCCTAAAAACCTAGATGGAATTGTAAATTAACTCTCATTTTTCCTGCTTTCTGAAAAAAACGGTACTTATAATTATAAAGTGCCCATGGGCACTCTTCAAATTAAGGAAAAAATCCAAGTGCAATTAAAAAATCAATTTCAGCCACCCTTTTAAGTAGATAGACATCATTTATATTGCATAAGAGATAAACATCCTTGTTCTCCTACCCATTCCAACACATGAAAATACCTTTTATAAAAGAACATTTGTGAAAACCAACTAATTTTGCCCTTACTTCATCAAATTATGGAATCATAAATGGTTGGAGTAAAATGTACTTTCTATAGTAGCCTAATGGAAGCATTTGTTTAGTATCAGAAACTCTTCTGCCACATCTCTGATAAGATGGAGGAGATATGATTCAGTGACAGTAACTTTTATTTCTGATCATCTGTCTAAATAATTCCAACTAATTCATTACTTCACTAGGTAAGCTTTTCCATTGGTGGACACCTATAATTGTCATGCTGGCATGATCATCAGTGAAACCTTTAATGTCCCTGAGCCACAGTTTCTTCATCTATAAAATGGGGATAATAATAACCATAGCACTTATCTCAAAGAGCTACTGTGAGACTCAGATAACATTATTAAAGTAAGGCATTACATGAATATCAACTATTATTGTTATAAATAAATCCAGGCCTACACAATGAATACATTTATAAAGTAGACAAAAGAGAACATTCTCATTTTATTCTAAAATGTTTAAAATTTTCCAGTTGGCAAATGCTATATTTTTTTAAAGTAGAGTAAATTCTAAGGAATAATTTGGAAAAAGTTGAGATTTATGTAATAAAACTCCTGCAGCTAGGTCCTTCCACTTTGAAAGAAACCAAAAATCAACTGATTTTCAGAGACATCTTTGGGACTACTTGATTGAACTCTCTTAATTTTAGCTTTAATCATGGCTCATTTATATCCAACTGCTGGCACTCTTAGAAATATTTTATCTTTCTTCTTACAGTTTGATTAAGGATGTCTCATCATTCCTTTCTCTGAGGCTATGGGGAACAATAACATATACCATAGGGACAGTTCTTCATAAGTCAGGGCCTGAGATTGAAAACTGAGTCTTTTCTACCTTTGATTTTAATCATTCTTTGAAATAGTGTCTAATACTAAATAACAAATGTGGTGACAGCAACTGAAAAAAAGATTGGTATTCCAACTAAAACAAATCTGGCATTTACAATTTAAATCAAATGTACCATGCAAGAAAAAATCATTTTAAAATGAAGTTTAATCAGAGTATTTCTGGATGAGGGGATATTCTAGTAGTTAGGAGAATGATAAGCTTTAGGTAATATAACCTCTTGAAATTGTAAAGATGACTTAGACTTGGATATAGATAGAAGATGATGAATTATATTTACTCTTTAAATTATAATTGATAATAATTTTTGTAGGAATTAGCTTCATAGTTCCCCCTGCCCCAATCTTGGTTAACAGGAATCAATCAACATTGGTTTTTCAATCATCTCCTGTGTGTGAGGTGCTATGCTAGGTGTTATATAAATAGGGATGTTTTATCTCTGTTTTCTATCGTTCTGACCACAAGTTAATATTTCTGAGAAGTGCCAGAGTTGAGATAGATATGCACAAACACAATGAAAAAAAATTTCTCTGGGGATCAAGACCAGGCATTTACTGGCTACTCATCCTTTCATGCCTGTATGAAAAGTAGAATTGGCAAGTGCTTGGAAGAGAATATTCTTGTATGTATAACTTCCCTAATCTTTCTTTGCTCTTTGCTCTAATAAATTAGTTCATTTGATAAATACCACATATGACATTCTTCATGTAAGTGGCATTTGGTGGAAAAGGAGCCAAACATTACGATATAGCTAGAGGCACTTCTCTTCCCTATTAAGGGGTATTGGTCAGGATGGCAATATGAACTTGAAAATATTTTCCCTCAGCTCTCAATGTTTAATGGGACTGAGGGCCTCTAGAAATATCTAATCCCACACCCTGCAAAGTACATTTAGAAAAACTCACATAAACATACATAACCTATGTGGACAATACACATATCTTATATATGACATACACAATAACAAGACAATGAGAACTTATAAAATGTCTGTATTCATTACATAGACAATGTAGACATGGGTATTAATAAAGCTTGGGCCAGTGGGATATGTAGATTGTCACTTCATTGGGGAACATTTTCATGGGCCCTTTCCCCTCACAGAAAATACATAGGGATTTAAGGCTGTCAGGGAAATTATCTTAGAAACAGTTGCTCTAAGATGTGCTGGCTCCTTCTGCCTATTCTATATGAAAGTTAATGATTCTAAGATTATAGGATCATAGATTCAAAGTTGGAAGGAGTTTTGGAGACCAATGAATCCAACTTCCTAATATTAGAAATGAGGAAATTTAGAGAAGCCATGTGGCTTGCTCAGGGTCATCTAGCTTTTAAGGAGAGATTTTTAACCCAAGTCTTCCTAGCTCTCAGTCCAGCAATCTAACTATTATGCCTTGCTCTCTCCAATGAATATGAGACTAGTCCTACCAAAGTCAGGAAAATAGGAATTGTCTCGTTGGGTGCCTTAAAATGTATGGTATCTCCTTCCTTTAATGCCCTCCAGAACAAATGAAATCATTACATTTTAAGGTTCTATGAAATAAGTGTTACTTGATCATTTCATTTATTTCTTCCTAGCTCCATTCTCATGGCAGCCATTGATAGATGAAAAAAAAAAACCCTGCTCATTCCTGCCTTCCATTTTCTTCTTCTCCATATTGATGAGACTTGGAAATAAAATTTCTCACCTTCTGTTAAGCTATTAAGGAGACATCTGTGACTCAGCGGCTAAGGGGCTAAATAACACAGCAAACTGCTGGGAAGCCCAATCTGGCTTTCTCTGCTGTTACACTTAATGTTTAATCCTAGGCAAATGATTCTATGACCAACCTGACCTTTGCCCTTCAGCTCACTGGCAAGTGTTAGCCCTGCTGAATCTCTGGCTCTAGTCTCTAGGTAAGGGAGTCATAAAGAAACAGACCTTAGGAGATCATCACTGAGTTTTTATTGCTTCTGATTTTTAACTGGCTTTTTGTTGTTGATGTTGTTGTTGTTATTGATGTTGTTTTCAGTTGTGACCTACTCCCTTATTGGCAGAGTCTGGACAAATGGTAATAAAAGAGCATTGATTGGATTTGCCTGGAATTAAACAAGTAGTATCAAGGAACACTGAATCTGAACTGAAAAAAGCATACTTTAAGCCATGTTACTGAGGCAGGTTGGTTTCATAAGTGGTGCCAGCATCTGGGGGGAGTAGGTTAGTGCTATAATGAAGAAAAGATGATTAGTAGCTATTGCAGTTGTTTTGTTGCCTGGCCAAGTCATAGTATCATGGATTTAGAAGCAGAAGGAATCTTGGAGGCCACTAAACGGAACTCCATTTCACAGATGAGGAAACTGAGGCACAGAGAACTTAGGCGATATGTCTTAGTAATCCAGAAGAAATCAAAACATCAGCTCTAAGGGCAGATATAAGTGCAATTAAATCCAAGAGGCTGAACTGAGTCAAACTCTGTATAGCATGACTACAAAAGAAGATAATTAAATCCACTGGGACTGAGAATAAAGGAAGTCTCATGCAATATCATGTTAAACCTACCCAGAAGAGGAAAAAGTCAAGTTATTTAATATCAAAGATATATCTTCTCAGCGTTGCTATTAGTGAGATGTATCAGTCTACTATGGCATCCTAAAAGAGTCCATCCTGTACACTAATCTTAATAACTCAGTCTCTATTTTCTTATACTGTTTAAACCCCCTGCCACCAAAGCTAGAATCCTGTTTTATTCCCCTCAATCTTCTCAGGTGCTGATGAGCAACCCCAAACTACAACTCCTGTGGCTGGGTATCAGCATATTCAACCAAATTTCTCCTATATTTCATTCCTGCATTGATTCCTGCCTATCAGAGTTTTTCTTTTCTTTTTTCCAAATTTGATAAAGCACATGACCTTGTGAGGTCTATCAATAGCTGATGTAGAGGAATAATAATTTCTTCTTCTAGAAAACATTAATTTGTAGGAGAAGGGCCTTGGGAAGTTATATGTCAGATTTCATTGAGGACTATTTTTGGAATATAGTGCCATTCTTATCTAGTCATAGTAATAGGTTCCCAGAAAGCAACAGCTAGTAGTTAGCACGTTTTGACTGAAACCTGAAAAATATCCTGTTTCAAGAAACCCTTCAAAATTTTCCACCTATTAGCCAGTGGTTGATACAGATGCATATTGATTAAAGGAACATATGTGGTTATTAAAAGTTGAAACTAAAAAAAAAATCTAAACAAGTAATGCATGGAAGCTTGTTATTTAAAGAAATTTTAGAAACAATCTCTAGTTCTTTTACTGGTCAATTCATCAATTAACAAGCATTTGGTAAGCACCTGCTACATAGTAGGCACTGTGGTAGGCCCTGAAGATAAAAAGAAAAAAATAAAAGTCTTTGATGCCAAGGAACTTGTACTCTAAGACATGTATACTTTAAGTATGTACAAAATATTAATAATATATAAGAGGGGGGGCGGCTAGGTGGCGCAGTGAATAGAGCACCAGCCCTGGAGTCAGGAGTCCCTGAGTTCAAATCTGGCCTCAGACACTTAACACAAAAACACCTAGCTGTGTGACCTTGGGCAAGTCACTTAACCCCGATTGCCCTCCAAAATAAAAAATAATATATAAGAGGTAATTTGGGCAGAGACACACTTCCAGCAAGGTTTCATGTCACTTGGCCTTTTGGCTGGCCTTCTTTAGACCTGTTTCAAGCTAACCAATATCCTTCCTAAAACATGGTGCCCAGACTTGAATACATTATTGTACAGGTGGTCTGACAAAGTAAATTGGAGTTCTATTCTCTGGTCTGGAAATCTGCATAAAATGAGATAAATTATACTTATAATTTATATAGTGATATTCTAGTATACCAATCCCACAAGCCTATCAAAAAAAATAACAATGAAGTTTGCCTGTTTTGTTCTTGACAAACTTGTTTAGGTTTATTCCCTACCTTCTACTCATAAAGGAATTGTAGGGCTTCCAAGAGTCAAAGTCAAACTTGTCAAACTTCCAAAGTTTGAAAACTAGATAAAATTTGCCAATATCTAATCCTGCAACACCTTTCCATTTTTTTGGTTGTTGTTGTTGGGTTTGTTTTGTTTTGTTTTGTTTTTGCTTTTTTGGAGGGGGGAAGGAAGGGCATCTGGGGCTAAGTGACTTCCCCAAGGTCACACAGCTAGTTTTTTGTTACGTGTCTAGGGTCACATTTGAACTCAGGTCCTCCTGACTCCAAGGCTTGTGCTCTGTTCACTGTGCCACCTAGCTAACTGACCTTTCCAGTTTTTAATTACTTTTTGAAGGTTACTGATAAGGCCTCAGCAATGACCTGCATTGAGGCTCACTAGGTGGCAGAGTGGATAAAGTGGTTGTCAGGAAGACCTGAGTTCAAATTTGACCTCAGATACTTCCTGGTTTGTGATCGTTAGCAAGTCACTTTATATTCTATTTGCCTCAGCTCTCTATCCTATAAAATAGGACTAATAATAGCACCTAATTTCCAGGGTTGTTGTAATGGTAACATGAGATTAATTTTATTAAGTGATTGCAAACCTTAAAGTGCTATCTAAAAACTAGCTATTGCTAGTTTGCTTACTTCATATCCTAGGGTAAAGTTTGTCCCAGTTTACACCCAAGAACAGTTAAGTATTTTATGACCATCGGCTCCTTTATTTTTGCCGTAAATGCTCCTATTTCTCACCCCTGCCTTTTAAAATCTCTGGATCACCTAAAAACTCAACTCAAATAAATACTACGTTTTGATGGAGATTATTCTTTGTTTTCCTACTGCTAGTTCTTTACCTTCTTAGATTACCCTCTATCTAATCTCTATATATTTGGGGTATACCTAGTTATGTATCACATCTCCTCTATTAGAATGTAACCTTTTGGGGGCAAAGGACTATTTTTGCTTTTCTTTTGTATCCCCAGTGTCGAGCAGGATGCCTAGCATATTGGATCTGATTAGTAAATGCTGTTTGTTTGGTTGATTAAAAAAAAACCAAGTTGCATAGTTACTTTTTTTCATCATCATTCATTATCTACATTTTATCTACCTGAAGAAGTGGCCCTGTCTCTTTTAAATTTCCCTTCATGTGATCTTTAATGAAAAATTTCAATTTGTCATGGGTTTTAGTGTTCTCTATAGTATAGTTGCAAGTCCATGCATTTATTTTTTTATTCACTTTTAGTTATCTGACCTTGATACCATATTCTATACTTCTAAAAAAACTGAGTTGAGGGGGATAAATCACCTCTACTGTCATATCATTCTCTTTAGGAAAAAAATACTCATTTTCTTCCATGTCATTATTTTGACTTGCGTTATCAGAATTTCTTTCTCAGAGTTCCCAACGTTATTGGGCTATTTTTCTCTTAGTATTTAGGGCATGAGATCCTTGTTGTTCAATTATTTTAGTTATGTCTAACTTTTCACGACTCCTTTTTGTGTTTTCTTGGCAAAGGTCATAGAATAGCTTGTCATTTCCTTCTCCAGCTCATTTTATAGATGAAGTGACTGAGGCAAACAGGGTTAAGTGACTTGCCCAGGGTCACACTGGATTTGAAGTCATATCTTCCTAACTCTAGAACCAGCATTCTATCCACTATACCACCAAGCTGTCCTACCTAACTTTCTAAAAAAAATATTGATGACTTTTGTTTTTAAAGCACAATAATGTCCAAACATATCTCTCTTCTTCTCTTAGTAAACCTTCTCTTGTAATAAAGAAGAAAAAAATAGTTAAAGCAATTGACATATGGATCATGCACATAAAACATAAAACATTTCCCACCTATAGTTTCCCACTAAAATGAGGCATTTTCCCTTCTTCAGAAATGAAGTAAAATATTGTCAGACATATCATAGGACCATAGAGTCAGAGCTGTCCAGACTAATCCCTTCCTCTTAGAGGTGAGGAAACTGAAGGTCAGAAAGATTTACTGAATTGCCCAAGGTCCCACAGCTGGTAAATGTCTCAGTCAGTATTTTGAACCCAGGTCTTTCTGGATGGTGTATAATGGTTAGTTTTACTAAACCATTCTATTCCTCTTTTTTTTGGTTCTTTGATATATCCATACAGTGTAGTGGTTAGAAGGCTGACCTCAGAACCAGGTAGACGTGTTTAAGTTCCATTTCAGGTACATGGTATCTATGTGATCCAATAATACTATTCTCTTTACTCTTCCTTGATTAAAACTTGGGGTTCTTCCTGCTGACTACCTCAAGTCATAGCTTCAATCTTTCCTTGTATACTAAGTCTTTCCCCATCTTTCTTAGTTCTAGTACCTTCTCTCACTGGCTTATCTCTAATTTCTTATGACTATAGCTTGTCTGGATGTTTTTGTTTTCATGATGTCTTCTTGAGAATAGAGACTATCTGTTACCACTCTTTGTATGCCGAACACTTAGCACCGAGACTGGTACATTGTAGTAACTTAACAGATGTTTATTGACTGACTGATAGTGAAATTACAAGCCCAGTCACTGTCTTATTTTGTTTTTTTTTCCTTTTTATAGTAAATGAAGTCTTTTTTGATGGGGAGGGGTATATTGGGAAATAAAGTAAAATCCCATCCTCTACTGGAAAATCTCATGTTTTGCTTGAAACCTTTCATATCCCTTAGTATCTACCCTTTGTTAATTATGTCCTTTTTGTCCTGTATGTAATATGCCGTCTCTTCCATTAGACTGTAAGCTCCTATACCCCAGTGTCTATATATCTTATTTCCCAGTCGCATGTAAAAATAAAAAAAAGATTGTAAGCTCCTTGAGGGCAGGACATGCCTTTTTATTTAAATCACTTTTTCTATCCTCATCACTTGAAACAATGTCTGACACAGAATAGGTATTTAATGAATGTTTATTAATTGATTGATATAAAACAATCAACACAAATGAAACAAAAGAAAGGAGATGAATTGTCTTATCTTTTCTTCAGGGTCAATTTGGTCTTCATAATTACCTAGCATTTACTTTCCTTTGATTGTGTTTTTGTTTATATAACTGTAGTTATTATGTACATTGTTCTCTTCCTTCAGGTTCCTACCCTTAGCATCACTTCCTTTTCTTTTGATCCTTTCTTAAATTTCTTCACCTTGTTCCAACACCCTTCTGGATCATGCACTTTCTCATAGGATTATATTTATTCAATACTGAATTCTACTCAGTCACACCTTTTATCAAACTGAGTTTCAAAACATATTTTCCAAAGAAAGACAGCCTTCAAAATGGACCACACACTGGTATGACCTTGGGCAAGTCTTTTGCCTTCTCTGGGCCTCAGTTCCTTTATCTCTAAAATAAACAAATTGGAATAAGGAACCAGTGAGGTACCTTCTAAATCTATGATCTTTTTATAAAGAATTCTTTGGTAAAGCAAATAGCTATTTCCTAATTTAACTCTGTTACAAATCAAGATTTTCATTTATAGCACTGGGTTTGAGGAAAGCTGCACCTGTAGTGTATTACAAATCCTTGGCCAGATTTAACCTGGCAATGTAACAGAAGGAACATCCATTTCCCATTACAAAGCCCCTTAGCTAGGCAGTCCCCCAGCTGTTTAACCTTGGTAGATAAATGGGAGGATTTCATTCCCAGGGCAGACAACTGAACAGCAACTCCCATGAGCAGTAAATTACTTTAATAAAATGTAGATTAAATAATTTTAAACTGTCTTTTCTCATTCCCTTTAGGGAGGAATTTTTGAGTTTTGACCATTGGAGGTTTTTTGGTTCATATCAGGGGCAAGGGAGTGGGGAGAATTTAGGAACCTCTTAACCAGAATTTGAGGTTCTTAACCTTCATGGACCCTCCTCCAAATCATGTTTTTAGGTAATATAAAGAATTGATCAATTTCAGTGAGTGAAAATTAAGATACAATTTTTTTCCTATCAAAGCTCATGTTTTCCTTGAAATACACTTATAGACTCCATAGACCCCAGGTAAAAATTCTCTACTCTAAATGAAGAGAAACATAGACATTGCAAAAGCAGTATTGACATAGTTATACCATACAAATGAATTTCTCATTAACGTGATATATTGATGCCTCATTTAATATATATATATATAATCATTCATACATGTATATGTATGAATATATATTATAGATAACATATATATATATATACATAATCTTTATTTCAGTCTGAGCCTCCAAATTTAAGTTAAAAAACAAAACAGACCTCTATTCCTTATGGATGATTCATAAATCATATGTCAATGATCACATCACTGAGTCTCTGCCTATACAGATCTTATTCCCCAAAACAGCACTGTTGCTTCTTGTCAAGTAACACTTGTCATTCCACCTTTATCCTTTCATGTCTCTTTCCTATACTCCAGCATGAAGCACAGACAACTTTAGGTTCTATTTTTAGCACAGTTTTAGAACAGAAGACAACAGTGGTGTCATTGTTCTCAAGTTTTGATAAGTACTTTGATGATATATCCCTACATAACAATGATTTCTTCTTAGCACATAATTCCTGAAGCTCTAATTTCCATGTGAAAAATGAAGTCACACTCATTATTTTAAAACAAATATATATATTTCTCTTGGTGCCTCAGGGAGGCAGTGTAATGGAAAAGAAAAAAAAAGGAAGTAGAGGAGAAAAAAGAAGAAAATCAAAGAACCGAAACTCAGAGAGATGAACTGACTGGTGCAGGATCACCCAGGTACTAAATGTCTAATCTGGGACCCGAATCTAGGTCTTTTGACTTATTATTGTTTCTTTATCTCTTTCAGTGATATGTATATTATATATGTATAAATGTCTACATATATTTATGTGTTTTCAGTAGCCATACAGACTGGGAAAACTGCAACCCCTCAAGATCAGCTAGGAACAATTACAGAGAGAAACTACAAATCTGACATAAGTTGCATATGCCCCGAAAAGACTGAACATGATGCCCCATGGATAGCACGCACAGCAAGAGTAGCATGACCACATCAACCAAAGACATCTTTGCCCTATAAATCAGAGACATCACTTGCTCTTCCATGCAAGTGACCAGTGCATACATACTCCCTATCTGGGTGCCTCTCAATGCATGTGGAATTTATTTTCCTTTGTTCATATCCTTCCTTGTGCATTTGATCTAACTTCTGATGGTACAGGTATTTATGAAAAAAGTGTGCCCAAGGTTTAGAGGGGAAATGTTTTATTGCTACTTTTATTACTATGCTTTAAAAAAAGTGCTTTGCTGTGAACTTGTTGTGTCCTAGGGTTGAGTAGTAAATGTAAAAAACCCTACTATGGTTTCATCACCCATGGCTTTTGGATATAGACCACTGGAATATGTTGAACTAGGAGTAGCTTTTTGCACAGTTTCATGTATAAGAATGGAGTGGCCCCAGGTGCTAAATTTAAATCCCTCCAAAACTTCTCCCTAGAAGAGTGACTTAAATAGAATAAATTCTCAGTAAAGATTTTATGAGTGAATGAATGAAGTTAAAAGGTACAAGACATGAAGAAAGGGTCAGATGGAAATGAAGGCAAACCTCTGAAATTCTATCAATCCTGGCCTTTAAAATGGGAGCATGGGAGGAGCTATCGTTGACATCTATAAATCATTTCTGCTATTTTGCACATGACCATTCATGCATGTGATATATTCATTAGTGAGACGAAGGAATCTAATTAACACCTGGATCTACCTATTGCTGGACCTAGGTAGCTACATGTGCTGAGATATATAAACAACGAATCAGCCAACAAATCTTCATTAAGCATATACTGCAGAAGTCCTCAAAGAAGAAACAATTGGAAGAAGTAATAATGTAATTAAGAAAACCACATATAAACACAAATATAACCAAAGAACTCAATGGCATCACCATAGGAAAACATCAACAAATGGAGATTAACACACATACTAAGTACATCAGTACTGAGGAATACCTAGGGAAGGAAAAAATGTTTTGTGTCTTACTCTTTAGTGGTTCTAATGTTGTGCAACATTTCCTTAAATATTGGTAAAGTAGGCCATGATCTGCTATTTTATTTTCTTAACAGCAAAAACATGCTATACATGGTTTGCTAAGATATGGATTTTGCCAAACCATAGATTAAATAATGTCCTTTACATAAAGGATGGTTTATTAAGTAAATGATGTTCTGTAATGAAAAGAACATTGAGCTCAGAGTGTGTTTTTTGAATCTGACTTCTATATGATGAAAGGCAAATTATTCCATCTTCGAGAACTGGTTTTCTCAAATATAAAAGAGGAACAAAAATAGTTGTGCTACCTACCGCCTATCTATTGTGAGGAATATACACTGGCTAACCTTAAAGTGTTGTATAAATATGGGTTGTTATTATTCTAATTGTTCAGGACTAACCTTGAGCAAAGCTGAGAAGCCAGAAATACTTCTTGTTGGTTCTTTTCCTCAACTTCCCCTCTCAATACTTTCAAACTGATGTTTTTGCTGTCTTATGTAGCACTCACCATAGGAATAGGTATGTGCATGACCTGATTTCTTTTGGTCCTTGCCAACTACCCAATGAGCCTGTATCAGAATGCATGTTTGATAAATCATTCTATTTCTTTGCCAGTAGATCTGAAGTATGATGTTGTGAATATCCCAGTAGATTTGAGAGTAGGTAGTATACAACTTACTGAATAGTTTATACAAGGGAAGGGTGTTTGATTTCCAAGCAGCCTATTTCCCAAAGGATACAAAACAATCAAAATTCCTACTCATTCTACACTGTGCTCATGTAAAAGTCCAAAGCAAGGTTAGAGAAGGTAGGCATTGCATATGCTCTAGGATAGAAGCCTTTTAAAAGCACATTAGTTCAAATGACCCCTGATACTCCATCCATTTCTAAAACTTTATAACTCTAAATCTCTTTACAAAGTACTTAAGATAATATATGAAATTAAATTTTGAATAAAAATTGTTATACATTTATCATTTTCATTTTGGGGGTTCAGCATTTCCCTAGCAGTCTAGTTCAAACATTCCTGGTTAAACTCCCTGACTCCATAATCCCCTGATCCTGATTTTGATAACTTTGTATGAACTTTGGTTCATACTGCAAACAGCTGATTTTTTTTTACAGATATGCCTACTGAATTTTGTTCTTTTTTTAAAATTAACTTTTATTTTTAGTTTACATCAATCATTTCCATGAGATTTTGAGTTACAAATTTTCTCCCCATCTTTCTCCTACCCACCAACCCCAAATAGCAGTCCCATTGTATACCTCCTCCCCCAATCTGCTCTCTCCTATGTCATCCCCCATCACCCCTCTGACTTTCCAGTAGGGCAAGATGGATTTCCCTACCCCAGTACTTTATCTTATTTCCCACTTGCATATAAATAATAATAATGATTTTATATGTATATATATATACATGTATATACGTATATATTTTTGACATTTGATTTTAGAACTTTAAAGTCTAGATTTTTCCCTTCCTCCCTCGTCACCCACCCCCACTGGAAAGACAAGCAATTCAATACAGTCTGTACATGTGTAGTTACACAGAATATCTCCACAATGGACATATTGTGTAAGACAGACTATATTTCCCTCCTTCCTATTATGTCCCCCACTTGCTCTATTCTCTACTTTGTCCCTGTCATTTTACAGAAGTGGGTGCTTCTAACAACCCTCTCCCCCAAACTGCCCTCCCCTCTGTTCTCCCCCCCTCATCCTCTTCCCCCCTACTCTACAGTAGGGCAAGATACCCAATTAAGACTGTATCAATCCTTCCCTAAACCAAAATAAATGGGAGTAAAGTTAACCCATTCCCTTTTGCCTTCCTGTTCTTCCCCTCCATTGTAACAATTATCCCTTGCCTCTTCTATATGAGAGGATCAACCCCATTCTCTCTCTGTCTCCTCTCATACTATTCCTCTCCCACCTCTCAATTTCACCTTTTGAAGTATTAACCCATTCTATTCAATTGATCCTGTGCCCTCTATGTACACATATAAACACATTTGTATTGCTATGCATATATACACTCCTATATAGACATATGTGAATGTATACATACACACATACATACACATAGGTATATATGTGTATATATGTGTGTATGTATGTGTATGAGTGTGTGTGTGTGTGTGTGTGTGTGTGTATATATATATATATATATATATATATATATATATATATGAACTATCCTCAAAGTGAGAAAAGTTTCATAAGTTACAATTATACTTTTTCCACATCGGCATGTAAATTGTTCAACTTTGATAAATTCCTTATGAATTCTTTTCCGTGTTTACCTTCTCGTGTTTCTTTTATTTGAATGTCAGATTTTCTGTTCAGTTCTGGTTTTTTCATCAAGAATGCTTGGAAGTCCTCCACTTCATTGAATGACCATATTTTCCCCTGGAACATTATACTCAATTTTGCTGGGTAGGTGATTCTTGGTTTTAATCCTAGCTCCCTTGATCTCCAGAATATCATATTCCAGGCCCTTCAATCCCTTAATGTAGAAGCTGCTAGATCCTGGGTTATCCTAGTTGTTTTTCTACAGTATTCAAATTGTTTCTTTGTGGCAGCTTGTAATATTTTCTCCTTGATCTGGGAACTCTGGAACCTGGCCATAACATTCCTAGGAGTTTTCTTTTTGGAACATTTTTTCAAGGGGGTGATTGATGAATTCTTTCAAGTTCTATTTTGCCCTTTAATTTTCTAAAATATCAGGGCAATTTTCCTTGAGAATTTCTTGAAGGATGTTTTCTAGGCTCTTTTTTTGATCATGACTTTCAGGTAGTCCAATAATTGTTTAATTATCTCTCCTGGATCTATTTTCCAGGTCAGTGGCTTTTTCAAGGAGATATTTCTCATTGCCTTCTATTTTTTCATTTGTTTGTATCTGTTTAATAGTATCCTGATTTCTCACAAAGTCATTTGCTTCCATTTGCTCCACTCTAATTCTAAAGGAATTATTCTCTTCAGAAAACTTTTGAGATTCTTTTTTCATCTGGCAAATTTGACTTTTTCAGGCATTCTTCTCTTCACGGGCTTTTTGGGTCTCTTTTACCATTTGAGTTAATCTATTTTTAAGGTGTTATTTTCTTCAGTCAGGTTGTTGACTCTCTTTTCATGATTTTCTTGCATCATTCTCATTTCTCTTCCCAATTTTTCCTCCACTTCTCTTATTTGGTTTTCCAAATTCTTCTTAAACTGCTCTGTGGCTTATAATCAGACTTCATTTTTCTTGGAAGCTTTTGGTGTAGGAGTTCTGTTTTCCTCCCACTCCATGCTTTGGTCCTTTTTGTCCCCAAAAAAGGAATCAAAAGTTGGATTGCTGTAATTTTTTTGCTTCCTTTGTCTGCTCATGTTGCCAGTCAATTACCTGACTTTTTAGCTCTTTGGAACTCTGCTTCTAGAGGGGAGAACTTTGTCCCAAATTGCTAGAGTTTTCACAGCTACCAGAGCTATTAGGAGGCTGCTGCATCCCCCACCAGCTTTGGCTCACTGGTCACACACCTCATGACAACCACCCAAGACCATGATTTTGATCCAGGCAGGTTAAGGCAAGAGCACTTAGCCCCCTGCAATCTGCAGGCCAAGAGCTCTGGAGCAGCCATGTGGAGGTGGCTGCAGGGGTTGCTTCCTCTGCTTTCTTGCCCTGTAGTTGGATGGCTAAACCCACTTCACCCCCCCGCCCAGATTTAGCTGAGTTCCACTGACCTTTCACTTTGTCCTTGTTTCTTATGCATTGATAATTCTGCAAATTGCCACAGCTGACAGTGATCCATTCTCCTGAAAGCTCCAGTCACAGCTTGTCCTGGCCACCCCAAGGCCAAGCCACAGTTTCAGGCTGGGCTGGGCTCGGCTGCCAGCATGCTGTGATAAGCCCTTCCTGTCTTGCCTTCTGGGCTGCTCTCAGTGGGAGCCTTGTTTCTCTGTACTTTTGTGAGTTCAGGAGCCCTAAAATTTCTTTAGAGTGATATTTTATAGGTAATTGAGATGGTTATGGAGAGAGCTGTGAAATTTTCCTGCTTCTACGCCTCTGCCCCCACTCCATACAGCTGACTCTTTATGACTCCCTGGAGCATACAGACTATAGGGTTTTCTTGGCAAATATATTGGAGTGGTTTGGCATTTCTTTCTCCAATTATATAGAGTGAGGGGTTCAGTGAATTGTGTAGGGTCACAAAACTAAGAAGTAGCTGAGGTCAAATTTGAACTTGAGTCTTTCTGACTCTAGACTCAGTGCCCTATCCGCTACACCATCTAGCTATTCCCTTTTATTCTTCCTCGAATCCCAATATGTACATTATTTTTTACATATAAGCCTAACCTTTTCTGTGTTTCATTCATTATAATATGGAAAGTATGTAGAATGTTAGAATGAAATTCTTTGAATGTAGGGATTATTTCCTTGGGTTTTATGTCCCCAAAGCTTAGCACAGATCTTAAGTAGACACTTCATTAAATAATTAGGTGGTTGCTAGAAGGCATACATATTTGTGTGTGTGTGTGTGTGTGTGTGTGTGTGCGTGCCCTTGCATAGTCAAAACATTCCATCAACCATTGTACCTCCATGTACATGTTTTCTACCCTTATAGGGAGAGTAAGATCTTTAATGGTTGTGTTCCCAAGGAGGACCTAGCATAATGTCTGGCACACAGTAGGCATTTAGTAAAATGTTTGTTGATTAATTTGATGTTTCATTTGTTAATCAAGAACAAGGCAGACTTAGAGCTCTCTTAACTTCTTTGTAGTTGTAATCTACCTATGGGCCCAGAGCAGCATGCATTTAATAGAAAGTATAAACAAATTAGGGAACCAGCTTACACAAATCAGAAGCCACTTAATTATTAAGTATTGCCCTTACTGACTCTCTCTGACCTTCTACAATCCAGGCCTAATATGTCTTATCCATGACACCTTCTATGTTCTTCAAGGCCTATCTACTCCTCTCTTACTTGCCGTCTTGACTATCTAATGGTAAGTATCACGTGGACCCTCAGGTTGTGACTTGTGTCCTAATGTGACAGGAATCAATTTCATGACAGATGTTCCTTGTACATTTGCATAGTTAAAATGGAAAGGCTTTTTCTTTTTTAAAATGAGGATTAAATATTTGACTAACTCTGATCAAAATTTGCCATAAGGAAAAAAAAGTGTTATTACACAATACATACATAGTTTGGTATAAATTAAGTAGCAATTTTCTCAAATAGCTACAACCAAAGTGTAGGTGCTTATCCTTCTGAAATATCAACAACAACAACAGCAATGGCAGTTAAAACAAGAGAGCTAACTGTCCATAGTATGCTCTATCAAAGAACAAAGCATTGGGGTGGATAATATAAATGGAGAGGCATCATGGTGTAGCTGTTAGAAACCTTATCTCAGATTCAGAAAGAAAAAGGTACAAGTCGATTTCAGAGACTGGGTCTCAGTTTCCAAATCTATTAAATGGGAACAAGCAGCAGCATGGCATAGTAGATAGAGAGCTGACTTTGGAGACAGGAAAACCTAGGTTCAGGTTTCATCTGTGATGTAACTGTTGGCCCCTGGGCAAGTTATCTTAATGCCTCTAGGCACTGAGATGACACTCCATGACTCTAAGTTACAGAACAATTACACATTTGCATTGTAAGGGAGAGTTTCCTCACCTAGAGATCTTTACACCAATGAAATGACAGGTTTGGAACACTACCTTCCCCCTCCCCTCATCTCCCACCCTTCAAAAATATGATGGATAAACCACTCAGCTAAATAAGGTCATTATAAGTGCTCCTTCTTAGCAGTTAGGTGGCATAGTAGTTAGAGTATTGGTCTTAGAATCAGGAAGACTCATCTTCTTGAGTTCAAATCCAGCCTCAGACACTTACTACCTGTGTGATTCTGGGCAAGTCACTTTACTTCAATTTCCTCATCTGCAAAATTATGTGGAGAAAGATATAGCAAACAGCTCCAGTGTATTTGCCAAGAAAATCCCAAATAGGGTTTCATATATGACTAAACAGCAGCAACATTTTCTACTTGTGATAAGATATTTTTGTTATACCTGATCCTGTTGAGAGGGAATGACTACTACAGGGGATGATTTTTAATCCTTGTATCTTTAGTAGAGGAGCAGAAGAGATAAAAATGGGTAACTAAGGTATTCTATTTGTAAGATCCTGAAACTGTACTTGTTCTGTCACAGTTCTGGAAGCTAAACTCTGCTCCTCATGCTCCAGAGGCATTGATAATCATTCATTCCACCAATGAGAAGAACATTATGCAAATATCTATGCTTGAGTCTTGGGTTATATATAGTCAATTTTTTCTGAGATTTTACATACATACATATACACACACACAGACACACACAAAACCCACCTTGTTCAGAAGGTCCCTGGACTGAAAAACCAGTCCACTAAGGACAGTTCATACATTCTTGTGCCATATAGTCTACATTTTAAGGAGCTAGGCTTCCAGATCAGGATGTTTGTACCTGAATCATAAAGCCCTTTCAATACAACTAGTGTTATTCCTCATGCAGTTTCCATAAACAAAACAACAACACAACCACAAATCTATAGAAGATCCCAATTGCTTTTTTCCCATAGTTTAGAGAATACAAGGCAGTCTCTGCCATCTGGCCTGGTTTTTTCTTGTATGCATGTCTAGACTTGTGAGTCTATTAAATACTGTCCTCTAGTTAAAAAAGAAAAGAGTTACCTTGAAAGTAGTCTTCCTGGGGACAGAGTGAAGATGGCGGCATAGAAGCAGCAAGGTTCCACAGCTCCCACACAACCACCTTAAATACCCATAAAATATGACCCCAGACAAAATCTAGCACTCTCAAACCCACAAAAATGCAGAAAACACATCTCTCACTGAAGGCAGCTGAGCAGAAGGGGCTCATCATGGCAGGCTGGGAGCCGAGACCAGTCCAGCCCAAAACCGAAATGCAGCCAGGTCAGTCAGCAGGGCGGCCAGGAGGAGCCCAGCAGAGCGGCAGCCAGTCTACAAGAGAGAAGATCTACTGCACCTCCAGCAACTCCATATCTACCAAGGCGTGAAAAACAAGGATTATAGAAAGGCAGCTCAGCAGGAGGGATTCATACAGCAGGCCAGCAGGCTGGGAGCTGAGACCAGCCCAGCCCAAAACCGAAACTGTGGCCAGGCCCCAGGGCGGTGGGGAGGAGCAGAGCCTGCCAAGCCATAATGTGAGTCTACTTCAGAAAAGATCTATTGCACCTGGAGGAATCTTCATATCTAGCAAGCCAGGATTACAAGTCACTGAAAGTGGAACTTTAAAACTTAATTTGGGGGAAGAAAAGCTGTTTGCCTAATCTGCCCCCAGGGCAAGGAAGCAGGAACTGCTGTAACTGGCGGCTGCCCCCACTGGGCTGAGCCCCTGGCCTGTGGACCCCGCAGAGTGGGCTTAATTGCCTGATCAGGGCCAAGTACTCTTGCATTGAGCGGCCTGGATTCGGATTGTGGTCTAGGGTGGTGGTCCTGGAGTGCAATCTCAGCAAGCCAAAGCTGGTGGGGGCTGCAACACCCCCCGAATAGCTCCAGTAGCTGGGAAAATCCCAGCAATTTGGAACACAGCTTTCCCCCCTGGAAGCAGAGTTCCACAAAGCCAAAAAAAAAAATAAGCAAAACAACCAATTAATTGACTGACCAACATGAGGAAAAGGAAGCAAAATAAGAACAGCAATAAAACTCTATAATCCTTTTTTGCGGACAAAAAGGATCAAAGAATGGAATGGGAGGAAGACAACCCAGCTAGAAATCCCACACCAAATGCTTCCAAGACAATTGAAGAATGCCTAGCAGCTATAGATCAACTGAAAAAAGACTTTGAAAACCAAATAAGAGAAGTGGAGGAAAAATTGGGAAGAGAAATGAGAATGATGCGAGAAAATCATGAAAAGAGAGTCAACAACCTGACTGAAGAAAACAACACTTTAAAAAATAGATTAACTCAAATGGCAAAAGAATCCCAGAAAGCCAATGAGGAGAAGAATGCCTTAAAAAGTAGAATTTGCCAGATGGAAAATGAATCTCAAAAGCATTCTGAAGAGAATAATT
>CM053597.1:125042461-125096296 GCA_028646575.1 Pseudocheirus occidentalis | reverse complement strand
GCCCTACCAGAAAGTAAGAGAGCAGAACAGGAGAGGGGCTTTACAGTGGGATTGCTGTTTTAGGGTTGGGGCAGGGGCAAGACGGGGAGAAAATGTGTAATTCAAAAATGTAATGAAAATGAACGATGTAAACAAGAAAACAAATAAAAAATATTAAAAAAATAATCCTATTTGATCCTAATAATACCTCTGGAAGGTTACATTTTTACAGATGATAAAACTCAGACAAATAGCTGTTAACTATCTTACCAGGGTCACATAGCTAGTAAGTGTCTGAGGCCATGTTTGAACTCAGGACTTTCTAATACCAAGGACAGCTAGGTGGGACAGTGACTAGAGATCTGAACCTGCAATTAGGAAGATATGAGTTCAAATCTGGCCTCAAATGCTTACTAACTGTGTGACCCTGGTCAAGTCACTTAATCCTGTTTGCCTCAGTTTCTTCATCTGTAAAATGATCTGGAGAAGGGAATAGCAAACCACTCCAGTATCTTTGCAAAGAAAACCCCAAATGAATTAATCAAGTCAGACACAACTGAAACAACTGAACAACTTCCTAATTACAAGTACAATGGTCTAACTATTGCAGAACCTATTTCACAGGACTGGTGTGAAGATCTAATATAAAAATGCTGATAAAGCACCATATAAGCACTATATAAATATACAAGCACTATATAAATATACTATATAGCACTACATAAATATACAAAATAGTTATTTTTATCTGTCAAGTAAAGACTGGATTATCTTGAAGTTTCCTGTCAGATCTAAAATTCTATGAATCTTAATCAAATGTGGAATCACTGGTGCCCAAATGTCCTCCTTTAGTTTTTTATAAACTATACAGTTGCTACAAGAAAAGGAAAAACAACAAAAAAAGCCAAAACAAATCTTTGTCCTCCCTTCTAGGCTTGTGTTCTATTTAGCTTTTTGGAGGAGCAGGACCAGCTCTCACCCTTAATGAGGTCATTTAAACTTCTATGAGCTTATTTGTGTCATCTGTAAAATGAATAATTAGCTAATCTCTAAATTTCCTTAAACTTCTATGATTCTATGATGAAAATATACTTGCAACCAGTCTTCCCTCAAAAGTGATGGAGCCAAAAGAATCTTTGGAGTCATCTTTGACCTCTTCCCTTCCCTCTGCCTCCAAGTGCTATCAATTACTTTGTCCTATTGATTCTTCCTTCATGGTGTTTTTCTGTAAAGAAAGTGTGTGTGTGTGTGTGTGTGTGTGTGTGTGTGTGTTAATTTTGAGAATAACCTGAGTGATAGATGAATTACCATCACCAAGTCACTTAATACTCATATGTCCTTGGTTTTCCCCTTGCTGACAAGAGGGGGAAGGTAATTAGCTTAATATTATGAAGTAATATCACTGGGGAAAAGAGGGAACATTAGAAATGCAATTGTATTTCTCTCACTGGAGGAATTGTAATGAAATTAAATTTCTCTAAAGGGAGTAGAGGGAAATGATATGCTCCATTCTGTCCTTATCACCCAATCATCAGAAAGCTTCATGATTACCTAGCGATGAACTGGGAACCAATAAAATAGCCAGAGAACCCAGCAATGAGTGAATTCTAAATTTTGCTTGAGTGTCCTCTGAAGATGAGATATCATTCTCATCTTTATCAAAGAGGGGAAGAGGAGGGGGGAAGGAGCCAAGATGGCAGTGTAGAAGCAGCAAGGTTTCACAACTCCCACATAGCCACCTCAAATACCCATGAAATATGACTCTAAACAAATTTTAGGGCTCCAAAACTCACAAAAATACAGAAAACACATCTCTCACTGAAGGCAGCTCAGCATGAAGGGCTCATCACAGCAGGCTGGGAGCCAGGAAAACAGCCCAGCCTGAAACCACAGCCTGGCCCCAGAGGGGTCAGGAGGAGCTGCAGCTGGAGTCTTCAGGAGAGTGGATCAGCTGCAGCTGTGGCAGTTTCCAGATTTATCAAGCCAGAAGAAATAAGGACTGAGTGAAAAGTCAGTGGAATTCAACTAAATTGGGGGGAGAAAAGCAGTCCGGCCAAACTGCTCCCAGGGCAAGGAAGCAGCAGAAACGGCAGAAGTGTCAGCCCTTCTGGTGCCTCCAGGTAGCTGCTTCAGAGCGCCCAGCCCAGACCTGGGTGGTGGTCCTGGGGTGCGTTTTCAGTGAGCCAAAGCTGGTGGGGGCTGCAGCAGCCCCTTAATAGCTCCAGCTACTGTGAAAACCCCAGCAATTTGGGACAGAGCTTTCCCCTCTGGAAGCCAAGTTCCACAGAGCTGAAAAATCAAGTAATTGACTGCAACATGAGCAGGAAAAAGAAGCAAAGTAAGAACAGCAACCAAACTCTAAAATCATTTTCTGGGGATGAAAAGGATCAAAGCATGGAACAGGAGGAAGACAACACAGTCAGAACTCCCACACCAAAAGCTTCCCAGAAGCATGAAGATTTCCTACAAGCCATAGATTGGCTTAAAAAGGACTTTGAAAACCAAATAAGAGAAGTGGAGGAAAAATTGGGAATAGAAATGAGAATGATGCAAGAAAGTCATGAAAAGAGACTCAACAACCTGACTGAAGAAAATAACACCTTAGAAAACAGAATAACTTGAATGGCAAAAGAGGCCCAAAAAGCCAATTAGGAGAAGAATGCCTTAAAAAGTCGAATTTGCCAGATGGAAAAAGAATCTCAAAAGCATTCTGAAGAGAATAATTCCTTCAGAATTAGAGTGGAGCAAGTGGAAGCAAATGACTTTATGAGAAACCAAGATACTAATAAACAGATACAAACAAATAAAAAATAGAAGACAATGTGAAATATCTCCTTGAAAAAATCACTGACCTGGGAAATAGATCCAGGAGAGACAATTTAAAAATTATTGGACTACCTGAAAGCCATGATCAAAAAAGAATTCAGTAAGCATCCTTCAAGAAATTCTCAAGGAAAATTGCCCTGATATTTTAGAACTGGAGGGGAAAATAGAACTTGAAAGAATTCACCAATTACCTCTGGAGAAAGATCCCCAGATCTTTCTAATCTAAATTCCTAGAAATGTTATAGCCAGGTTCTAGAGTACCCAGATAAAGGAGAAAATATTACTGGGAGCCAAGAGAAAGCAATTTGAATACTGTGGAAATACAATTAGGATAACCCAGGATCTGGCAGCTTTCACATTGAGGGATCGAATGGCCTGGAATATGTTACTTTGGAGATCAAGGAAGCCAGGATTAAAACCAAGAATCACCTACCAAGCAAAACTGAGTATAATGTTCCAGGGGAAAATATGGTCATTCTGTGAGGCGGAGGACTTTCAAGCATTCTTGCTGAAAAAAATCAGAACTGAGCAGAAAATTTGACATTCAAACACAAGAAGCATGAGAAGGTAAACATGGGAAAGAAATCACAAGGTACTTATCAAAGTTGAACTAGTTATATGCTAATATGGAAAAATGATAAAAGTAACTTATAAAACTTTTCTCAGTATGAGGATAGGTGAAGGGAATACAAATGTATATGTACTTATACCTACACATATGTCTCTATAGGAGGGTATATATCCATATGAATACATATATGAGTATGTGTGTATATGAATTCATAGAGGGCACAGGATCAATTGAATAGGAAGGGATGATACTTTAAAAGGTGAAATTCTAAGGTGGGAGAGGATTAGAATGAGAGGAGACAGGGAGAGACAGAAGGGGGTTAGTCATCTCATATAGAAGAAGCAAGGAATAACTGCTACAATGGAGGGGAAGAACAGGAAGGCAAAAGGTAAAGGGTCAACTTTACTCTCGTTGAATTTGGCTTAGGGGAGGAATGACATAAACTCTAAACTGGATATCTTGCCACACAGAAGATTAGGGGGGATGGGGATAAAAGGTGGGATGATGGAGGGGAGGGCTACCGGAAGCACACACTTCCATAAAGTGACAGGGACAGGGTAGAGAATAGAACAAGGGAGGGGGCAGGATAGAAAGAATGGACATATAACCAGTCTCTCACAATATGTCCACTGTGGAGATGTCCTGTGTAATTACACATGTACAGCCTGTATTGAATTGCTTGTCTTTCCATTGGGGGTGGGTGATGAGGGAGGAACTGAAAGAATCTAGAATTTAAAGTTCTATAATCAAATGTTTACATAAATATAATATATATACATAATTATTATTGTTATTAACTACATGTAACTGGGAATTAAGATATAGAGCACTGGGATAGGGAGACCCATTCTGCCCTATCAGAAAGTTAGAGGGGTGATGGAGGAGGACATAGGAGAGAGCATATTTTGGGAGGGGCATTACAGTGGGTTTGCTGTTTTGGGGTTGTGGGTAGGGGAAGGATGGGAGAAAATTTGTAACTCAAAATCCCATGGAAATGAATGATGTAAACAAGAAAATAAATAAAATAATTTTAAAAAACCAGTCTACACAGACACAGACACACACACATACAAAAGTGGGGAAGAAGACAGAGTTATCAGTGTTTCCTAGGTTTCAAAGGATCATGAGTCAGATGATCCCTAGGGAAATTTAGTTAAGCATTTGGTTAGAATTATTAGGGGCCATAGAGCCTGGAATTTGGTAGATTTGTTTTAAGCAGAATAATATTCACCTTACTCTTCTGAACAATTTAGAAATTTTTCTGTTTTTCAAATCATTTGTGAATAAGAACCACAAATGTAATCTTTTCATTTTAAGTGGGTGGCCAAAAAGGTATAGAAAGGGAAATGAAAAGCAAATACCAGAAATTATATCCAGGTGTGGAGATAGGTCACTACAAACCAGGTGTGACAATTCAGATCTCTTACCTCAAACAGGGAACTGGGGAATTGAAATCAGTGCGATTTAATTCATTTCAACTCAATAAATATTCATCATTCTTTTAAGGCTTTATTTTTTCCCTTTTCCTAGAATGGGACACACTAACCCTTTTTTTTAACAACGCAATTCAGTTACTTCAGTCACTGGGTCAAGATAATTTGAAGATTTTTGGCCTATTTGCCTGGCACCGTTCACCAGCATCAATGTCAACTTTTATTATTCAAAATAATTATATACACAGTAATTTTGAAGGTGGCTAACTGTTTAGAGTACTGGCTGTATAGTCAAGAGGACCTAAGTTCAATTCCAGCCCCAGACACTTACTATCTATATGACCCTGGGCAAGTCATTTAACCCCTTTTGTCTCAGTTTCTTCATCTCAAAAATGAACTGGAGAAGGGAATTGAAAATCACTCTAGTATTTTTGGGAAGAAAATCCCCAAAGGGGTTAGATTTGAACATGAATGAACAAATGAACAAAACAAACACAATGAACAAAACAAAAACGTATTTTGAAGGGGCACTAAAAAAATTCATTCAGAAAAGCTAAGTTTAAATTGTGACTCTCTCACTTAATTCTAAATTTTATTTTCTCAAAGTGTAAAATCATAAATGTAAAATTAACATAGTCCTCTCCCTATTTGCCACTAGCTATATTGCAGTTCTCCATCATGACCAACATCAGATATCGCCTTACCTTTTCTTCTTCCTCCACTCCCCTTTCACCTTTCTCTTTTGTACTGTCTTCCCCCATTCGATGGTAAACTCCTTGAGGGTAGAGACTGTCTTTGTTTTTATTTGTGTCCTCAGCACTTAGCAAAGTACCTGGCATAAGCAAAGTGCTTAACAAATGTTTGTTGAGTGCTTATTGACTGACTAAACTGACTAAAATGAGGGTGCTGAACCAGATAGCCTCAAAGGTGCTTTCAAGCTCTAAGTGTAAGTCTGTTAATGAGGAGAAGCAGGGACATACCCTTGAAGGAAGCAATCTTTGAGGTAAGCCTTGAAAAGAATGAGGCAGGGGTAGAGTCAAGATGGTGTAGTAAAAACAGGGACTTGCTTGAGCTCCCCTTCTTCCCCTCCAAACACCTTTTCAAAAATGACTCTAAAAAATTCTAGAGCTGCAAAACCCACAAAATGATGGAGTGAAACAAATTTCCAGCCTAAGACAGCCTGGAAGGTGGATAGGAAGGGTCTATCGTACTGGGCTGGGAGCAGAGCACAGTCCAGTATTAACTGTACCAGCACAGACAGGGTTGGAGCAGGCCTCAGGGGACTGAATCACTGGCAGCTGTGGTGGTTTCCAGACTTTTTGGCCCACAAAAGTCAAAGAGAGCATAGAAGATCAATGGGAAAACTCTGTTGGACCTGGGTGAGAGAGGAGCATGGTCTGGCTGCAGCACTGGGACAGTGGAGGTGGTGGCATCAGCTGCAGCAATGGCAGCAACAGCAGCTGTGGCCAGCAACACTAGCAGCTGCTTCAAGAGCTCCACTACCACAGAGAGTATGGGGATCTAGCAGCTGATCAGAGAGGGATTGCAGAGATCACTTTATTGGCACTGAGGGAAGATTTTTTTATTTTGCCCTGCTTGGATCTGGGTCACAATCCTGGGTGGTGGTCCTGGGGTGAGGAGGAGTGCTGGTGTTGTAGAAATTCTTAATGGAGTGGAGAGGAAATCTTCCTCACAGTTTCAAGGCAGAAGAGAATACTTGTGGTCACTCACAGACCAGAGCACAGGTCCGAAAAGGAGTAAACACCTCTCTTTTGATCATACTGCTTCGGAAGAAATGAAAATTTACAGGTCCCTAGAAGTATTTCTGAAAACAGCTGCACAAAACTCCTGAGTCTTTGGACAGTACACTCACTGGAAACAGAGTCCTACCTTGACAAAAAGTTAGGAAGTCAAGTATCTGGCTGGGACAATGAGCAAGCTGTAAACCCAAACAAACACTTCAGACTATAGAATCTTACTTTGGTGACAAAGAAGATCAAAACATACAAGCAGAAGAAGACATTAAAGTCAAAACTTCCACATAAAAAGCCTCCACAACAAAGAGGAATTGGTCTCAGGCCGTGGAAGAGCTCAAAAAGGATTTTCAAAATCAAACAAGAGAAGTAGAGGAAAAATTGAGAAGAGAAATGAGAATGGTGGAAGAAAATAATGAAAAACAAATCAACAGTTTGCTAAAGGAGACCCCCAAAAAACTGAAGAAAATAATAGCTCAAAAAATAGACTAACCAAGATGGCAAAAGAGGTCCAAAAATCCAATGAGGAGAAGAATGCCTTAAAAATCAGAATTGGTCAAATGGAAAAGGAGTTCCAAAAGTTCACTGAAGAAAATAATCCCTTAAAAATGAAAATGGAGTAAATGGAAGCTCATGACCTTATGAGAAAACAAGATATTATAAAACAGAGCCAAAAGAATGAAAAAATAGAAGACAAAGTGACATATCTCACTGGAAAAATCACTGACTCAAAAAAATAGATCTAGGAGACATAATTTAAAAATTGTTGAACTACATGAATGCCATGATAAAAAAGAAGAGCCTAGAAATCATCTTTCTAGAAATTATCAAGGAAAACTGCCCTGATATTCTAGAACTAGATGGTAAAATAGAAACTGAAAGGATTAAATGATCACCTCTTGAAAGAGTTTCCAAAAGGAAAACTCCTAGGGCAATTGAAACCAAATTTCAGAGTTCCTAGGTCAAAGAGAAAATATTGCAAGCAGTCAAAAAGAAACAATTTGAGTATTATGGAAACACAATCAGGATAACACAAGATCTAGCAACTTTCATATTAAGGGACTGAAGGGCTTAGAATATGATATTCCAGAGGTCAAAGGAACTAGGAATAAAACCAAGAATCACCTACCCAGCAAAACTGAGCATAATACTTCAGGGGGAGAAAATGGATATTCAATGAAATAGAGGACTTTTAAGCATTCTTGATGAAAAGACCAGAGCTGAATGGAAAATTTGACTTCCAAATACAAGAAGTAAGAAATCATAAAAAGATAAGCAGAAAAAAGAAAGAATAAAGGACTTCTTCAAGTTGAACTGTTTACATTCCTACATGGAAAGATGATATTTGTAATTCAAGAGATATTTGTAACTCAATTTATAACTCAACTTTTCTCACTATTAGGGTAGTTGTAGGGAATATATATGTGCATATACATACACACTGGATGATATCTAAAAATTAAACTTAAGTGGCAAGAGAGGAATATATTGGGAGGAGAAAGGGAGAGATAAAATGGGGTAAATTATTTCCCATAAAAGAGGCAAGAAAAAGGTTTCACAATGGAAGGGGAGGAGTAAATTGAGAGGAAATGAGTGAACCTTACTCTCATTGGATTTGACTTAAGGAAAGAATAATATACACACTCAATTGGGCATCTTACTCTCCAGGAAAGTAGGGAAATGGGGATAAAGGGGAGGATGGCAGATTGAGGGAAGGATGTGGTAACAATTAGTTGGAAGCAAAGACTTTTGAAAAAGGATAGGGTCAAAGGAGAGAATAGAATAAATGGGGGAGTAATAGGATGGAGGGAAATATAGTTAGCTTTTCATACCATGAATATTATGGAAGTGTTCTGCATAACAACACATGTATAACCTACAATGAATTGCTTGCCTTCTCAATAAGGGTGGGTTGGGAGGGAAGAAGGGAGAGAATTTATAACTTAAAGTTTTAAAAGAACAAATGTTAAAAATTATTTTTACATGTAACTGAGAAATAGTTATGCAGGCAGTGGTGTGTAGCAATCTATCTTGCCCTACATGAAAGTAAGGGGGAAGGGGATAAGTGAGGTGCTGTGGGGTGATAGAGGGGAGGGAAGACTTGGGGAAGGAGTAATAAGAATGTGTGCCATCTTTGGGTGGGGGTGGGGAGAAATGGGGAAAAATTTGGAGCTCAAAATCTTGTGGAAATGAATGTTGAAGACTAAAATAATCAAATTAATAAAACGCAAGAAAAACAAAGAAGGAGGTTGAAGATGGGGAAGGGGATCATCTGAAGCATAAGATTCACCATGGGTATAAAGGCAGGATGGGAGATGTATATCAGGAACAGAAAGTAAAGCAGTTTGATTAGAAGGCCAAGTGTGAAAAACTACCTCTTCCAAGAAAATTTTCCTTACTTAATTTCTTCTAAATGTCTTCCAAATTAATTCTTTTCTGTTTAACATGTAGGAATTGCACATAGGACAACCACCCACATGGGATCTCAAAGTGGAAAAGGGCAGTAGTGATCACCATTCCAACATTGATCAAGAACACTCTCTAGAATATACCCAGCATGTTGCCATTCTTCTTTTGTTTAAAAGTCTTCGTTGAGGGGAAAACCACCACTATGGAGGAAGCCTCCAATTCCACTCATGGGTAGCAATAAATACTGGATTTTCCCTTACATCAGGTTGACATTTATTTACCTCCTTGCAAACTGTCTTCATTGCGATGTCATCTAGGCTGCCTTTGATTGCAAAAAGTTGGTAGAAATCATTTCTACACATAAAAATAAACATCCTATGGCCTTGTATCCTCTATAGTTTTCAGTACAGTGCCTTGAAAGAAAGAGTAGAGATAAATAGCCCTGAGTTCTTTATCCCTTGTGTTCTACTTTCTATTAGAACATTACAGGATGGACTCTGAGAGAGAGAGATGTGGTACCAAGAAAACAATGCTGGATTTGATCTGGCGATTTCATCTAATACCCCTGTGACCTGGGTGAATTACAATCTGCCTGGGCCTTAGACCTCAACTATAAAAGTTGGGGATTGGAATAGATGACCTTCCTTCTAGCTCTAAACCTGCAATACAATGAATGGATATGGAAGACACATTTAAATAAAAAATTATGACACTTCCACTTAATACCTGCCTGACTATGGGAATTTCACCTAAGCTTTCCAGATTACATTTTCTTCAAAAGTAAAATCAGCATAGGCTACTCCCCCTTTATGACCAGATTCCTTTTTTAAGACTTTCCCATCATGCCCCCACACTGTATTCTTGCTTTCTCCCTTCTCTCATCCCCACCTTTTTCAATTTCTTTTCACATGTTATCTTCTCCTATTAGACTGTACAATCACTTAATGCTGCCTTGTATGTATATACAAACACATGTGTATATGTACATGTATATTTGTAACAATAATGCAATATTCACAACACCCACAGTGGTTATGAATATGCTGGTATAGTTGTGAATTACAAAATGTAACAGACTCTTCACATGGAAGGCAGAACCAAAGCCTTTACTAAAATACCAGAAAACCAAGTCCCAGAACCAGAAAGGTTCTCATCCTCAACTTCCTCCCAAGGTGTTATCTACTTCTGTATTAATTAAATAGCTTAAACAAGGTGTTAACTTGAAGCAAGGTTCTAAGTACCAGCTTACTTGCCAATATAAAGTGGCATGGAAGATCTTCAGATTCCATTAACATTACAATATCCACATATATGTGCATAATACATACAGATGTGTAATGTTCCTATATTTTTATGTATATATAATCATATGTATGTGCACACATATTCATGAATCCTGTGCTGATCTCCCACTTCCTGAACTAACACACATTTCTATTAGCTTGCTACCACTTATGTACGTATCAACTGGGCTCAGTGAATCACAGGATTGGTAAGAACCTTGAGAAGTCATCTTGTCCACCCTCTTTTTTTCAATTAATCAAGTGTTAGCAATTAATCAAATGCTAGTCATATTTATTAAGTGCTAGCAGGATGCAAGACAACAGAGACACAAACAAAAAACTTGTCTCTCTCTGAAAGGTTTTAGAGTTTCACAAATTCAGCAAACATTTCTTAATTAGAGAATAGATACATCAGTATATATATATATATATATATATATATATATATATATATTTGTGAAAGAGAGACCCTAGTGCAGTAACACTTTCATTCTTCTTGTTTTATCTTATTAATAATGATTTGGGAAATTAATTATGTAATGCTTATATTTAAATTTTGTTAAGTCTCAATGGAACTCTCTTCATGCCTCATTTAGCCTACAATATCATATATTAAAAGTAAGTGTTCTATGTACCATTTTGAAAAATTGAAGTGTATATTGGAAACTAAAAGCTATTGAAATTCAATCATTTCAAATTTGGAAATTATGCAAATTACTGCAACAACATTTTAACATTGGGCAAAAAGGGCATCATCTCTAGCATCAGAGATAATGAAATTTTTTTTCATAATTCTTCCTCTTAAATAAAACCTAATAAGGGGGAAGAACCAAGATGACAGAATAAGGCAAGAACTTATCAGAACTCTCCAAATTTGCCTCCAAAGAACTGTAAAAATAATGCCTCAAAATGAATTCTGTAGGGCAGAACCAACAAAAAGACAGAGTGAAACGATTAGCTCAATCCCAAGGCAGCTTAGGTTGGCAGGGAAGATGTATTTCACATAGACAAACATAAAAAAATCTCCAATTAAACACAATTTATCCTGAAAATCAAAGGAGAGAGTGTAACAAAATTGAAGGTAAGAAAGCCATTAATTTAATAAATTAAAGTAGAAGCTGGTTTATGGGGAAAAAAACAAAATAGATAATCCATTGATTAATTTGGTTAGAAAAGAAAAAGAAAGCCAAATTACCAAAAATAAAAAATGAAAAAGGTTAATTCACCACCAATGAAAAAATAAATTATTAGGAGCAATTTTGCCTAACTATATGCCCATAAATCTGAAAACCTAAGTGAAATTAATGAATATTTACAAAAATATAAATTGTCTGGATTAATAGAAGGAGGTAATAGAATAATACCATGTTATAAAAATAAATTGAATAAGCCAACCAAGAGCTCCCTAAGAAGAAATCTCCAGGGTCAGATAGATTCCAAAGTGAATTCTGCCAGACATTTAAAGAACAATTAATTGTAATGCTACATAAACTATTTGGAAAAATGGGCAAAAAACAAAAACAAAAACCGGAGTCCACCCACATTCCTTTTATGACGTAAATATGGTGCTGATACCTAAACCAGGGAGAGTGAAAACAGAGAAAGAAAACTATAGACCAATTTTCTTAATGAATATTGACACAATTTTTAAAAATGAAATACCGTCAAGGATATTAGAGCAATATCTCACCAGGATCATACACTATTACTTGGTATGATTTAAACCAGAAATTCAGGACTGGTTTATTATTAGAAAATATAGTAATATTGACCATATCAACAACAAAGCCAAAAGAAATCATATGATTATCTCAGTAGATGAAGAAAAAGCTTTTGACAAAATACAACTTCCATTCCTATTAAAAACAGACAAACAATTCTTTGGATGGTGGTGCAGTGAATAGAGGACTGGTCTTGGAGTCAGGAGGACCTGAGTTTAAAACCAGCTTCAGACACTTAACAGAAAAATTACCTGGAGAGGCTCATACAAATTGATGCTAAGTGAGAGGAGCAGAACCAGGAAAAATTTGTACACAGTCACAGATACATCATATGTGTGACAACCAACTTTGAAAAACTGGACTCCTCTCAGCAAAGCATAGTTAAAAGACAATTCTATAAGTCTCAGGATGGAAGGAGATTTCTACAGTCAGAGAAAGATCCAGAAGGACCAGAGGTTAAATGCAGACTGAAGCAATGCATGCTATCACTCTTTTCAATGTTTGGTTTTTATTTCTCTTTTCTCATTGTTCACTCCATTGGCTATAACACCTATTCAAACAGACTATTGTACAATGTGAAAGAGTTTGCAGATCCTATACATGATTGTATGCCACCATGGTGGAGGTGGGGGGTGGCGAGGAAGTGGAGAAAAATCTGAAACTCAAGTGACTATGGAACTGAATATTGTAAACTAGAAGTAAACAAACAAGTCAATAAAAAATTAAAAAAAATAAAGAGGACGGCATCAAAAAAAAAAAGAAAAACTAGGCATGTGACCTTCGGCAAGTCACTAAACCCCAACTGCCCTCCAAAAAAGCAAAAAAAAAAAAAAAAACAGCTCTAGAAAATGGTAAACAAATGAAGCTTTCCTTAAAGTATTAAGCAGTATCTATCAAACTATCAGCAAGCATTGCCTGTAATGGAGTTGTGCTGCAAGTCTATCCAATAAAATCATAGATGAAGCAAGCATGTCCATCACCACCAGTACTCAATTTTGTACTAGAAATGTTAGCTGTTGCAATAAAATAAGAAAAAGAAATCAAAGGAATTAGAACAGGTGATGAAGAAACACAACTATACCTTTTTGTAGATGGTAAGATGATATATTTGGAGAATCCTAGAGAATCAACTAAAAACCTGGTTGAAATAATTAATAAATTTAGCAAAGTTGCCAGTTATAAAAGAAATCCACACAAATAATTAGAATTTCTATATATTACTAACATAGTTCAGCAGCAAAAGATAGACATATTCTATTTAAAATAATTGAAAACAATATGAAATATTTGAGAATCTACCTGCCAAGACAAACCTAGGGACTATATGACTACAATTACAAAACACTTTTTTACACAAATAAAGGGAGATATAAATAACTAGAAAAATAGCAAGTGCTCATGGGCAGACTGAGACAACACAATAACAATGACAGTTCTATGTAAATTAATTTACTTACTGATTGCCATACCAATCAAACTATCGAAATTTAAAGCAAGAAAAAATAATAACAAAATTCATGTGGAAGAACAAAAGATCAAGAATATCAAGAGAATTAAAGGGAAAAAATGTGAAGGAAGGTGACCTCACCATACTGGCTCTCAAACTGTCTTATAAAGCAGTAATCATTAAAACAATCTGGTACTGGCTAAGAAATAAAGTAGTGGAGCAGAGGAGTAGATTAGGTACACAAGGCACAGTAGATAATGACCATAGTAACCCCGTCTTTGATAAACTGAAAGACTCAGGCTTTTGGGACATGAACTCTGTTGTTGTTGTTGTGGTTGTTGTTGTCGTCTATTAAATTCAGCCATTTCCATCTCTTCATGACCTTATTTGAGGTTTTCTTGGTGAAGATATTGCAGTGGTTTGCAATTTCCTTCTCCAGCTCATCTTTTTTTTTTCAACACGTAAGGAATTGAGGCAATTAGAGTTAAATGATTTGTCCAGGGTCCCACAGATATTAAGTTTCTTAGGCTGGATTTGAACTCAGCTCCTCCTGACTCCAGGATTAGCATGCTATCTTTTGTGCCACATAGCTGCTTCTGTGATAAGAACTGACTATTTGACAAAAACTGATGGAAAACTAGAAAACAATATGGCAGAAACTAGGTATAGACCAATAAAGAGTGACACAATAAGAAAATTAGGAGACCAAGGAACAGTTTACTTTTTAGATCTATGAAGAAGGGAAGAATTTATGACCAAACAAGAGATAGAGAGTATTGTAAAATATAAAATAGATAATTTTGGTTATATTAATTTTAAAAAGATACATAAACAAAACCAGTGCAACCAAGATTAGAATGGAGACAGAAATCTGGGATATAATTTTTATAGCAAGTGTCTCTGATAAAGGCCTCATTTCCCAAATACATAGAGAACTGAGTCAAATGTATAAGAATACAAGCCATTCCCCAATTGATAAATGGTCAAAGGATACGAACAGGTCATTTTCAGATGAAAACATCAAAGCTATTTATAGTCATATGAAAAAATGCTCCAAATCACTATTGATTAGAGAAATGCAAATTCAAACAGCTCTAAGGTACAGCCTCATACTTATCAGACTGGCTAATATGACAGAAAAGTAAAATGATAAGTGCTGAAAATGTAGAAACATTGGGACATTAATATACTTTTAGTGTAGTTGTGAACTTATCTGTCCATTAAGGAGAGCAATTTGGACTCAAAAGACTATAAAATTGTGTATACCATTTGAGTAGCACTACTATTACTAGGTCTGTATTCAAAAGAGTTAATAGAAAGTGTGTGTGTGGGGGGGAACAAGACATATGTATATCTATATACAAAGTTATAAGTACATATACATTTGTATGTGTGGGTATGTATGGATGTGCATATAAATAGATATAGATTAGATAGAGACATACACACACACACACTAGCACTTTTGGGGGTGGCAATGAACAGGAAACTGAGGGGATGCCCATCAATCAGGAAATGGCTAAACAGATTGTGGCAATATGATTATAATAGACTACTGTTGTGGTACAAGAAAGGATGAGCAGCATGCCTTTAGTAAAACCAGGATGAACTGATGCAAACTGATACAAAGCAGGGATTGATGCAAAGAAAGCCATTATATACAGTAACAGCAATATTACACTGTGATCAACTGTGAATATGATAGCTATTGTCAGAAATACAATGATCCAAGACAATTTCAAAGGACTCATGATCAAAAATACTATCCATACAATCTGAATGCAGATTGAAGTATGTTATTCTTTTTTTTTTTTTGCTTTTTTTGCTTTTTGGAGGGCAGTTGGGGTTAAGTGACTTGCCCAAGGTCCCACGGCTAGTTTTTGTGTTAAGTGTCTGAGGCCGCATTTGAACTCAGGTCCTCCTGACTCCAGGACCAGTGCTGTATTTGCTGTGCCACCTAGCCACCTCGAAGTATATTATTCTTTACTCTATATTTCATGTTACTTACCATCTTAGGGAGAAAGGGAGAGACGGAAAGAGAATTTGGAACTCAAAAGTTTTAGAAAAGAATGTCAAAAATTGTCTTTACATGAAGTTGGGAAAATATTATTTGGAAAAAGTAGAATTTAATAACAATAATTCACTGCAACATCCTGGAAGTTACATTCAAACACTTTCATAATTATAGAAGAAGATTGATTCTTCTAAACTATCAATTAGTAAAAGAGAGTTTTAGATCTTATCCCAAATATTTCCTTTGGGTAACCTTTATATAATTTATATTATCATAGGCTACATATTTAGGACTGACAGGTATCTCAGAGGAAATCTCTGTCCCTTTATTTTATGGGTAAGGAGAATGAGACCTGGGGAGATTAAGTGACTCACATAGGTAGTAAGTGTTGGGTGGGATTTGCACCTTCTTCCTTTCATTGCTAAACCAGTGCTTATCCACTGCAATTTATTCTCTTAGCTTGTGCACATTTGTCTATGGTACTGATGATCAGATACATAAATATTTACTCATTCTCCTCTTTGATGGAGAAGTTAGTAACACCTAGAACTATTGCCATAAAGAAGGCTAAAAGAGACTTTATTCTGAGGCAAAATCAGCTCTAAAATATACCACATATAGATTTTCTCTGTCTCATGCTACTTATTAGAGATGCAATTCTAACCCCAGCACCTTCTTACCTTGGATATAATTTTTAGATGAAATGAGCCATTCACAAGTCACTGAACATTTAATGGAGGTTTACTTTACCCTCACACAGAAAGAACATTCAACAAGGATACAAGTCTTCAAGGCCCATGATACATAGAGCTGGGACTTTTTGATACCCTTAGACCAGGAGACTGCATCAAGGAAGGCAAAGATCAAAGAAATTGTGGAAGGAAGGAGACAAGGGCCAAAGGAGTTTGCATTGAGAAAACCCTGGTCCTCTGCACTATCCATCTCATTTATGGACCACTTATGTCCAGCATTTAAGGTGATGTGACATAGACCAGCTAAATATTATTTGAAGTGGGAGAGTTAGGGTTTCATAGGGATTGTAAAGCACTGGACTTGTAAACAAAAAGATATAAGTTCAAATCCCACTTTAGGCACTTTCCAGCTGTGGTACTTTGTGAGAGATACTTCTGTGAATTGCAGTTTTCTTGTGGTAAAAAGGGGAAAATAAATAATTCTGTGGATCAGATGAGATAATACATGTCAAGCCTTATAAACCATGAAGCACCATAAAAAGAATGCCATATATTAATTAATTGTTAGTGGAGTTGTGCACTGATCCAACCATTCTGCAAAACAATTTGGAACTATGTCCAAAGGGCTATAACATCGTACATACTCTGATCCAGCAATACTACTTCTAGGTCTATATCACAAAGAGATCATAAAAATGGGAAAAGGACCCACATGTACAAAAATATTTATAGCAGCTCTTTTTGTGGTGGCAAAGAATTGAACATTGAGAGGATGCCCATCAACTGGGGTATGGCTGAACAAGTTGTGGTATATGAATGTAATGGAATACTATTGTTCTATAAGAAATGATGAACAGACAGACTTCAGAAAAAGCTGCAAAGTTTTATATGGACTGATGCTGAGTGAAGTGAGCAGAACCAGAACATTGTACACATTAAGTCACAGTGTGCAATGACTAACTTTGATAGACTTATCTCTTCCCTACAATGAAAGGATCTAAGGCAACTCCAAAAGACTTGTGATCAGAAAAAGAACCACAGAGTCTGAAAGCAGATTGAAGCATATTATTTGCTTTTCCCTCTCTCTTTTTGTTTTTTTTTCCTTTTTTGTGGTTTCTCACATTCATTCTTATTCTTCTTTACAATGTGACTAACATGAAAATCGGTTTAATATGAATGTATATATAGAGCGTATATCAAATTACATGCTGTCTTGGGGCAGGGAAGGGAGAAATGGGGAGAAAATCTGGAACTCAAAACCTTGTGGAAGTGAATGTTGAAAACTAAAAAAAAAACAAGTATAATAAAAAAAATAGGGTTTCCTAACTCCATGGCTACTACTCTATCCATTGTGCCACATAGTTGTCATATTAGATAATATTAATAATGCAATATGAAAGTGCAATAAAGAAGCATACGACCTAGAATTTAGTACTGGGGTAATAATCTTGTTGTTTCTTTCTGTTCTTTGTCTTGCTCAGATCACATGCCATCAGGGGGTTCTGATTTCAGTTCTGCATATGATTTTTTCTAATTCAATTTTATTTTATTTTCAAGTCCATATTCTTTCCTTCCTGTTGCTCCTTCTCTTCTTCCACACACTCCTATCCCCAACCCCATGAGAAAGCAAACAAAACAACAAAACCCCAGTCACAAACATATATAATAAGGCAAAACAAATTCTTACACTGGCCTTATCCAAAAAAAGAGATAGATTAGATAGATGATAGATATAGAGATAAAGATATATCTACATATAAATATATAAATCAATGTGTTTATTATATATATAATTATATATGTGTGTAGGTATATATGTATATAATCTATCTACATCTATCTCTATATCTCATTCTCTTTGCCTATCACCTCTCTATCTTGAGGTAGGTAGCATATTTCATGTTGTCTTCTGAAATTATGGTGGGTCGTTGAGTTGATCAGAGTTCCTGTCTTTTGAAATTATTTATCTTTACAATATTCTTGTTATTGCATAAATCTTTCTCCTGGATCTGTTCACTTCATTCTTTATCAGTTCATAGAGGTCTTATAAAAAAACCTGTTACTCATAATTTTTTTACACCATAATGGTATTTCATCACATTCATATATCATAACTTGTTTATCCATTCCTCAATCAACAGATACCTATGTTTCTTTTCTAAATTATTTTTTATTGATTTGTTTGTTTACTTTTAGTTTACAAGATACAGTTCCACAATCCCTTGAGTTGCAAATTTTCTCCTTTCCCTCCACCTGTTCCCCATGGTGACATGCAATCAAGTATAGGATCTGCAAACACTTTCACATTAGACATTAGTCTGGTTGTAAAGAAGGGTTGTAACCAATGGAATGAACAATGGGAAAGAGGAAACAAAACCAAACATGGAAAAGAAAGAGAGCATGTAGTTTGCTTCAGTCTGCATTTAAACTATGTTCTTTCTAGATCTTTCTCTGAATGTAGACATCTCCTTCCATCCTAAGTCTTTTAGAGTTGTCTTATAACCTTGAGCTGCTGAGAAGAGTCCAGTTTACCAAAGTTGGTCATCACACATACATTGTGTCTGTCATTAGGGACAAATTTCTCCTGGTTCTGCTCTTCTCACTTAGCATCAGTTTGCATAAGCCTCTCCAGATACCTATGATTCTTAATGGAGGATTTCCAATTGCTGCCATATGAATGGTTTTAGATCTTTCCCCCCTTTCTCTGATCTCTTTTAGGGCACAAACCTAGTAGTAGTATAACTGGGTCAAAGAGTATGCATAGTTTAATAGCTTTTTCCAGCATAGTTCTAAATTGTTTCCTTATATGACTGCACCAATTCTAGGTATCAAATTTAAAAGAGTAAGCATATGCATAATGGAAAGAATGTTGAAATTAGAGTTAGAAGAGACACAGGTTCAAGTTCTGCCTCCCAAATTGTTGCATTACACAGTAAAAATCATTTAAACTTTCTGAATCTCAGTTTCTTATCTTTGGAGAGAATAATATCCACTAGCTTAGAGTTGTTATGAAAATCAAATGAGGTATTTGAAGTATTTCTTAAATCATTATATAAAACATTATTATTGCTGTTATCATTTTTGTAGCTGTTGTTCTTGCTTTTATCATTATTAATTATTAAATAGAGAATATGGGGAGTATGAGAATACCAAAATGGTATTCATGTCATATGAATATAAATTGAAAGAACTGGAGGCACTTAAGCTAAAAGAGAGACAGAAGAAAAACACAATAGTAATGTTCGAATATTGAAGAATTATTCAGTGGTAGAAGGTTGTGTTTTGGGTTTTTTTTGGTTTTTTTGGTCCTAAAGGAAAAAACCAAGGACAATGGGTGAGAATTGCCAAGTGACTAATTATGTCCACCCAAAAGTTTCCTCTGTAAGTACTGTGTTTTTCCACATTGGAAATGTTAAAACAATGCATATTTTCAGCTATATTTTAGAGGGGATTATTTTTGAGTTATAAGTTGGTCTGCAGGTCCTCTGAAGTCCTTTCCCTTGCTTAGCTTTTGTCATTCTTTCACAATGCAGATCTGTTTCCTTTGCACTTGATTTTCATAGGAAACTATCACTTGTGATAGAATTCTGTATTTATAGTCTCAGCCTAGAGAGGGGGGTTAGAAGAAAGGCAACAGTCAGAGGGGAAGAAATTAAAAATTTGTTCATGAGCTGCAGCCATTGTAAGCCAATTTGAAGTTTTGCAAGTCTAATGATTTTGGAAAAGTATTTCAAGGGTGAGACATCTATAATCAAAAAGGAGTTTAATCTTTTTCAAAAGGTTGACTTTCAAAAGATTCCCTTTAGTTGAGTCTCCCAGTAGCAGGATGATTATTATGGAATACCCTGATTAATGACAGCCTACACAGTACATAGGGTTATTATTCATTCTGCATGGCTACTAGGTTAAAAGGCCGGCTGATAATCAGGCTGTTTGGCTTTAGAGATTTTTCAATTGTCTGCTAATTGATCTAAGTAATAAGAATACAAATAATAAAATTGAATGTGAAACAGAATACCATTTACTATAAGAAGTAAATTTAACAGTTTTATAATAATTATATATATATTATATATGTTATGTGTATATATACATATATGTGTATGTATAGACACATACACACTCCCAAGTGCAGCCAATGACAGGTTTTTTTAAAAACAGTATTTCCTAAAATTATTTTTTTTGGACAACAGTTAGACTTCCATAGTACCTTGGAATTCATTGTCATGTCCTAACCATTAGGTTAGGATATGATATGATTACATATCATGAAGAAAATGCTCCCTTCTATCCTAAGGGAGTGCAATTCATTTTAAGTTGACAAACATTTCATAAATGCCTTATATAAGCTGATTTATTAAGTTCTGGTGATACCAAGTCCAAAAAAGATATCCAGTCCCTGATTCAAGGAGCTTACATTTTTCTTGGATCCATAGCATGATATAAACAGGCAAGCAAATAGGATATAACTTGAAGAAGAAAACAGCACTGAAAAATAAGGGAATCAAGAAAAGCTTCCAGTAGCCTGAGCCTTGAAGGTAGCCTAGAATGGTGAAAGCAAGAGTACATTTCAGGAAAGGGAGACTGCCTGCGCAAAAACAGGGGGAACAGGAAATAGAATTCTGAAATTTTGGGAACAGCAAGTAGAACCCATTTGTCTATAATACAGAATGTGTGAAGGAAAATATCATGAAATAAGTCTGGAAAGGTATATTGGAGCCAGATTGTGATAGCTTTTGAGATTAAACTGAGAAATTTGTATTTTATCATATATGTAATAGTGAGCTACTGAGATGGGAGTGGATAGGGTAATGGCAGTTCTAACTACTTTGTTTTTTAGCAAATGCTTAGAGGATGGATAAGAAAAGTAGAGATCAATTAGGATACTATCATGGCATTTTAAGAAGTGATGATAACCTCAACTAGGATGGTAGCCTGTGAAAGAAAGGAACAGTTGTGACAGATGATATTAACCCAATGGGTGATGATCCTTCTATCTGTTACAAAGGAGTAGGGAGGGAGGTAAGAAAGGAGGTATCATCTATTAAGTACCTACTAAATGCCATGCACTTTGCAAAGTGCTTTACAAAAATTATATCATTTAATTTTCATATCAATTCTGGGAGGTAGGAACTATTTACTCCTATTTTAAAAATGAGGAAAGTGAGGCAGAGAGTTTGAGTGACTTATAATCTTAGAGAGTAGCCTTTCTAGAACAACTTTTAGCAACAGCTTGACAAAAATGAAGAATGATGATTCAAAACTTCAATTATATCTTCAACTATTTTAACAAATATGTGGTAAACTGAAATCTCCAGAGAGCAAATTATTTTGTTAATTCTAAAATCTGAGCCTGAAGATAAATCATTGCACTATATGAGTATAAGAAAAAGCAATATAAAACGATGAATGTTACTGAAGATAATTATTTTTTAAAGTATAGTTTAGAACTTCAGCAAATGCAAGTAAGAATTTAAATATTATCAGCTAATAATGCTATTTGAAAAAGTTCCACCAAATAAGAATACGTTTTGGAAGCACTTATCATGTGCTAAAGAAAATAAGTTACCTCTTACCAAAATATCAGGAAAGAAAGAATAAGAACAGACAGTCTTTCTAGATGAACTCTTGAAAAAAATTTTCCCCTCTAGCAGTGGAGTAAGATGGAAGAAATGTGACTGTTGTCTCAAATGAAAGACAGATTGAATTTATTCCATGTAACTTCTGAGGGAAGAACTGGAATCAGTGAGGAAAAATGACAGGGATGCAGATGACAATTCAGTATAAAAAACTTTCTAGGAATTATAGCTAAACCCAAATTGAACAAATTGCCTAACCAACGAGGGAGCTCTCCATCACCAGAAGTATTCCTAAAGAGGGATGATGACCACATGCCAAAGATCTTGAAAGAAGATTCCTCTTTTGGGTAGTGCTTTGTTCTACAAGACTTTTGAGGGTACTTTCCAACATTAAATATGATGCTACATGCTCAGGAAGTCTTTATTTGTGAAATGCTTACCTTATAGCAGAGTGAGAAAATCTTAAGATACTTTAATTGCTGGTAAATGTTTAACAACTAGTTCCAAGGGGGTGGGTGTGAGGAAATGTATGCAGGACACACTTTTCAGTTTAAACTGCATTGTTATTATTATCTCTGTCACTTTATTATGTCTGGTCAATCAACAAAACAATTAAATCAAGCCCTGATTTGTAGTCTCAGTTTGCAAGGTATAAATATTCACATTGAAAAAGTAAGTTGTTCCAGAGAGAGCTGGAAATTCTTGGTTCACAAGTTGTAATTAAATACAGACCTTAACCTTAAATACAGACCTTGATATTTTAATTAACTTAGTATACTCCTTTGATACTTGATAATTTCAGTCTGTTTCTCCCTTAGCCTATCCGGGTTTCTCTTAGTCTGGTCTCAATTCGTTATTGCAAACTTCTATGTCCTGTAGCCATGAAGTAAGCAGTGTGCTTGCTCTTCTGAATTGCTTCTCAGAATCTCTAGATCAACTGTCTTTTCACTTAGACCTCCCCCTCCAAACTTGTCCACTAAAGGTCTATTTTCCCTCTCTAACCTCTCATTTCTCAATTTCTTCTTTCTTCCACTTTTGTCTATTTCATTCTTGACTAATCCTTTCCTACTGCTCTTCTCCTAACACTTCAAATCCTTTTAGGAAGAGGATAAAATGTAAGCAAACAAGCAAAGTGCTGTTTCTTTTAGCTACTCAAGGCCATGCTTTAGGTAAAGTCATTGCTTTATATTGATTCCTGTTTTTTAAAACAATATTTTTTTGCCTCAATTATAACCTTTAGACAATTCCTATTCTGTAAGTATGCTAATAAAATTGCCATATGTTACTCTATAAATTTGAAAGAAATATATGTGCATATGTATGTGTATATACATGAATAATATGTGTGTCTGTCTACATATTTACACGTATATAAAATGTAGCCCTCATAAAAACCCTAAAGAAGGAACTACTAGCAATATTATTCCTATTTTATAAATGAAGAAACTGGGCTCTGAAATCTTAAGCAACTTTTCCACGATCCTTATATGTGAGAAGTAAAATTCAAACCCATGTCTTCCTGACAAGAAATCTAGCAATATAGCTATTACACTATTACCTTTCTGTTCTAACCTCTGCCAATTACTTCTGTCCTACTGTGTGAAATAAATGTTCTTAAACTCATATTTTTATCAACATACTTAAGAATCTATTTTGTTGACATATAAGGAGAATGGGGAAGAGTTATACATGAGTGAGGATAATTTGGACTTTCCTCCAACATGTTGTAATGTAAAATTGGATGAAAACAATTTGTTCCAATGGCCACAAAGGCAAGTCAAGCAGGCACTAAGGGGCCTTTAGAGCTTGGCCAGGCACTGAAGATGCCAAGGTCATCCCTGAATCCTAGACTCTCCCCAGTTGTCCTGTCTTTTGCCTTGCCCCTTGATTTTCATGACTCTGGAAGAAAGAATGAGGTTGCTAACTATGTAATTCTGCCTCACTTAAATCCAAATTCACTTGCAAGTCATGACATTACCCCACGATGTCATTGGACCTCTTCAGAATATACATAATTTAAAAGACACTAAGAGCACTTTTACTCCCTCTAAATCATGAAAACAAAAGAATTTAGCTCTTACTCAGCAAGAATAATTTAGTTAAGTTAGGAAGAATAATTAGTTAAAATAGGAAGCCAAAAAAAAAAACCCGTAAATGAGCCTGGTAACCTCCTCCGAGTCTAGATAGAAGGTCAATATAATGGGCTGCTTCCCACAGTGGAATTTGTCTTAAAAAGTTGATCTGAAAGTTCTTTTCATGCTTTTGCACCTGGTGGTACTTTGTATAAAGCTTTTTTCCTGGCCTGAAAAATGAAAGATCTGATTCTGGAGGTAATAGTTATAATATGTATTTGATTTGGAAAATGTAGAATTTTTTCATATGAAGTTAATAAAAAGTTGAGTTTTAATAGTTTCTTGTGAATTCTTGAATTTCTCCCAGGAACATTAAGGCTCATTCTTATAAAAACGCACAAGATAGTTTTAATTTAAAAGCAAATAAGAGGTTCTTAAAGTCTTATCAACACAATAAATCAAATGGGACTTGATTTATATACCTCACAAAATTGAAAAGATGAGTTCACTCTGGGGCTTAAATTGGATGTATCCTCAGAGAACAAAATCTGGTACCTTTATTTTTTTATGAGTGTAAAGCACGAAAGAGGAAATTTCTGTTTCTACCTATCATGGGGAAAAGAATGACTTCCAGACGTAAAATATTTTAGCCATTAAAAATTCCAGTTTATTTTGGAGACATATAGACTTGTGGTATCACAAATCAGCTATGGTTCTAAAAGAAAAACAAGACAATTTGCTGAGGTATAGAAAATCTACTGCTAAAGGAAGGACCACTGAAATTAACTGCCTACTGATCCCAATTCTATGGACATTCTGTGATCATGATTTTTTTTTAATCAGCAAATTCAAATTGTTATTTTTAGCAAAAAGTCTGTGTCTTCCAAGAGCATATTGAGATAGATGCACTGAATCATTATGCTGATTAAAATAAAAGAGCCTTTTCACTTTTTAAATGCTGATAATAATGAGGCCAGGGTAATTGACATATTTTTTTCCCCTGCCAGTTATTCAGATGTATTTCTCAGTCTTTCAACAGTCTAAAAATTTTCCTTAACCACTTCTAACATTTATCTATTACCTAGTAATAAGAGTTATTTACTTTTGAATATGTATTCTAGAGATTTGAAATAAAGAGAGCACAAAAGGGGATGTTATTGAATGAAGGCTTTCATATTCAGTAATATAAAAGATTTCCTTTCTCTATCAACCAAAGGTTGTTGTTTCCCACCCATGATGGCACCTTAGCATAGACCATCTGTTTTGTAGTGTTCTAGGCAGCTGGAAATGACACTTTCCTCAAACTAATACTCCCAGAATTTCAAGTCCAAATTCTCATATGTAGACATATCTCTAAAAGAACACAAAAATGTCCCAGATACCATAAAAACTCATTGAGAAGGGCTTAAAATTTTAAATACTGACTTAAGGGGAAGTAAATGGAGACAAATATTTTAGTATCCAGCATTTAGTACATTCCAGTCCCAAACCCACAGCCACTATTGAGGGGAGATATAATTGCAGTAAGGGGCCCCAGCTTCCTTATCCCAAGCAAGAACTGTTGTCCAGCTGCCACCAAAAGGCAGATAGGTACAGGAGCCCTAGGAGTGGCAAACCACTAAGGCATTCCTGCTTTCAGCTCAGCCTTCACAACCATCATGTGTGGAGAAGGAGCAACCATTCCTACCAATTGCCAATCAACCTCCACACACAAAGCAGGCAAGCCAGCCTAGCAGAAGCACCCTGAGGAAAAGCACGTACTAGACAAGTCAAACCACCAATACCACCACCTTAGACCTGGTGGGAATAGCCTAGAACTTTGAAAACAAGAACCTTGCAAATAAGAATGCTTTCAGCTCAGTGTCCTCAGAAATCAACCTGGGAAAGAATCCTTGTGGAAATGCAGCCTGGTAATTGTTTCCACACGTATTATCATTAGAGCTACTGAATAAAAGAAAGTTTTTGCCATTAGAGTGAGTCCTTGGCACTATCAAATCGTTCAACATCAGATGCTCATATCATCTTTTCCCCACTGGTAATGATGTCAAAGAAGAGTCACTGACTTCATCTTTGCCACTGCAACCTAAGGACCATCTGACTTTTCTGCTTTGCTCAAAGCTAACATTTCTCACATGTATTATTTTCCCTATTAGAATGGGAGTTCCTTAAGACTAGGACTCCTTTACTTTTCTATTTGTATCCTGAACACTCAGCATAGTGCTTTGCACACAGTTAAGTAAATAATAAATGTTTCTTGAACTCATTCATGCATTAGTTCATTCATTCATACAGTGAAGCTGCTGCTGCTGCTGCTCCTGCTGTTGACATCTCCCCTGTACAAGCCAGATTGGGATAAGAATACATATTGGGCCCTTAATTTCACTGGTATAGGGAACTTTCAGGTGTGGAAATTCTCTTTACCATCACAAATTCACTCTGTCTCTGTAATTTATATTCTTAGAGATTTGCCTAGAGCACTGAGAAGTTAAATAAATGGCCAAGGGATTAGAAATCAGGTCTTATTGATCCCACTTCTAAGGACAGTTATTTATCTCTATGCTATGTTCTCTATTTTGATTTTGAACTAAGATTTCCCCCCCCAGTCACAAAACTGTGAATATTCTTTTGACCCTGAGAGAACTCTACAAACCCTAAACACTAAAGAGATCAAGGAAAGAGGAAAAGGAAATATATTTCACACACACACATATTTAGAGTACTTTTTGTTATAGCAAAGAACTGGAAACTAATGGGGTAATCAACAATGAGAAAATCACTAAACCAATTATGGCATATAAAATAGAAAAGACTATTCATTTAGCATAGGAAATTACAAAAGGGATAGTTTCAGAGAAATTTGAAAAGACATATGACTAGATGCAGAATGAAGTGAGTAGAAACCAACTTAAATAATTATAGCATTTTAAACAATAACAACTTGGAAAAATTTTAGAATTCTGATAAATGCAATGACCAACCATGACTTTAGGATTAATGCTACCATCTCTTTACAGAGGTGATGGGTTTAAGGTAGAGAATAACACACATATTTTCTTTTTGAATATATATTATATTTTTCCCAATCACATGTTAAAATAATTTATATATATGTATATATGTATTGTTTTGAGTTCCAAATTCAGTCTCCTTCTGTCCCTCCTTTCCCCCTCTCCCTGAAATGATGAGCAATTAGATATAGGTTATACATGTGCAATCATGTAAAACATTTCCTTATTAGTAATTTTGCACATGAAGACTTGAATAAAAAAAGAAAGAAGGTAAAAAAATAGCATGCTTCAGTCTGTATTCAGATAATATCCATTCTTTTTCTGGAGGCAAATAGTATGCTTCATCATTAGTCCTTTTGGAATTGTCTTAGATAATTATATTGCTAAGAATAGCTAAATCATTCACAATTCTTCATCATACAAAATTGCTGCTATATGTATATAATTTTCTCCTGGTTCTGTTCACTTCACTTTGCATCAGTTCATAACACATATATTTTATGAGATGTCCAATGTGAGAATTTGCTTTGCTTGACTATTCATATTTATGACAAAGTTGTTGGGATTTTTCAGCACTTGCTGGAGGGGGGAGAGTTGGATGTAATAGAGGGCTAGCAAAAAGGTCACCACAAAAAAGGAACAGAAAGGAAAAAAAGGGTTCATTAAAACATTAAACATAACCATCAACAGGAGAGAACAGAAGGAAAGCCAGAAGGGAAACAAAGCAGGCAGGGTAGCTTTGAAAATTATATATTGAATTAATTATATATTTAAAAGGAAAGAAAGCTGTACATAGTAGAATGTTGTGGTTTCCTGCCCAATCCTCTTTTTCTATTCTACTTTGTATATGGAAATGTCCATTTTATTTGGCATTTTTTAAATGTAGAATTTAAGCTAGTCTAGAGGCAAAATTCCAAGAGACACAAAGTTCATCTTTGAAGCCTTCCCATGCCCACCCTTTTCTGAATCCTTTTCCCCACATTCAGCAACCCAAACACCCTCCACTCCTATACTGCATCCTTACTCTCAGGTACCCCAGTGCTCCTCTACAATCCTCTTCTGAAAATTATCTTGATTAATAAACTCCTATTGAGAATTGTGTGACAATGCATTTTCGTTCATGAGGACATTTATTTGCATTTTGAAAGGACAGAAAAAGAAGGTAATAATCAACCCAAAACAATGAGTAACTCTAATGGTGACATTTTAGATACTTTCACTGGGAAGATAATTGTTTCTTTCCCTGAGCTCTAAAATCAGTGTCCATGATTGCTTAAACTAGGTAATGTGAGGCAAGCGTGCAGGGTCTGGAGTCAGAAGACTTAAGTTGCAATCCTGGCTTTCCAGGATTGGAGAGTTGCCTGCTTTTGTGGCCTTGTGTAAGACCTTTAGCCTTTCTGGACGTCAATTTCCTCATCTGTACAATAAGGGCATTGGATTAGATGACATCTAAATTCCTTCAATCCTATGAAATTGAATCAATAGCCTTAAATCTTATGTAGTTCAGCCTGCTTATGTGGTCCAACTCAAACATATCACTTTTGCCCTGTGTTATTTTACAGCTTCCTAGATGGCTCTTGAAAACAGAAAAGGCTATATCATGTCCTATAGGATCTGCATTTGACCCCATAGATCTGCTTTTATTCCTAAACTGCTTCATAGGATGACATACCTAAGTAGAAGGAATATTTTTATAATACAGAAGGAAAGAAACAAGGATTTGTTAATGACATACTATGTGCCAGGCTCTGTGCTAAGTGCTTTACAAATATTATCTCAGCCCTGGGATGTAGGTGCTATTATTATTATTCCTGTTTTTATAGTTTAGGAAACTGAGGCAGATAGAGGTTAAGTGCCTTGTCCAGGGTCACACAGCTAGTTAACTATCTGAGGCTATTTTTTAACCTGTTTTCCTAATTCCAGGTTAATCACCTTCATTTTCTGATTGAGGAAATAATTAGAACATTAAATGATTTGTTGAGGATCCCAAAGCAAGTAAGTAGCAAAACTCAAATTTGAACTCAAGTCTAGTTATCCCAAAATGATCGGTCCAACTTGAGTGCTCTTTTTCCTGAACCATATTGCTATCATTGATGTTCTTTAAATAATTCTAATAGATTTTGGAGCATCAGATTTAGTTAAAAAATACTCATAATGTAAGGGAACCCAGAGAGAGGCTCCAGGCCTAATATAGACAAATTTCACTTTATGAGATTTGCTTGTAATAAATGCTACTCCTCATAATGAATATTCTAATTAGTTTTAAATTGTTGGCTAATGAATACATCTTGCTATCTATTTTATTAAGACAAATTAATTAGAATGTTCTGAAAATCAGATAAGATCCTGATGAAATATGAAAATGATAATGTTTCAAATACAAGGGCAAATGACAACTTTGACATTATATATTGTTACAATTCATCAGTGCAATCATAAATCCCAAATACCAGGGGACATCTGTCCTGAGAAATTGTCAGAACCATATGGAACCTTCAGGTGTTTTCATGATGGATGGCCATTTAGAGACCAACATGAAATTTCAGCTTAGCTCCTAGTCAACATGCTCACAATATATAAACTGCTACCTCTATTTGAGTGATTTTTCATAGACTTGGGGGGAGTCCCAGAAGAGATTAGGATTGAGTTGGTCACAGATATTAAATGACCTCTCATCTTGAAGATATGGACTTTTAACAATTCACAAACAATGATGGGTATGTTTAGAATTTCAGGACTGGTGAGATCTTTCCAAACAGACTGAACTTTGAGGCCTATCAAAGATCTTGCAACTGCCCTCTGTGTGTGTATGTATTTAAGATCTAGAAATTATTTTGGAAAACCAAACATTTATAAAAGAGTGTGGGGGTATCAGAGGTACCTGCCCTTAATGGCCTATGGAGGTAGGACATGATACCATAATGTTAATAATAATATATAATTCTTTGCAGTTTAAAAAATTGTATAAAAACTTTAGTGCTCTAAGAGACATTAAGGGTCAAGCCCAATCCCCTCATTTTACAGATGAGGAAATTGAAAGAATGGAAAGTTTATAGACTTACACCAGATTACAAAGCTACAAAGTATCTGAGGTGAAATTTAAGTCCACATCTTTCTAATTCCATGTTCAGTACTCTATCCTCTGTGGCACATTGCTGAACATGAACGACAAACCTATAAGGTAGGAAGGGCAGATATTAATTATATTTTAGAGACCACCAGACTCTGAGGATTAAATGATTTGTCTAAGATCAGTCACATAGCTAATTAAGTGACATGGTAGACCTGGGACTTAAAATTCAGGGTTTCTTCTTCCCCTGTCATTTCCACTATTAAGATGATGATGATGATGATGATGATGATGATGATGATGATGATGATGATGATGATAGAAACATAGCACTTTAAAGTCTACAGACATTTGAATTTATGCATTTGAACCTCATGACAACACTGCAACCATTAAGTATTATTATCCTCATTTCAGACATGAAGAAACTGAGTCTCTGGATCATGAAAAAATTGAGTCACTGAGAGTTTAAGTGACTTGCTATAAAACTAATCATGAGCAGCTCTTCTGAGGACTGCTGCTATGAATAATTTTAAGGATCTAATCACATAGAATAGTGAACTTTCTATTTACTCAGCAATAAACCAAAGCATAACATTCAAGAAACTAAAGCATAATGTCCACAATAACATAATAACTTATTACTAAGGTGCCCACATAGTCTTAAACAAAGTATATCATTCAGGACATCTTATAATCATCTTTAAAAGGTTAACAGAAAATACTAACACCATTCACCCCTGGGTCACAGTAAATTATAATCTCCTCAGTCAATACAAAGTATCCAAGTAAAGTTCTGTTTTATCTTAACTCAGCATTGACTTCCAAGGCTCCTCTTCCATAGGACCCTTGCCTGGATTCACATGTAGGAATCTCTCTGCTCCTATATCTCAGCTCACAGGGACTGCTCTACTCCAAGCCCTTTGAAACTTCTGTTTCTAGGAAGACAAAGCTTAACAGAGCTACAACAATATTTACACGCTTTACCAGTACTATAATCTCAATTCACTTTCTGTCCAACAAAGTAACACAAATCAACAGACAAGGCTTCTCTCTGCAAAATCAAACACAAATCAACAGTAAAGTTTTCTTTCAGGACTTGTGTAACAACAGTAAATTCCTCTTTCAGGACTTCTGTCTAATAACAAGAAGCAGGGTACTTTTGTCTGACAAAACAAAGCTTTTGTCTGACAGAAAATCAGAGGGCAACAGAGTGTTGTCTCTCTCTCAGAAAGTAACACAGATCAACAAAGCACTAAAATCACAAGCATTCTCTCTCTCAGTTCTTGCTCCCAGTTCTGCTTGAGCTTTTCCCTGCTCTGCTCCTTCCTATTCTGCTCTTTTGGCAAGCTCCTCCCACCGTGGGCTCCATATGATGACACCGGGCCCATTAAGGGAAGAGAAGGCCTTCAAATTCCCTTAGGACTCTTAAGGGCAGGGAAGGTTTTCACGCTCCCTTAGGTCTGTTGAGGGCAACACAATGTATACTGTTTCCAACAAAGACTCTTGATCAAATCAAAAGTATGGCTCAAAGGCACTTAAATAGCTGAAATAAGTAGCAAAGTAGTACTTTGCTTGCTATTACACTTGTCCACGGTCACACAGCTAGCAAACAACAGATGTGGAATCAGACCCAAGTCTTCTGGGTCCCAGTCCAGCACCCTATCCAGCAGCCCAAGCTGCCTCTCAAAATGAGCATTTATAAATAATTTATGTGAATACTAAACTGCAGGTATATATTCAAACATTTAAAAAAAGAACAAAATTTAACATACGGAACTGTTGTCCATGAATCGTGAAAGAAAAGAACTAAATTAACCCCTCTAATTGCTCCAAACAGGTCTGGAATAGATGGCCCAGATTTCAAAAGCAGATACAGTGATTTCTTTTTTTCCCTCTCTGAACTTAACCTAAAGGATATATATTGACTTCCTAAAACAACTGTGGTCAGCCTAAAATGAAGTGAAAATCCCTGCCCAGAAGCAAGAGCAGGAAAACAGACAGTCTGCTGTGACCACTGCTGTGGTGTTCTATTCCCTGTAATACTGAGTTTAGAGAAAACTGACCAGCTTTTGTTTCAACTCTACTGGATCCCACTTGCACAAAGCTTTCAATATCTGGATAGCCTTGGGGATTCCATTTCTAACATTTCCTTCAGGTTCACTCTTCAAAACTGAGCCAGCTAGTTTATATTTAGGTTGGAACAGCAAGAGTACTGAGTGAATAGCAGGAAAAAAAGAGAAAGCGAGAGAATGGAATGCTAGATTGTTTGAATCTTCTGGGAAATAGAACAGTTCTCAGCTGCATAGCCTTCCAGTCAATGATGCTGATAATATGTAGACAATCCTGTGACATCCCATAGCCCCAATGAATTAATTTTAAGATATTGTTGCAAATGTTTAGTCCAGACAGAAGTCCTATAACTAGATCAAAGGTTATATGCTAAGAAAATGTATAAGGTTCTCCAAATCATCTCTACCCTGGGTAAAAGAAATTTAAAAATGTGGAAAATGATGCTGAATAAGGTCAAGTGGAGAAGGAAGCTGTTTATCAAATTAGCACTTTCCCCCTCATCTATCAGGTTTGGTTCTCTCTCAAAGCAACAAATTAGATCAGTCTGACAGGGAAGTTTAGAAAATCAATTTGGCTGATTACGTAATCGCCTCTATTCCTCTATGTGGTGGTGATTGGATTTTTACTTGGCTTCTTCCTTTTACTTTCCAGGTTGAGAATTAATTGTAATTTATATCCATATTCAGTATGATTCACAGTCAACAGTGACCACAGGAGCTCTTTGGTCATTTTCCTGGACCTATTTTTTGACTTGTACAAAGGAAGATTTTGTTTCCATGTGCTTATCTGTCTGCAATTTTAATGTTCGTCTACATCCAGAAGTGACCATCATTAAATACTCACTTGAATATCAAAGCACATTTTCTCTTTTATAGCCTCCTTTATCCTGGCAGAAATAGTTCTGGGAACTTTGATTACAGCTGATATTTTGGGGCTATTATTAATTTTTACTACTATTCCACAGTTGCTAAGTACCTAAGATGCTTCAGGTTATAAAAAGGGTTATGTAGGTCACAGTCTCTTTTGTGATAGAGGTTTTGCTCTAAACTCCCCTGAAATATAAACATTAGCATTGCTGCCATTATAAAGACTGATACACAGATAAATTTTAGGTGGGGAGAGATCTTAGAGGCCATATATTGCATTCTCCCAGTGTGCTTGCACCTTCTTAGCTTTTTTTTCTGACTTCATACAATACCAGGGAACACGAGTGGGCTATCCACTGATTATCTTTTATTCTCATCATGTAACTGACTGATCTTCTCTTTTCAATTATAAATTTCTTTGATGACCCTTTTGCTTGAATTCTTCTTTGTAGGTCCTGCTTTGTTTTTCTGCGACCAAGGTGCATACCTCATTTTTCACACATACTATGTCCCTCTACAATGACCACACACAATTATATTCAGTTTCCAGTGTTTTGGAGATTTTGGTGTTCCATGATGTATAATCCACAACATTGGTTCATGTCAAAGATCTAAGTCTTCTCTTTCTCCAATGAGATTTATTCAGTTTTGTTTTTAGCATTGTGTCATTAGCCTTTCTCTTTGTGGCTCATGTTTCTAAATCTTTGAATTCTCCTGTAGATATGGAGCCCTAACTGGACTCAAGTAAGTGTCCAATCAGTACAAGTAATTTATATTTATGTAACTCTTCAAGGTATACAGAAAATAATTTTTGCAAAATGTCCTACAAATCATATAGACATGACTATGTCCATTTAACACATAATCATAATATCTAGCATACATATGATGCTTTATTATTTGCAGAACATTTTACAAATACTAACTTTCTTCTTATGACAATCCTGGGAAGTAAGTATTATTATTAGCTCCATTTTACAGATGAAGAAACAAATGCAAATAGAGAATAAGTGACTTGCACAGGATCACATTGATAATAAGTTTCTGAAGCTGACTTAGAACACAGGTCTTCCTGACTGTAGGTCTAGGATGCTATCCATTGCACTACCTTGCTGCATAAGGAAACTGAGAGAAGTGATTTGCCTGAGTTACACTGTTAAAAGAACACTGGAACTGGGAATAAAGCTTAGGGCTTCTGATTCTAAGACTAATAATACTTGTTCATGAATTTCAACACTAGAATACACAATTTTAGCTTCTTGATGTAAACTTAACAAAATTGGAGCTGCACTAACTTTTTTTTGCTTTTCTTTTTGGAGGGGGGAAGGCAGGGCAATTGGGGTTAAGTGACTTCCCCAAAGTCACACCGCTAGTAAATGTTAAGTGTCTGAGGCCAGATTTGAACTCAGGTCCTAACTCCAAGATTGCTGCTCTATTCACTGTACCACCTAGCCACCCCTGAACTAACATTTATTAATCAAATGTTGCATGTAGACATTTTCTTGTGCTATTATTAGATAGGAAAATTACAAAGTTTAGGCAAAACCTTGTCCTTATAGAATTTGTAATCTAGAGGGGAATATGACAAAACCCTCAAACAACCATAAGATAGGCATACAAAAAGTGCTACAGAAGGTCTGACACGATAGTATTGTGAATGACAGAGAGGACAATTTCTTAAAGGGGGCAACATTTGACTTGGGTTTTAGAGGATGAAGAGAAATTTATTAGGGTTAAATCAGAGAGGGCATCTAGGCATAAGAAATAGTACTACAAAGTCATACAGGTAGAAATGCAGATTTTCTATAAGGATATGATATAGTCCAATATGACCAGAAAGTAAAATAAGTGAGCAATACAAGATAAATCTAGAAAGGTAGCATGATACCACATTGTATATGGCCTTGAATACCAGACTAAGGAATCTGAACTTTATTTTTGAGACACTAGGGAGCCACTGCAGGTTTTTGGGCAGAAGACTGACATCATATCTATGCATAAGAAAGAGACACAGTATAGCATAGAGGAAATAGAGGTTCTCTTGAAGCCAGAAATACCTGGGTTCAATTGCTCTGCCATACTTTGGGTAAGTGACTTAACTGTTCAGAATTCTATGTAATTCTCATAAGATTAGAAGCTACAGAGAAGATGCCAACCTGCATTGCTAGAGAGGCTTTCCTCACCTGGGAGTTCTCTATCTCAATGAAGTCATAGGTTTAATAGCTAGCCATATCCTTGGTGGATAAGGAGACTACATCTGGAAGCAGTTGGTAGCATAATTAGAAAAAGAAAAGAATTAACAAATGACTACTTGTTTCAAGGCCATTAGAACAGCTCAGACACTGACGCAGAGCAATATGAACAGAACCAGGAGAACATTGTACACAGTAAAAACAATTGTAAGGGTGATCATCTGTAAAAGACTCAACTACTCTGATCAAGACAATGATTCAAGACAATTCCAAAGGACAAACGATGAAAACTGTTATCTCCAGAGAGAGAATTCTGAGCACAGATTGAAATACAGTTTAAAACATTTCTTTATTTTTCTGCATGTGTATGTGTGTGTGTGTGTGTGTATTCTTTTGCAACATGGATAATATGGAAATCTTTTGCATGGTTTTACATGTGTAATCAATATCATATTACTTGCCTTCTCAATGGGATGGGGAGGTGCAGAAGGGATGGAGAGAATTTAGAATGCAAAATTTACAAAATAGAATGTTAAAACATTTATATGTAATTGAAAAATAGTGAGATAAGACCATTTTAAAAAGAGAAGGCAGATGAAAAGATAACACAGATAAAATGATGTCCTAGACAAGGATAGCTCTACTAGGAAGGGAAAGGAGAGATGGAGGCTAGAGGTGTTAGGGAAGCAGAATTAAAAGGACTCGATAGATGACTGGATATGTGAGGTGAGGAATAACAAATGTCAAATATAATAAGATTTCAGATATGGGAGACAGAGTGAATGGTGATGTCATTGACATAAATAGTGAAAGTTAAATGAGGAGCAGAATGAAGGACAAAGCTAACGAGCTCAGTTTGGGACATTCTGACTTTGAGACGCCGGTCTGATGTTCAGAGTATTGTAGGAGGTTATTTTTTATGCAATACTGCACAGCTGTCAAGTTTAGTGGATGTTTTAAAAATTATTTGTACACAGTAATTTATGGTCTTGATAGCACACTTTGACTTTCTTCCTGATTTTTTTTTTGGTCTGACTCTGTTCCCTATTTACCAATGTCACTTGAGTGACGATTTTATCCTCCAAGGAGCTGGCAACCTAACTCAGAGATGCTCAGTGACTCCACATAATCAATACCATTTTACTAAAATTCTAATGACAGGTTTGTATTGTTTATATAGCCAATATATTTCCTCTATTACTCTAATCTTTATTGCCTTTCATAAAGATTTGCTTGTCTGATTATAAATTCAATGTTCCTCCCCACCCCACCCCCAATAAATGGTCTCAGGTATTGATTATAAGGTGGAACAGTGAAAAGCTTTAAAAAAAATCAAAGAAATCCAAAGGCTATAGATTTGTGATCTCTAGTCTATAAGTTAGATTCCAAACTTAAGATATCTAAATCCTTAGGTAGTTCATGTGTATCTTTCCAAACCCACTTCTCTATACACAGATCCTTTACTCATGCTGTTGTTGCTGTTCAGTCATGTCTGACTCTTCATGACTCCATTTGGGGTTTTCTTGGCAAAAACACTGGAGGGATTTGCCCTGTCCTTCTCCAACTCATTTTATGCATGAGGAAACTAAGGCAAACATGGTTAAATGACTTGTCAAGGGTCACACAGTATCTGAGGCCAGATTGGGACTCAAGATGAGTCTTCCTGACCCTAGGCCCAACACTCTATCCACTCTATCACTTAGCTGCCCAGACTGACTGGGTCTTATGAATCTATGCAAGGTAGCCTAGCACCACTAGAATCTCTCACCCCCCCCCCAAAAAATCTGTTAAACTTCCCAATATACACAAAGGTGATGGTGGCTTTCAAGTCTAATTCCAGTTTTTCCTGATCTTAGTGATCTTAGAAGCTTATCCCATTATTCTTATCTCTTAATCTGATATTGCCATTTCTCTCCACTAAATGGACACAGATTGTTCCACTCACTAAGCTTTTAATAGACATATTGTGAAATCTTCTTTACAATTAAAAATAATTTTAACTTCTGATTTCTGTTGAGAACACCACCATTCATCCAGTTACTCAGTTTAAAAAACTTCGGTCATCCTTTACTCAACTCTTCCTTATACCCATATATCTGATAAGTAGCCAAGCCTTGTCCATTTGACCTTCACTTCTTTTTTTATCTATTCCCTTCTCAACACTCACACAACTATCCTAGTTCATTTTAGTTCAGGCCTTCATCACCTTTCCCCTAAACTATTTGATAGTTTTCTAACTGGGCTCCCTGACTTCAGTTTCTCCCCTTTGTACTTCATCCTACAAAGAGCTTGAAAGAGATATCACTAAATCATAGCTTGATCATTTTACTCCCCTGCTCAGAAAACATCAGGTGCTCCCTATTGCCTATAGGATAAATACAAAATTCACTGCTTGGTCTTTTGAAGGCCTTCACAATCTGGCTCCAAATCTGGGCTTATAAAACGTTCTCTCATTCATGAATTTGACATTCCAGCAAAACTGGGGCAGTTAATATTCCTCACACATGCCATTCTATTTCCTGACACCATGCTTTTTCATAGAGTATCCCCATGCCTGAAATATCCTCTTCATCTCTCTCAATTCTTCAAAAGCTCAACTCAAGTTCCCTTTCCTACATGAAGATTTCCCTTAGCTCTCCTCCACCTTCTCTCCTACCGTGATTTACTTTGTATTTCCTTTTTTATGACTTTCATATTGCTTTTGTATATGAATATTATTTTCTAAAATGAAGAGTAAGTTCCATGAGAGCTGGGGCTCTAATTTTTTGTCCTTATATTATATACATACACATACACAAACACACATATATAAATACATATAAATACACACATATATACATATACATATGTGTGTGTATATATCTATGTATACATATATACACATACATACACACACACACTCACACCTGTTACAGAACCTGGCACTCAATAGGTGTTTGCTGATTAATTAATTCAAAGATAAGTACAATGAGACCTTAAAGTGAGTCAAATAATCTTTTATTGAATGGATTGTTTCTTGGTCACAGGAGTATCTGTACTTAACTAAGTCTCTCCTTAGATAGTAGTCTTTTGCTGGGATCTTAAAGACTTTCTAACCTTCCAGAGAGGGCAGCTAGATGGTATAATGGATAGAGAATTGGACTTGGAATCAGAAAGACTCATCTTCGTGAGTTCAAATCTGACCTCAGACACTTACTAGCTGGGCAAGTCACTTAATGCTATTTCCTCAGTTTCACATCTATGAAATGTGCTTGAGAAGGAAATGGCAAACCACTCCAGGATCTTTGCAAGAAAACCCTATAACATGGTCACAAAGAGTCAGAAATGACTGGAAAGTAACTGAACAAATACAACATGCTAGGGTCAGTATCCACCTGATTAAAGTTTTCAAGAACTCAAGGTCCATGATGAACTATTAAAGTAGCACTTCTGGAAAACTGAAATTAATTAGAAACTATTAATATCTAATGGGAAATTTAAAAAATTTAATGACCTGCAGTGGAAACCTGACATTACAAAGAGACCCAAAAAATATTACGACTTCTTCATTGCTTGTATGAAGTGAATGCCAAATCTATTGCAGAGAGGCTTGGCTTTTCAAGGAACTTAGTTTGTTCCTCTTAACTCTTTTCACGTGATATATCCAGTGCCATATTATGCTGCTATTTACAGTAAAATTTATTTTCTTTAGGTTTTACTTTTCAATGTATAGTGAAAACAATAATGACTTGTCCTTTTGATGTCCTTATTGGTGGCATAGTCATGCTTTATTCTGTTTGATACTTCCCGGTCATTTTCTCCTCAACCACCTTGTTCTATACCACCCTCTCTCTTTCCATTCTCCCCTGCCTGACCCTGACCCTAGTTTTGGAAACATCGTCAGACACTGCTTTGCTCTTGGAAGAAGTCTGTCAATATACTCTTTCATGGTCCAACTTAGTAACTTTCTATATTAAAGTTCTCTTCCCTAGCGGCCCCCCAAGGGCAGAATGTTATCTCCTCAAGGGCAGAGTCCATTTTTGCTTTTGTCTTTGTATCGCCCATTAGTATATAAATTCTTTTTGTATTTGTTTTCCCCTCTAACGGGGGTATTGTGCTGTAGACCCCTTTTGTAGTCTGGTTAAGTTTATGGATCCCTCTTAGAATAACATGAGTAAAGACAAAATAAAAATGCGTAGGATTACAAACAAAATGAATTATAATGAAATATGGTTATCTTTTATTTAAGTCCAGGGATCTAATGTAAAATTTTAGACCCCTGTTATTAGAATATTTTTCTAATTTTCTTATTATATAGGTTATTAGAATATTTCTACTTTGCATTTGCTTTCATATCTGGCATCAACCGGAGAGGAAGATACTCCTCCCAGGATAAGCTCATTACTTCTAATCTTACCACTGTGCCTCTAACCAAAGCCTTGATTAACTTCACCTCTCCTAGCTTCCACTGTTCTCTGACTAGAGGACTAAAGAGTGGAGTACCAAACTCCTCCCAATGTTTTCTCAGTTCCCTCTACTTTGCACTTGCTGCTCTGCCTGATTTCAACTCCATGGAACAAGATGCCTCCCTACCAGATATCTCTTGGTGTCCTAGCCTGCCTTCTCCCCTTTCCCGTCTCCTTTTGCGTGTGGCCTCCCCTCTCTTTAGTTCCCTTGAGGGCAGGGACTCTCTGTTTGTTAAATGCTTAGTACAGCACGTGGCACATAGCTGGTATTAATGTTTTTGGGTTAGATTAGAATGTAAACTTTTTGAGGGTAGAGACCATCTTTGCTTTTGCATTAATTCTTCTAGATCTTAGCACAATTCTTGGCACATAGTAAATCCTGAATACTTTTAAATTTATATATGGCATTATCATAATCCTCATCAAGTTCTTAGTTTCCTTGGGTAAATAACCAGGTAGAGGGACACAGTGATGTTATGAAGCCAGTACTGAGAGGCACTAGCAGGGCCATATCTTGGAGGAAGTGCAAGACTTAGAGTCAGGTGGACCTTTGTCTTATATCTAACTTTCAGTACTGTGTGATGTTGGTCAAATCACATAATCTTTTGGAGCCTCAGTTTCCTTATCTATAAATGGGAATAAAGGTACCTACCTCACAGAGTTGTTGTGAGGCCCAAATAAAATGCAATATGTAAAGCATTGTCATCCTTAAGGTAGTACATGAATCCCATCTATTGTTCGAGCTTACACAAAGTCTGTTTTCAATGAGTGAACCAGATAAATTTTAAAAAGTAATATATATGATAGCCATTAAAAAATAAACTCAGAAAGGGATTGTAGAGATCATCTGTAGAGAGTATAGGCCAGACTGCTAATTGGTAACTGTCAGGATTCAATCTCAGTTTGCTATTTCTAAGATCAGCACTTTTTATAAGACTGGGATACCATGTTTTAATATGGTATTCAATTAAAGAACTTTAATAATTAAGATAGCTAAGTAGTAGAGTGGTGGGTGAGTGGAATAGATAAGGTACATATTAGGAAATGACCATAGTAATCTTGTATTTGATTAAAACAAAGATCTCAGCTTTAGGAACAAGAACTCACTATTTGAAAAAACATTCTGGGAAAATTGGAATGGAGTTTGGCAAATACTGCATATATATGAACACTTTACACTGTATACAAAGATAAGGTTACATGGGTACATGATTTAGACACAAAGGTGATACCATAAGCAAATTGTGGGATAGTTTACCAGTCAGACCTCTGGATAAGGGGACCATTTTTTTTTTACCAAAGAAGAGATACAGAGTATTATGAAATGTAAAATGGATAATTTTGATTACATTAAATGAAAAAGGTTTTGCACAAATGAAACCAATGCACCCAAGAGTAGAAGGAAAGTAGAAAACTGAGGAAATTTTTATAGCAAATTTCTCAGATAAAGGCCTTATCTTTCAAACATGTAGAGAAGTGAGTCAAATTTATAAAGAATAAGAGCCATTCCCAATTTCATATATCAAATGATACAAACAGGCAGTTTTCAGATAAAGAAATCAAAGCTATCGCCAGTCATATAAAAAATGCTCCACATCACTACTGATTAGAGAAATGCAAATTAAAACAACTCTGAGATATCACCTTACACCTATCAGATAAGCTAACATGACAGAAAAAGAAAATGACAAATGCTAGAGGGGATGTGGGAAACCTGGGACACCCAAGCAGATTGGTAGAGTTGTGAACTGATGTAAACATTCCGGAGAGTGTCAAAATAATAGAAGATATCCTGTTTTCCAGAGATAAGGCCCAGAAAGTTTGTGCCCTGGGCTTGGCATAACAGCAGTCCTTTGGGCTTACCCTCTGGATGGTCTCAGTTATGGCAAAACCCCAGAATTGTTTCATATAATTATTGTATTGCTTTGACCAGCACCAGGTCTTCTCTGAGATCAAACACCTGCTATATCCATGTTTCAGTTATGAGGCCCTGCTATGAATCAAATTTGTCTCATTGTTGCTGTTACTCCTCATTGTCAGGGGTAGAATTCACCATGTAGTCACTGGTATAAGTATTGAGATTTACCCACACTAAAGCAGGTTCCCCTCAACCCCTGCTAGGGCCAGGGCCCTGGAACATATATCTAATCTGCCTCCTCACTTCCAAGCTGTTTGCCTCACTTTGAAATTAAACTACTCTTTGGTATCTGACTCTCCTGTCTCTAGCCTGCTCTGTTTGGCTCCAGCCATCCACAGGTTAGTTTGGTTTGGTTGACATAAATTGGTGTTACAAGTGGTATTGGACATAGAACTGGGCCATTGAACTCTGTGGGACCAATGGGAATGAACTAGGCACCACTGGAGATTTATTTCTTTGGAGTCTCTCTCTCTCTCTCTCTCTCTCTCTCTCTCTCTCTCTCTCTCTCTCTCTCTCTGTCTCTTTCTCACACACACACACACACACACACACACACACACACACACACACACACACAATCTGATGAGTCCTCTGCCCTTGTCCCTGGTCAATACTCTAAGCTTCTGCCTTGGTTGAACACTTTGCGAGGAAATTCTTTGTGAGGAAAACTCCAATGCCCCTGTAGTGACCCGGTTCATCTCATACCATTCTGGTAAGAATATTCTTTCTTAAAGTGCACATCTCTGTTACTTGGTCTTGCATGCCTCTGCTATTTTTAAGCTGCATGCCTTAACAAAATTTAACTGCGTGTATCTGGTGTTTCTTAAACTGCATACCTTGGTAACTGTATACCTCTCTATGGATTGTTATTGCACCCCTTGTTAGAATCATTTGTGTCTGTATCTGTCTTGACATTTTGTCTGTCTCTGTCTTTGTAAAATGTAAAATGTTTGTGTTGTGTTTGTGTTGTTTGTTGTGTTGCTGTGTTGTTGTGTATGTTGTGTTGTTTTTCCTTGAAAGATTTAAAATACTGTCAGCCAGAAAAAACTTTTAAGAGCTGCAGTCAAAGAGTTCAGAATACTGGGAAAGATTCATGAACATTCATTCTTGAAACAATTGTCCCAATAAGTAGGATGAACACCCACTTTAGGCTTTCCATAGCTAATTAGATTATAAACAACAACAACCTGCAGAACATTTTTTTTTCCTGTTGTGTCAGCTTTAGTTATGCTGGAATTACAGAAATAAAGTCAGATAATGAAAATGTGTAGATCTGCTAAAAACATCTTCATACATCAAGGAGTTTGGGGATTAATTATTTTAATATTGAGGGAGAGAGCTCCTGGAATTTGGGGTAATACAGGACTTCATTCACTTCTGAAATATCTTAGTAAGTTTTGGGGTACCACTCTGTTGAATTTGTTTTAGGGAAAAATAATGATTAAATTTTATGAAACTTAAAAATAGATGGCACTTCCCCTGAAGATGGATAGCTGGCAGCAAGTTTGGAAGTAAATCCAGAATGAAGAAAGAAAAAAAAATAGGAAAACAGTTTGCAACTTATAGCCACCTCTTTCTTCTTAACCCTTCTTTGACTATGAAAAGAGAAATGACTGCTTAAATCAAAGGTCTCCTGTGGTCTCCCCAGTTCAGAGACCTTCTCCTTCTTATTTGATTAACTCCTATCATCTCAGATCAGAATCCCAAATACAAGTGTTAAAAATGTTGGAAAAATGTAGGGAAATTTAAATTACATTCTGGTTGCAGAAATCTATTAGCTGTATTATCTTAAGCAAGTATTATTATCTGTTTGCCCCAGTTTCTTGATGTGTAAAGATAAAAAATAATAATGGTACTCACCTCCTTGCTATGAGGTCAAAATAGTATAATGATTATAAAGCACTTAACAGTGACAGGCATATGCTAAGCACTACATTATTATTATTTCTCTAGCTAAATTTAATTGTTCCTTATCTGATAACTCTAAAGTGGTTAAAAAAACCCAAAGGTAATAAAATTAATTATTTTTATATTTGATAATTTGGAAACATAATGAACTGAATTGATATCATCTGAAGTTTTGTTTTATGTTTTAAATATATGATGTTGTTTGTGTTATTGTTGTATTTCTAAATTTTGTTATATTGTGCAATTTGAGAAACCAGTGTAACAGAAATTCTGTTAGACAAAAGAACTTTTAAATCTAGATGCTATTACATATAAATTGGCTTTTAAAAGGATGTGATAAAAAAGATATTTGAAAACTGTTCAGTATTTAATGAGGTATATTTTGTGATAAAACAGATAATAATCATACTATATAATAGCAAATTTTATTTGACATTCTTGGTTATTATGAAAGTATATATGGTAGTTTAAAGATGTAGCTTCAACATATTAATGGTGGGTTAACTATCAGATACTTCCTATATGTATGAAGCCCCAGAATTTGGGTAGTTTTAATTTATAAGTAGAGAATAAATGAAATGTTAACTCTTAGCTAAATATCAGGAATGATATTCAAGCCTTAAGTTGTAGTTAGTGAGATTTTTCTATTTCAGGTAAAAATTCTTGGAGCTGTAATTTACTTTTGCTCTGAGCTTTGATCACAGGACTAGTTGTTTAAATTGTCAATAGTAGAAAATGGCATGTGCTAGTCTCTGAGAACTGCTAGAGATGGATGTCTGGGGAAAGTTTTGTGGATGACTCTGGCATGGCCTAAGGTAGGATCCTCCTAATTCTGTTTCCCCATTGTGCAATTTCCTTTCTGAAAAGTAAATTTCTCCACCTGGTTAATCCTGATCCTTGCTTTTAACACCCTGTGATTACATCATTGACGGTCATATTAAAATGAAGCTAAGGGAGTTTTCCCCTCCTTTATGATATATAATATTGTTATAACTATGCTTCTCTTTTTCCTTGTAAGGCAAATTTCTTTAATCAATAAGTTTTCTAAGTACAACACAAGATTTATTAAAAAATAGATTGGTACTAGAACATCTCTGAGTTACTGTAATAGTATGCAAGTATGAACATCTAATTTTAACCTGTATTTTTGGTGAAATTATAATATAAGGATGATAGCCTTATAAGGGAGAAATGATTAGAATAAGTAATAAGACAAAGTTGTAATGTAAAAAGTCTTCTAAGTAAATGAAATAGTAAATTTGTAAAAATTTACTGGATAATTATTGAAGGAGGTTTAGAATTAACCTATCTGCCCCCTTAGGCAATTGAGTAATCCTCTGACTGATCAACCAAGAGTTCGTGGGGGTAGAGGGGAGGATTCTCCATCTGTTAATTTAACTAGTCCTCCAGCAGATTGCGATCTCTCTCTCTCTCTCTCTCTCTCTCTCTCTCTCTCTCTCTCTCTCTGTCTCTCTGTCTCTGTCTCTGCCTCTGTCTCTCTGTCTCTCTCTCTTTCTCTCTCTCCCTCTTTTCCCTCCATCCTTTCCTCCCTCCCTCTCCCTTTCCTTCTCTCTCTCTTTCTCCTCCTCCTATTTCTTTCCCTATAATTTTCTTACTCTGTCATAACTATTAGAAAATACATTTGAGATGCCATCTATGAGTACATACTAGTGACAGCAAACACAAGCACTGTCACTTGTACCTCATGAGCAGGTGAGAGGGAATACTTTATTCATTAAGTTGACTTAGTGACTGAAAAGAACCTGTCACATAATACTCATTCATTTAGGATGACCCTGGATTAATGAGAGAAGATCATGTGTTTTGGTCAAAATAATCTGTTGACCAGGTTGAGTCATTTGAGTCATAACCCCAACAATAGGGAACCCCATTTTTTCTTCCCCTCCCCACAGGCTTCTCTGGAAATTGTTTGTCTTGTGTCGTGTCATATGTCTAATGTTCATAGATTCTGCTACCTTGGAAAATTTCTAAAGGGAAAATGCAGCCAGCCATAAAAACTGTAGCATTAAAAAAAAATGCAGTCAGAGATTTTAGAATGCTGAGGAAGATTAATGAAGTCTCATACTTGAAACAGTTCTCCTAGCTTTCTGTAATCTGATGCTAAACTGTCCACCCAAGTAAGCAAGGACTTACACTTCAGACTTTCAGCAGGAAATACGATATTAGGAAGAAAAAAAAAGAAAAGAAAAAACCCTGAAAGATACTTTCTCCTGTCATTCCAGTCCTAGTCAGGGAGGGGCAGGGCATTACAGGGATAAAGTCAGACAAGTAAAGAAAGAATTTTTTTTCCTTTTTATAGAAATTTGTTACATTCTAAATTAATTAGAGACTAAACTTGTAATTGAAATATATTATCTTTGCTGCAAATTTCCAAAATATGGAAAGATTTTTGTAAATGCTGACATTTTTAAGAGGAGAAGGTGAGACTGCCATCTTAAACCTTTTGAATGGAGCTAATTGAAAGCAGTAAGCTCTATAATCGGAATTGTTGGTAACTAACAATCCTTGGGAAAGCTGAGATTTGAATGATACCATTTGTAATTGTAAATCCAGGTTGAGTTTGTCCTAAAATTAATTATAACAGAGTCCCATTTAAAGTGAAATAATTGTGATGTTTAACCTTCTTTAAGCATTTTGTCAGTCAGTTGTTTCCTCTGTTTTGTGAGCCCATTTGGAGTTTTCTTGGCAAATATAGTGCAGTGATTTACCATTCCCTTCTCCAGCTCATTTTAAAGATGAGGTAACTGAAGCAAACAGCTCACTGACTTACCCAGGGAGAATCACATAGGTAGGAAGTCTCTAAAGCTGGATTTGAACTTAGGTCTTCCTGACTTTAGAACTAGTGCTTTATCCACTGTACTACCTCTACAGCTATATCAGACTTTAATGGAAAACACTTGATATTTGGCATTAAGGTGATGTGTTTAGAAAATGCATGAATAAGAATAAAAAGTTTAATTACTCTATACTGATATTCTAAATTCTATTAGTATAGAATGCCAAATTGATGAATGGATGAAGTAATTTTCTATGTAAGAGGATTCAGACATACATTCAACTGAATTGAGATTATTTTACTACAAAAATTTTTTGATACTTTTAACAATCCACAATATTATTTATGTTGTTGTTAGACTTCTAATTTTTTTTGTATCATGGCTTTGTAGAAATCATTGTATAAGAAAGTTGTTGATTTGAAAATGGATGCTCTGAGGGTTTTAAAATTGTATTATTAAAAATTAGCTCCTGTTTTGATAGCAACTGTCATCTTTTTAGTTAAAAAGCTTTCAAATATTTTGAATGACCACAATTCTGAGTTTAGTAAAATACTACAGACTTCACAGATATTTGAGAAATTTGGCAGGGGACTTTGATAGTTTTAGAAAGGTCATAAATCTTATTAACTCCATGAGAGAAGTTGCTGAAAGGATGGTGTGAAGTTTTAAGATATTGAAGTGGTTTAATGAAAAAATAGGATCTTTCACAGCTGAAATAATGGGGCTTACCAGTTTATTTGGCAGAATTATTTTTATTTGATATTTCCCATTATTTATGAAAATTATGAAAGTGCACTTGTATTAAAGTTAATCCTTGAATCAACTTATTATTGGCAAATTCCATATTTAGAAATTTTATATTTGCTTTAGGAGTTAATATACTTTCAGATATGAATGTGTCACACTCAAGGCTTATAGTGACCAATGTTTTTCTGGGTTTTGAATAAACAGTCATTTGTTCATTATATGTGTGTAATCACAGAATTTGATTACTTCCTTAATTCACAATGACTAATGTCTGCTTTAGAATGGATTTAAATTAAAAAGGATGAACAAGATTAGACAGCTAGGTAGCATGATTAATAGGGTATATGGCATGGAGTAAGACAGACTTGAGTTCAAATCTCGCCTCAGACAGTTATTAGCTGTGTGATCCCAAGCAAGTCAATTACCCTGTTTGTCTCAGTTCCCTCATCTGTAAAATGAGCTGGAGAAAGAAATGGCAAACCACTCCAGTATTTTTGCCAAGAACCCCCCACCCAAAAGGTCATGAACTGTCAGACATGGTCAAATTAACTATACAACAAATGAGTAAAATAAGACTTATATGAGTTTATTGTTAACTGTTACTGCAACAACTTGAGAAAAATAATAATAGTTATGCCTAAGCTGTGAATAGTGATCTGCAGTAAATATTGAAAGTAAAAGAATCCTTCCCAGTTCTTGGTACAGAGTAGGCATTTAATAAATGTTTATCCATTGTTAATTGACTAAAAGTAGTCATGTTGCTGTGTTAAGAGTGGAGGATTTTGGAGTCAGAAGACTTAGGTTCAAAATCCCAGTTCTGCTAATTTCACACGTGACCTTGGGTAAATCACAGGCTCTACCTGGGTATCAATATCTTCATTTCTAAAATGAAGGGGTTTGACTATATAATCTTTAAAGATCTTTCCAGCATTGGTTCTGTGACCTTATGAAAATATTTTCAAATACTATTTTAGTATGATATTTGTTTTCAAATGATAAAGGTATTATTTGTATCTGATTCTTATCTAGGTCTCTCCTTAGGGTATGCTCAATTTGGGCTAGTTGCCTTTGCCAGCTGATATAAACACAGGTACATGCATTTATACATATACAAACATTCAGTGCTCTAAAACCCCAAGACCTTTTTCAGATATTCGTGTCCTAGTTATCCTGGTCATCTTGTACTTGTTCTGATTTTAAATATCTGGGAGTCATAAGCATAGACATAATAATTAAGCTGATGGGAACGGATGAAGTACATAAGTGAAGGTATAAAGAATAAAAGAGGGACTATAGGGAAATATGTTTATTAAACATTATACTATATGTATGAAAGTATAAATTATTATATTCCTTTTATATTTAACACAAATATATAATATATTCCCAGCAAATATATTTTTAATAAATATAATGAATATATTTCTATTACATATACTTTTTCTCTATACCTCCTCTTTAGACACACACACAAACACACAAATATGTATATATGTTCAAACACATATATACATTTATAGGTACATTATATATTTGGGTATGCATACCACACATATACATATAACCACAGCCCTTACTCTTCCTCACACAAGAAATTCTATACTCTGAATGACTAAAAGTGTATCTCCCATGCCTGGAATGTCCTCCATCTTCATGTCACTCTCTAAAATCTCTACTTTTTTCTCAAAGCAAGCTCAAGCACTGCCTCTTTCAGGAGACCTTTCCTGATTCAGTTACCTGCTAGTGAATTCTCCCTCTTTCCCCTCCTTACCCATTGCTTTGTATGTTTGTGTGTATGTATGTATAATATAGACATATATACACAGACACCCATATATAGTTGAGTGTGGGTGAAATATATGTGTATGTGTGTATATAACAAAGTCACTGACCTAAAGGAACTCATATTTCAGTGGAAGATATGTGTATGTGTGGTATATTTCCCACTGGAACATAAGTTCCTTTAGGGCAGGGTTCATTTCAATTTGATTTAGCCTATATAAAAAAGTTTAACTAGATTTGGATAAGTTCATCATCAGAAGAGTGGCTACCAGGCACTGATATATGTGTGTGTCTGAGTGTGTGTGTGTGTGTGTGTGTGTGTGTGTGTGTGTGGTTTTGGGGGAAGGAATAATAATTTATTAAACCTACTCACTAAGGTATAAAGTTATAATCTACAGAGGTGTAAAGAGAACCCATATTGATGAAGTCATGGGTCCTTTAATTTTTTTCAGAAATACTGTTGGTATATCAGATACATATATTTGTATGTTATATATATTAAAACAGATCCAGAATATACGTATGTAATACATATAGCTAAATGAAGGTGTATGCACACTACTATAGATAATGGCTTGTGTGGGAATTCCTTCAGTTAATGCAGGTAAGCTACTTGGTTTTTAACTTTTACTCTGCAAGTTGCCTGAAGCACATAAATGTCAAGTGACCTGTCCATGGTCACATTACAGGTCCCAGGAAGGACTTTAAGCCAAAGATTCTTTTTTTATATATGTATTTTTAATCTTTTATTGACTTGTTTGTTTACTTTTAGTTTACAATATTCAGTTCCATAGTCACTTGAGTTTCAGATTTTTCTCCCCTTCCTCACCACCCCCCAGCCCCGCCATGGTGGCATACAATCATGTATAGGATCTGCAAACTCTATCACATTGTACAATAATCTGGTTGAATAGGTGTTATAGTCAATGGAGTGAACAATGAGAAAAGAGAAACAAAAACCAAACATTGAAAAGACTGATAGCATGCATTGATTTAGTCTTCATTTAACCTCTGGTCCTTCTGGATCTTTCTCTGACTGTAGAAATCTCCTTCCATCCTGAGACTTGTAGAGGTGTCTTTTAACTGTGCACTGCTGAGAGGAGTCCAGTTTTTCAAAGCTGGTCAGCACACACATGATGTATCTGTGACTGTGTACAAATTTTTCCTGGTTCTGCTTCTCTCACTTAGCATCAATTCGTATAAGCCTCTCCAGGTAATTATGAAGTCCATCTCCTTCTCATTTCTTATTGCACAATAATATTCCATCACATTCATATACCACAAGTTGTTCAGCCATTCCCCAATTGATGGGCATCCCTTAAATTTCCAGTTTTTTGCCACCACAAAGAGAGCTGCAACAAATATTGAATCCAAGGATTCTTGATGGGAAAGACTTGGAGCCCTGACTTGAAGGAAACCACTTCATTCAACTGAATCAATAGCTACCTCTTTGGTTTCACAAATATATTGAGCAGTTGGTAGGGGATGATGTTGGAGGGCAAATTATGATATGATTTGTGTATAATTCCTCACCATTCTCTCAGAAATATCCTGATCCTGGCAACCCAGTAGAAGTAGCCCTGATAACATATACTGGAGAGTAATGAAATTGCATCACTTATAAAATATTTAATGATTTAAATACTTTAAAGATCCAGACTCACCTTTTTCCAGTCATACATTATAAGTAAAGTTTAACTGTGAAAATGATGTGCTTTTGCAAATTAGGTGAGAGGCACCTCTTGTCTTTTATTAATGTTGCCCAAAATGAACAGCCTGGATAATTTCTTTAGTTTGTTCAGTTTGGATTTGCAGAAATGGCTTTAAGCATGGTTTTGGGACAAAGGTATCATCAAACTGATAATTCTGGTTGAGTATTAGCGTGAAGGAAAAACTTAACAGATTTTATTCATTCTCCTTAGGCATTTAAGTTTTATCATTATTTTCCAAGGATGATTTGGAAAAAAATGATTCTGAATATAGGAGCCTGGTGCCTCTTTGTGGTCACTTGTAATATTGCAGCCACGTTGAAATTTGAAGTCTTCCTACCTGAGTTAGAAGATATGGCAGAAGTCATAGGATCATCTAGAAAAAAAAATCTCACCTGCAAAATTCCTACCACCACCACCCCCATCTGTCTCTGTCTGTCTGGGTCTATCTCTCTGTCTCTCTGTCCCTGTGTCTGTCTGTCTCTACATATATACAATTGTATGTGTGTATAGGTATAAGTATACATATATACATATCTATAATTTTGTTAACATTTTTCGGAATTTGATAACTTAACTGCATTTACATAATTAATTATAGGCTATATATCCCACTGGCCAAACTCACTAGGGGATACTTTAACACTGTGTTTGGAGGTGGTGGTTGGGAAAGTGTAGAATGTGATAGGGATGATGACACCTATGCTATTTACCAGGAATATCCTAGTAATGGCGAGATTGCTGGATTTAGTTTCATAGAATATATGTTTGGATTTTGACTCTACTTCTTACTACTTCTGTGATATTGGACAAATCATTTGACCTCCATGCAACTCCATTTTCTCATCTAAAAAAGAATGGGTTAGACTATATGATGTTTGATTTAAAACTTCTTCAAGTTCTAAGTCCTATGATCTTAGGTGAGCCACTGTGTAAGAAATAGACTTCAGTGTTCAATGCATGGAATACATACAAATGAATTTCAACCCAATAAACACTAGTCATCACCTAATGTGTAAAGAATATTATATCAGGTGCTTCAGATACAATCTTGGAAAGTAATACAGCCTTTACCCTCAAGGGCCACATAATCTAATAGTAGGATAAAATGAACACTGATAAGGCCAACAGAAAATTACAGGGACAAAGAATAAATCCAGATTCAAAGTATTCTACTGTTGAAGAATTTGAGGAGGGAGATGTCACTTCCAGTTTGGAGAGATCAGGGAAGGACTCCATGAAGATGACAAAATTGAAGATTAATTTGAAATTGGACTCTGAAGAAGAAAAATAATTTTGATAGGTAGGCATGAGGAAGCAATCCATAACCTGCATGGTTTTTTAATTCCCTAACAATCACAGCTACATTTTGGGCATTGTAAATGTATGTTTTATTAATATATTTCCTCAAATCAGGCACTTAGAACTTAACACAATATTTCAGATGTGGTTTGGCCAATGGCTCTATCATTTCCCTTATACTGTACATCATAGCATAATTTAAAAACCTAGAATGGCATGTTTTTTGACTGTCATGGGGCATTGTTGGCTTATTTTGAGCTTACAAGTCCATTAAGACCCCCAGATGTTTTGAACACTACTAGTTGTCTAGCCATATTACATTCATATTTTGAAGTTGATTATTAAAATCCAACATTAGGCTTTCACATTTATCCTTATTTTCTTTTTTCTGTCAAGATGGCAGCATAGAAGCAGGAAAACTCCAGGACCTCCCCCCATAACCACCTCAAATACCTATAAAATATGACTCAACAACTTTTAGAGCTCTAGAACCCACAAAATGACAGAGAAACAAGGCTCCCGCTGAAGGCAGCCCCGAAGGTGGACAGGAAGGGCTCATCACAATGCACTGAGAGCCAAAACCAGCACGACCTGAAACTGTGACTGGAGCCCCAGCGAGGCCAGGACAGGCCATGCCTGGAGTACTCGGGAGACTGGATCACCAGCACCTGTGGCAGTTTCCAGAATTATCACATCAACACATAAGGGCCAAGGAATAAGTGAAAGGTTGGTGAAAAATGGTTAAGTTAGTGGGAAAGGAGTGGGTCCAGCCATCTACTCCCAGAGAAAGAAAGCAGCAGAAGCAGCCCCTGCAGCCACCTCCACATGGCTGCTTCAGAGCTCCTGGCCTGCAGATTGCAGGGGGGGCAAGCAATCATTCAGAAGCTAAGTGCTCTTGCCTTAACCTGCCTTGATTGGAATTGTGTTCTTGGGTGGTAGTCCTGAGGTGCATGACCAGTGAGCCAAAGATGGAGGAGACTGCAGAGTGGGCAGCCTCCTAATACCTCCGGCAGCTGTGAAAACCCTAATGATTTGGGACAAAGTGCTCCTCTCTGAAAGCAGAGTCTACTGAGCCCAAAAATCAAGTAACTGACTGGCAACATGACCAAGCAAAGGAAGCAAAGCAAGCTCAGCAATCCAACTTTAGGTTCCTTTTTTGGGGACAAAAAGGATTGAAGCATGGAACAGGAGGAAGAAAACAGTCAGAACTCTCACACCAAAAGCTTCCAAGAAAAATGTAAACTGATTACAAGCCATAGAGAAGCTTAAGCAGGATTTTGAAAACCAAATAAGAGAAGTGGAGGAAAAACTGGGAAGAGAAATGAGAATGATGCAAGAAAATCATGAAAAGAGAGTCAACAACCTGACTGAAGAAAATAACACTTTTAAAAATAGATCTCAAATGGCAAAAGAGGCCAAAAAGCGAATGAGGAGAAGAATGCCTTAAAAAGCCAAATTTACCAGATGGAAAAACAAACACAAAAGCTCACTGAAGAGAAAAATTCCTTCAGAATTAGACTGGAGCAAATGGAAGCAAATGACTTTATGAGATATCAATGTAGTATTAAACAGATGCAAACAAATGAAAAAATAAAAGGCAATGTGAAATATCTCCTTGAAAAAAACACTGACCTAGAAAACAGATCCAGGAGAGACCATTTAAAAATTATTGAACTACCTGAAAGGCATGATCAAAAAAGGAACCTAGAAAGCATCATTCAAGAAATTTTCAAGGAAAATTGTCCTGATATTTTAGAACCAGAGGGCAAAATACAACTTGAAAGAATTCACCAATCACTTCTTGAAAAAGATCCCAAAAAGAAAACTCCTAGGGTTGTTATCGCCAGGTTCCAGAATTCCCAGATCAAGGAGATGTATATCTATACATACACATATGTCTATATAGGAGGGTATATATGCATATGAATACATATGTGAGTGTGTGTAAATAGACGGCACAGGATTAATTGAATAGGAAGGGATGATATTTTAAAGGGTGAAATTGAGAGGTGGGAGAGGAATAGAAGGAGAGGAGACAGGGAGAGATAGAATGGGGTAAATCATTTCATATAGAAGAGGCAAGGGATAATTCTTACAATGGAGAGGAATAATGGAAAGGCAAAAGGGAGTGGGTCAATCTTTTTTCTCATTGAATTTGGCTTAAGGAAGGAATGACATGTACACTAAATTGGGTATCTTGCCCAAATGTAGAGTAGGGGGGATGGGGATGAGAGGGG
>CM053597.1:125032243-125042361 GCA_028646575.1 Pseudocheirus occidentalis | reverse complement strand
TCTAGAATTTAATGTTCTAAAATCAAATGTTAAATATATATATTATAAATTATTATATTATTATATTATATATATATATATATAATCATTACTACTGTGTACATGCAACTGAGAAATAAGACATATAGGCACTGGGGTAAGGAGATTCATCTTGCCCTACCAGAAAGTCAGAGGGGTAATGGGGCAGGATATAGGAGAGAGTAGAAAGGGGGAGGGAGTATACAGTGGGATCACTGTTTTGGGGTGATGAGTAGCATGTTGAATTTTCCTCCTTCCTATGTTTGAAATGGAGGGAACAATGTTACAAAAAGATTAATCATCGTTGAAAATTCAGAAAAAAAGGAGATAAATTCAGGAGAAAATCAGATTTCAGTGAATGCTACAATATATAAGCAGTATGAAAAGAAGAACTCAAGGATGAAAGAAAATTGTTAATGATTGGAAGAGAGGAAGATGCAGAATAAAGCATACTTTTTTGTATATAGTTAACATAGGAATTTATCTTGTTTGTCTTTGCATGTTTGATACAATGGTTTTGTTTTCATTTTTTTCTTTAAATTGGGGGTGAATAGGAGGAAAGGAAAACAAATGCTTATTAATTGAAAAACATACAAAGAAGGGGAAGAGATGGCAGAAAGCACAGTGAAAAGGGTATAGTAGAAGAAACATGAAAGTTCCAGGAGGGATAGCTGTGAAAAGGGATGTTTACTTGAATTTTTGCCATTCTGAATCACAGGAATTTCATCATCAAGAGGTAGAAACTTCTTGCCTTAGAGTAGAGTGAGTACCAAGTAGGGAGAAACTTGTAGACTAAACTGAGCTCAAAGTTCTAATTAAATGTTGTTCTCAAGAAGTCTCTGTTCATTTTCTCTCTCCAACAAGTCACTAACTCAGTTGATTGTAAAGGGAGAGGGGGTGGCTGAGGCTTGTGGTAGCCAGGTGGGTGTTTGAAAAGATGAGAAGATGGAATAGATTTTTAGGGACCTCAAACCATTGATTTGGTCCATTTGTTTATATTCCAAAGCATAGCTTATGACATAATTTAAGGACATTTCCTTTTGTCCTTTTCTCAGTATAGTTATCTGATATATAATGAGTCATAATGAATAAACTTGGATCTGGGAGAACAGTAGGACAAAGGCTTCTCTTTACTCCGTGTTCAGGAAACCAATGTTCCATGACATTAAGGGAACAATAGAACAAAACTAGAAAATTATTTCTTCAGTATGGTTTATAAAAATCACATTGGATTTAAATTCCAAGTGTTTATTATTCCTTCTAGTCTCCATTTTTCTTGTATTTATCTTCTGCTTATTTAAGCATTTTCCTTATTTTTAAAATGAACTTGAAATACTAAACAATTATGTGATATGGCATTTTAATGAAAAACTGTGTCTTTTCCTTTTGAAAAACCATACAATACACTGCCTTGCCATTATAAAGGTAGACTATCACCCACTATCAGTAAGGCATAGACACTAAATATTTTTTCCCCTAGTAGTAGTGATGAGTTTTCACCCATGTTCTTGGAAGAATAATAAACCCACACAAATCATTGTGTAAATTATTTTTTTTAATCTAGTAGGAAGAGATAGAAATAAAAATTCCACTTAAAATTACAAGAGACAGTAATAAATACTTTGTAATCTACCAGCCAAAGCATACGTAGGAACTATATGAACACAAATACAAAATACTCTTTACATAAATAGAGGCAATCTAAATACATGGAGAAATCTTAAACACTCATAGGGAGACCCAGCCAACATAATAAAAAATTACAGTGCAAATTTGTTTATTCATTGCCATGCCAATCAAACCACCAAAGGATTGCTTTATAGAACTGGAAAAAATAATAATAACAAAATTAATCAGGAAGAAAATGGTCACAAATAGCAAATGAATGTATGAAAAGTGGGAATGAAGGTAATGAAGGAGGCCTAGCAGTACCTGAACTCAGATTATTCTACAAAGTAATAATAATCAAAATAATTTGGCACTAGGTAAAAAAAAACAGAGAGGTTGGCCAAAAATATTAGGTATACAATATGTAGAAGCAAATGAGAACAGTAGCCTAATTTTTGTTAAATCCAAAGATCTCAGCTATTGGGACAAGAATTCAGTACTCAGCAAACTATTGAGAAAACTGGAAAACAGTCTGGCAGAAACTGAGTATGGAATAGCATCTCATATCATATACCTAGATCAATTTTGAATGGGAACATAATTTAGACATAAAGGATGGCATAAGTAAATCAGAGGAGCATGGAAGAAATTACCTGTCAAATATATGGATAAGTGAAGAGTTCATCATCAGACAAGAGATAGAGGTTAACAAGAGGTAAAATGGAAAATTTTGATTACATAAAATTAAAAAAGCATTTGCACTTATAAAATTACTATAGATAAAAATTGGGAGAAAAGTAGGAAATTGGGGGAAATTTATAGCAGGTTTCTCAGATAAAGGACTAATTTCTCAGATAGATAGGGAACTAGGTCAAATTTATAAAAAATAAGAGTCATTCCCTAATTAATAAACCATCAAATGAAATAGACAGTTATTAGAGGAAGAAATTCAAGCCATCCATAGACATGCTTTTTTAAAAGTTCTAAAGCACCAATGACAAGGGAAATGCATATTAAAATAATTCTAAGGTACCACTTTATGCCCATCAAATTGACTAAGCTGACAAAAAAAAATAAGAAATATTGGAGGGGCTGTAAGAGAAGTACTTTAATACACTTTTTAATGGAGCTGCGTACTGATTCAACCATTCTGGAAAGAAACTTAGAATTATATCCCCCCAAACTATTAAACTGTGTTATCTTCTTCTACCCAATGGTATCACTAATGGGTCTATATACCAAATTAATCAAAGAAAAGAGAAAGGGACTTATATAAGTACAAAATATTTATAGCAGCTCTTTTTGTTGTAGCAAAGAATCAAAAAGTGAGGAGAGGCTCATCAGTTGGGGAATGACTGAACAAGTTATGGTATACAAATGTGACAGAGTGCAGTTGTACTATAAGATATGATGAAGGGGAAGGTTTCAGGAAAACCTGGAGAGACTTATATGAAGTGATACAAAGTCAAGGGAATAGAACAGTGTATACAATACAAAAATACTGTAAAGACAATCAATTTTGAAAGACTTAGGAACTCTGATCAATGACCAACAATAATTCTGATGGACTCATGATGAAACATGCTGTCTACTTCCACAAAGAGAGCTGATGGACTCAGAAGACAAATTGAAGTATATTTTTTTCTTCCTTTTTTGACCTAGCTAATTTGAGAAATTGTTTTGCATGACTATACATATTTGTAATGTGTTTTGTTTTCCTTATCTTCTCAATGGGTAGAAGGGAGAGGGAGAGTTCAGAACTGAAAATAAACAACATTTTTCAAAGCAATAATTTCTAAGATTCAAGAAATAATTAAATGGAAATAGATCCATTTAGTCTTCTCATTATCAGAATAGAAATATATTTTAATAGGTCACTTCAGTCACCTATTTTACCTCTAATAAAGATGGGAGTTCTTAAGATTTTTTTTGTGTCTGTTATGGACTCCTTTGATATTCTAGTAAAGCCTATAGACTCCATCTCAGGAAAATGTTTTTAAATAATTGAAAAAATGATACATTTCAATTAGATGTTAGTGAAAGTAAAGGTGGAATCCTCCTACCATTCAAATTCACAATCCCCTGAAATTTGTCCAGAGAGTGCAGGTTATGATACCTCACTTTAAAGTGAAATAGTGGCTAATCCACTGCAGAGAGGGAGTAATTTATCCCATATAATGATTATAGTTTTTAATTAATTTAATTTTTTTTTATATTGGGGTTCCGAAGTAAGACAATCCACAAATCTTTCACTCTGTCTTAAAAGTTATCAGTTGTACATCTGAATAGAGTGCTAATGAAGTTGGAACCTTACGGCTCCTAGTCTTTGCTCCCAAGCTTTCCCTGAGGACTAGAGTGCTACATTGGCTGCTGATCTTATATGCCTGGGGTTTACTCTCAGGACCCTCCATTTTTTCTGCCTCAGGACAGAGTCCTCCAGGCTACATCTGGACCATTTCTAGTCAAACTAGGATGCTATTGCCTTGCTTGTTGGTGCCATCACTGACTTTATTGGAGGGCCCCTTTCCTTATAAGGATGTTTTGGCTGATAGTTTGTGAAGTTCTAGGGTTAAAGAAGTCAATAGTGTAGTTTCTCATTGAATGTCTTGATTATTATTGTGTCTGCTAAAAATTTCAGGTTTATGATCAATTAAATATTTGGGAGCTGGATGGTCTATTTTCTTTCAGGCAGGTATCATGAATGGATGTCTTTAGCAGCTTTTATCTAAGCTCGGTGGTATAATGGATAAAGCACCAGGCCTGAAGTCAGGAAGACCTGATTTAAAATCTAGCCTTGGATACCTATTAGTTTTGTGGCTTTGGGCAAGTCACTTAACTCTATTTGGCTCAGTTTCCTCACCTGTAAAATGAGCTAGAGAAGGAAAAGACAAACCACTCTAGTAGTTTTGCCAAGAAAACCCCAAATGGGATGACAAAGAGTCAGATATGACTGAATGGTTGAACAACAACAACCACATATATTTACTACAGTCATAGCGGAGGACCAACATAAAATATAAGTAATAGATCAATTTCTTATATAATTGGAGTCTTATAGACTGGCCTATAAGGATACTCCTTGACTGGTTCTAGTTGCCAGACTGTTATATTGTTGGGAATGACTACCAAGAGAGTATTTCTTATTTGAACCTCTGGGCATCCAATCTATGAGTGTGAGTTCAACCTGGGGGAGCGAGGTCAAAGAAAGAATTTATCTTATGACTGGATTGTGACATACATATATGTATATATATATATATATATATATATATATATATATATATATATATATATCTTCTACAAAGAATTACATAATCTTCTTTTGTCTTTGTTCAAATTATAAGCTTTTCTCTTTCTTGGAAAAATAAAGATACTTGCAAGATAATTCTTGACACTGTAGGTTATTAGGAAGAATGAAATATTCTTCAAAAAAAAAAACCTTGGAAGAAAAGGCTTTAAAGTAAAAACAAATAAGAAAATAGGTCAAACGGAGCCAAGAGGAATCCTGACCTGAGCCAGAGCTTAGGAGGAAAAGGAATGATACAAAAGAGAAAAGGGAAAGAAGAACCAGCCACTTGAAACTATTGAATAAATGTGAGATTTTTACTGAACAAGGAAGGTGGAATCAGAAGTTAGAATGTCACAGTGTTCTTGTGAGGATCAAATAAAATGATGTTTGAAACAAGGATGTGGCCTAGCACAATGCCTGACACATACTAGGCACTATATAAATAATTATTCCCTTCTTTTCCGGTTCCATGGTGTCTCTTAGGAGGAAAATCAATTAGTAAAGCCAAGAGTTGAATAATTGAAGTTGAGTACTATCTGCTGCGCGTTATTTTTTTTCTAACTTTAAGAAAAGTTACTCTCTAGGGATAAATAACCATAACAAGGCTGAAACTCTCCAAGATTTGTCAAATATAATTATTAGCACCCATTTTAGTGATTCATGAAGAGGGCATAGGCTACTATCAGAGAAGACAAAAGGTTTGTAGAAAAAACATTGTCTCTGGTATTAGATGTTCATCTTCAAATCTTACATCTGACATTTGTTGCCAGTGTGAATCTGTACAAGTCATTTAACTTTTTGGGCCCCAGTTTTGTCAACTATAAAAATGAGGGTAAGTACAATGTGACTTCAGAAGTTCTCTCCAGTTCTAAGTCTGTGATAATATGATTCTAAATGAGACTTTAACTTGGCAACTTCATAAGGAGGAAATACACACCAATATATAGTCCTTGAAGTTGAATCTATAACAGAAGAAAATCAAAACACTGTGTAGGGCAAAAAAATAAACAAACAGAAAAAGATCACAAAGCTGAAAAAAAATTATTCTCACCCATACTTTCCATCCCCAGTCCACTCTGCTTAGAGTTTTGCGTTTTGGCGTCTGGCCAGGGATGCAGCATCTCAGTGACTCAGTTTGAACTCTTTCACGCAACAATACATGCCTCGCAAGATGCAAGAAAATGTTGAATTCTTTTTACATTTTAAGGAATTGGAGTGCAACTATATTTAAAGGACAAGGATTTGTGAGGAGACAAAGACGTGCTGATACCTGAGATTGGGATAACGGAGATGGGGCTTTTATGTTTAAAAAAAATTATTAGAAATAGAGATGGGGTCATCTGTCATCCTATAAAGCTTACTCTGGATGTGAATCCATCAAAGTTATCACACTCCACAACTTGAAAATGCTAAGCATGCCAAGAGATGTAGGTCTTGAGAAGCGAAAAATCTGTGTGCCACGGACTTGCAGAAAAGAGGTCAAATTTTGAAGTGGGAAGCAAGAAGCAAGTTATTAGAAATAGAAGGAAAATTCTGAAAGAAAAGTAAATCAAAGAAAGTAATGATACATATCAGGCTAGTTGTCATTTGTATAAATGAACAGTAAGATTATAAAAACAGAAGAATAAGAAAGAATTCCAAAAAAGGTCATAACACACTGAATAAATATTATAATTTTAAGGAAAATGAGCTATGTGAGTCAATAGTATATATCTATCTAGATGTGTATCTGTGCGTATATGTGTGTGTTTGTGTAAATTCTTCAGATTTCTCAGGAAGCAATAACAGAATGTTTCAAAAGTTTTTTTACAAGAAGATATTAAGATGGAAACTACATTCGAATTTAGAGCTTTCAAAGTAGAAATTAATAAAGATGATCAAGGGAGTAGGTAATTTAGAATGCCTTGTGTATAATCTTTCCAAAGTAGTTGAGGCTTTTAAAAAGGAAATGATGGGTTTAACCTCTAAAATACAGAAAGGAATGAAACCTTACAGAAGGAAAGCAAAAGGCCCTAACATTGAAGGAACACATAAATTTTATATAAGCCAACATGACTGATAGGAAGCACAAAGATATCTTATGCATCACAGGTGTCTAAAAAAACCATCATAAACTGAAAGACAATATTCTCAAAAGACAAAAACAAAACACTAGAGATTCAATCTAAGCTACATTTGATAATCATTAAGGAGACAGAGAGAGACAGAGACAGAGACAGAGTTGGAAGGGGAAGGGAAGAAGGGAGAGTTCCTTAGAGAATTCAACTTGAAAAATACAAGAGAAATGTATGAAAGGAAAGAATGTATAATTATCTGCAAAACTTTCAATAATGAAATCAAACCCCTTTTATTTATTTATTTCTAGGCATAAGAAAAATTTGATTTCTTAGGGTTTTCTTGGAAAGAGAATTACTAGTGGGGACATTATTTAAAAGTAGGCACATCCTTCAAAACATTTTTACAAAGAGGTAGGGAAAGGAATGAGACATATGGTGGCTAAGAGGGTGCTAAAGAGAAGAAATCTTAAACATAAAAACCCCATCTCCATTATCCAAGGACAAAACCATTGATATGATCCAATTTCCGAAAAATTAGAGATATTCAAAAGTGAAATGCTATGTTCCACTCATTAAGTCTTTAAGTAAAGGCTGGCATAAGGAGATGTTGTAGGAATTTTTTTGTTGTTGTTGTTCAGGTCTACATTAGTATAGACCAGGCATGGGGAACCTGTGGCCTCCAGGCCAAGTGTGGCCCTTTCGGTCCTCAAGCGCAGCCCTTTGACTGAACCCAAACTTCAAACTAGGGAGCCCCAGATGGCCTCAAGGCCACAGGTTCCCTAACACTGGTCTAGATGGTTTCTGAGGTTCCTTACAATTCTGAAATTCTGTACTTTCAAGGAGATATTTTATGAATTTCCTTAGCTATTGGTACTAATTTTGAATAATATTATGAGTATATAAAAGTGAGTCATGGGTCAGACCACATCACCTCAGCTCTGTTTCTCCCTTCTACATTGTTTGAATGGAACAGATCCAGGTTCCTCTCAGTTCCTTTAACCTTTGACCCCAACTTTTCTACAGCCACCAGCTCAACTTCCCACCAACCCCTAGCACTGGCTACTCCAAATGGCTATCCCTGCCTTTCTCTAGAACAAGCTTCCTCCTTTGCTTTTCCTCCTCCTCCCCCTCCTCCCCCTTCCGCACTCCCAGCACAGCCTCCCAGAGTTCCAGCTGCCCCTCTCCACCAAAGGAGACTCTCATCAACCATGTGACCATTTCCCACTTCCAGGACTCCTACCTGTTCCTTTGTTCCCATTTTGACAAGGACAATGTTGAACTTGCCCAGAGGATCACACTTTTTCTGTGAGGTCAGAAAAGGCTTAGGCCCAGGAAAAGTGGGAGGATGCTGAGTGCCTTTTGAAGTTCCAGATTCAGTGTAGGACCTGGTCCTTCTCCCACCAGGCAGAAGCCTGCCTTAGATGAATGCAGACACAGCCCAGATGCTATGAAGGCTGCTGTTACCCTGGAGAGACTTGCCTCAGGCCCTAATGGATTTGTATTCTCTAAGCTCCAGCCATAGAAGCCCCATCTCCAGAATTTGCAAAAGAGCCGCTGAGAGGGGTGAGTAGCTGAAGCAGCTGAAGTTTCATTTCTGGACAATCACCTGACTACCCTGCAACACCTGCAGATGCCCTGCTCCCTCAGGCTGGACAGTGGGAGTACTGGAAAGGCTAAGCCTCAAATGGGGCTAGAAGCTATGTCCCCCACCTTAACCATGAAAGGAAATACAACAAAGCATTCTTGTGAAAAGGGGAGAAAGAACCCACAACATTTGAGTCACGTTGTACCTATGACATTCTCAGTGAAATGATAAACTACTTTAGGGCTCAGCATGTCATCTCATACTGTAAGGTAATTTCTTTTTATCCTATCCTCAGTGATATAATTCTATAAACTTCACAAATACTATTACTTATCCCACAGATTTCATTTCATCAAGCTAGAGACCTAATGTCTTTTCTCTTGATTTTATCCTACAAACATTTAATAATTACCCAGTTGTTCCTTTGGACCCTACTCAAGTTTTTAGAATCATTGATCCTTCAGAGTTGGAAAAAAATTCAAAGACCCATACGTCTTAGACTATTACATCTGAATGGGATTTAGAGGATTTTTGTCCAATAATCTTAGTGGTAGAGCCTTGATTACAACTTCTATTTCCTGACTCCCAGCTGGTCGCCTAGCCCAGTCTATATCTGAACAGAAGTCTCCTCTGAAACTCACACAATAAGTAGTCATATCATTCTACTTGAAGATTACTATTGATGGGGAAATAATTTCCTCCCAAAGTAGCCCATTCCCTTTTGGGAGAGTTATGTTGGAAAATCTCTCATAATATTTAATGAAAAACATTCCTTTCTGCCATTTCTATTCCCCCACCCTTCTTAGTTCTGTCCTCTTGCATTTCAGCAAAAATAGTTCTGATCCATTTTTATTAAATAATGCTATAAATATTAAATTTTACATTATTTACTCTGATATATATGCATATATATATATATATTTCACATGATTAAAAAATTTTTTTAATTAATGCTCCAACTTTTTTATAGAGGTCTTTGGTCAGCATCTAGTCTTTCTTAGTTACCATCTTTGTCTATGGAAATTTGGATTTTGTAGTAGTTACAGCACCAACACTTTGTACAATGGGAAAGAAACCATAAGGAACTTGTCAAATTTGAATTATTTACATTCCAATATGGAAAAACGATAATAGTAACTTATAAAACTTTTCTTAGCATAAGGATAGGTGAAGGGAATACAAATGTGTGTGTGTGTATGTGTGTGTGTGTGTATATACTTACACATAGGTCCATATAGGGGGCTATATATGCGTATGAATACATATCTGAGCATGTGTGTATATGGATATATGGAGGGCATAGGATGAATTAAATGTGAAGAGATGATACTTTAAAAAGGTGAGATTATGAGGTGGGAGAGGACTAGAATGAGGGGAGACAGGGAGAGACAAAATGGGATTAATCATCCCATAGATAAGAGGCAAAGGATAACTATTACAATTTTACTTTCAATTACTTTCATTGAATTTGGCTTAGGGAAGAAATGGCATAAACTCTAAACTGGGCATCATGCCACACAGGAGAGTAGGGGGCATGGGATTGAGAGGGGGGAAGACCGAG
>CM053597.1:125001155-125031743 GCA_028646575.1 Pseudocheirus occidentalis | reverse complement strand
GATGCAACAAGAGTCAGTCAAACAAAACATAAAGAATGAAAAATTAGAAGAAAGTGCAATATATCTCACTCGAAAAACAACTGACCTGGAAAACAGATCCAGGAGAGATAACCTAAGAATTATCAGCCTACCAGAAAGCTATGATGAAAAAACCAACCTGGACAGCATCATCCAAGAGATTGTTAAAGAGAACTGTCCTGAGGTCATAGAATCAGAGGGAGAAATGGTTATTGAAAGAATTCACTGATTTCCTCCTGAAAGAGATCCCAAATTGAAAACTCCAAGAAATATTGTAGTCAAACTCCAGAGCTACAAAGTCAAGGAGAAAATACTGAATGCAGCCAAAAAGAGGCAATTCAAACATCATGGAACTACAGTCAGGATTACACAGGATTTGTCAGCTGCTTCATTAAAAGCCTGGAGGAAATGGAATGCCATTTTTCATAAAGCAAAAGAGCTAGGAGTGTAACCAAGGATCAACTACCCAGCAAGACTGACCATATTCTTTCAGGCAAAGAGATGGTCATTTAATGAAATAAAATACTTCCAGACTTTCCTTATGAAAAATTCTGAGCTCAATGGAAAATTCAATCTCCACTTACAAGATGCAAGAAAGACATAAAAAGGTAATGAAGGAAAACATACACTCACACATACATATACACACAGATGCTCACACATGCACATAACTTGGGATTCAATAAGCGCAAACTGTTTACATTCCTTTATGAGAAGCAGATTCCAGTCAATACTGAAATTTGTATAAATACTGTGACACTTAAAAGGAATGTACACAGAAAGAGGGTATATAAGTGAACTAATCTGAAGATTTTTTTAATAAAAAGTGTATTAAGGGGAAGAAAGGGATTGTAAGGGGAGAAAAGGAAAAGTAGAGGCGGAAGACGGTAAATTATGCCACAAGAAGAGGCAAAAAAAACCATGCTAAAGTGGAAGGATGGGACGGAAGGAGATGAGCATCATATGATCATTACTCCCATTGGTTCTGATTTAAATAGGGATCAATACAAATGGCTAAGTTCAGATTCTAACATAAAAAGACACAAAAATTCATAATAATAGAGGAAAAAGAGGGAGGGAGAGGAGCAGTATATGAAATGAACTAGCATTGGTTTGGGTTCAACAAAGGAATAAAATACTCTGTTAATAACAGAGTATACTGGTGGGGGTGAGGGGTGGGGAGGAAGGGAAGAAAAATCTGAAACTTAAGTGATTATGGAACTGAATCTTGTAAACTAAAAGTAAACAAACAAGTCAATAAAAAGAAAAGAAAAAAAACGAAAGATCATTGTAAATAAGAAATGATCCTCGTCATCAGAGAAGGGCAAATCTCCCAATTTTCGAAAAAGTAAAGAAGGTGGGTGTAAATCACAAACTAATGACCTTGACTTCAATCCTAGGCAAAAGTTTATAATGTATTTATTTTTAATTGATTTCTTTAATTTAGGTTTTTTTTTTTACATTATACACATTTCTCCAATACCCAGTACGTGAGCCTGATATCCAAATGTAAAGAAAGGAAAAATTGAGTTCAGCATAATCAACTAGCCCATGAGGTGAATCTCATACTATATGCAAAATTTTATCAACATGGACACCAAATGTTATAAAGGAAGAGGAAAGTATATTTTCTCAGCTCTTCTCCAAAACCAACCTTGGCATTTTTGGTCTTTCTCTTTGTGTTGTAGTGCTCACTTTTCATGTTGTTTTCCTGGTTTTGTTTACTTTATCCTATATCTGTTCATATGAGCTTTTCCAAGCTTCCCTGAATCTTTTGTATCCCTCATTTCTTAAAGTATATTTGTTTAACTGTCTCCCAGTTTCCAGTATATTGTTATGAGTATTTTGTATCCATGGATCCAGCTTCTTTCTGTCATGTAATCCTTGAGGTATATGCCTAACAGTGAGATCACAAATTTAAAGAGTATGAACATACAAATCCAGAATTCTTTATTAAAGGAATATTTTTGTGACTATCTAGAAAGAAAACTGGTGATTTTATTAGGAGTCTTCCTCAACCCATTTTAATTCTAGTGTCTCCCTCGGTTATTTAATCCCTATTTGTCATATATGTATATATACATATATATTATATATACACACATGTCATACACACAGACATTTACAGAGAGGGAGAGAAGGAGGGAGGGAGAGAGGGAGAGAGAGAGAGAAAAAAGAGAGGGAGAGAGAGAGAGAGAGTGAGTGCTTCATATACATTTGTTTGCAAGTTTTTTCTCCCATTAGAGTGTAAACTGGGAGGAGGAGCAGGGACTGCCTTTTGTCACTTTCTTTTGTATCCCCATTGCTTAGCACAATATTTGTCACATAGTAGATGTTAATACATGTTTGCTGGCTGATTGGTCACTAAGATTCAATATGGACTCATAAAGAAGAGGTCAGACTAACTTTGTTCCTGTTATTGATGTGATTAGTAAACCATTGGATTGATTGACATTGTTTACCTAGATTTTAGTAAAGCATTTTAAAAATAGTTTATCTTATCCTTATACCAGGATGGAAAGATATGTTTTATTCCAGGGGTCTCAAACTCACATAGAAATAGAAATAGGAAAACTGTGTATAAGGATCCTTGTGTGCCACATATTGACTTAGAAAACCACATATGGACATTATATACATATCCATATAGATATATATATATACATACATACATACATATATTTATTCTATTGTAGTTTTAATTTTTACTTTTTTCAATATTTCCCACTTACATTTTAATGTGGTTCAGCTCACTTTTAGCTCTGCCCATTTGATACTTCTATATTAGGCAATAGCATTGTCAGATGGATCCAGAATCACTTTAAAGATGGAAGAGTTTTCATTAAAGAGGCCACAAGTAGGAAGTCTCTAGTGTAATCCTCCAGGAATTTTCCTTGATCTTATGCTTTTTAATATTTTATCCATTAACTGGGACAAAGACATAGACTTTGTCAGCATGACACAAAGCCAGGATCAATAATTAATAAAAAGAATAAAAAGTTCCATAAGTGCCCAAATATTTATAGCAGCTTTTATTTTGTAGTGGCAAAGAACTGGGAATCAACAGGGTACTTATCTATTGGGGAATGACTAAAGAAATTATGGTACATGTATGAAATGGAATATTATCATGCTATAAGAAATGAAAGAACAGTTTCACAAAAAATTGAGACTGATAGAGATTAAAGTGAGCAGAATCAGGAAGACAATTTATAGTATAATATTATATTATAAAAATGAACAATTCTGAAAGACGTAAGAACTCTGATTGATACAATTATCAACAGTGATTCCAGAGGACTGATGAAGAATGTTGCCCAACCTCATGACAGAAAAGTGATGGACTAATATGCAGACTTAGAAATACATTTTTCCCATGTAGCCAATATAGGATATAGTTGATTTGAGTATGCTTTATATGATACAGAGATTTTGTATTTCTTTTTTATTTTTTCTAGGGCTTGGAGATGAGATTGAAAAGGAAGGGGGGAGGTGGAGAAAGAAAAGAAAAAGCCTGATAATTGAAAAAAAACCTTCAAACAGGATTTTATATATTCTCCAGGCATTAATAGAGAGTCAATAGAGCTTATAGAGTAAGGAACATCATGGTTAGAACTATGCTTAAGGAAGATCACTCATGCAACTGTGTGAAACACAGATTTGAATAGGGAGACAGTTGAGACAGGAATATGAATTAGGAACTTCTTGCAATAGTTCAGGCAATAATGGATGAGGGAGTAAAGAGGAGTGGTAATTGTAGGAGTAGAAAAAAAGGGACAGATGAAAAGATTATACAGAGGTAGAAATGTAGTGTGAGGGAGATTGTGGAGTCAAGGAGAGTCTTGTGTTTTGACCCTGGAAGACTATTTAATGATACATTTAAATAATGTGTAACATACCTAAGCTATGTATGTAATATATAAATGCTATGCTTCTTTAGCATACTGCCTTATATAAGTAATTGCTCAATAAATCATTGATGACAATGATCTCCTAATGCTAAGATATTGTATACATTGAGTTGATCCTAGTAAATATAAGTTGATATTCAAAGTAAAAAATAATGGCCTTCAATTTACAAAACTTTACTTGTTTACAAAATTGGGATTATATCTTTGCTGAACTGTGTGGTCAATATTAATTAACACATTTTTCTAATGACTTCAGAAAGAAGATATAATTTAATATTGAGGTTATTACATGGTTAATAATGACCAATTATCATAATTAAGAACAAAAGAAACTCAATTCTTGTATTATCTACATTATAGATTCTTCCTAGCAAAGTATTATAGAATGACTGTCATGGTTACCAAGAAAGCAGAAAGAAACATTTGAGTGAAAGTGAAAGTTCAAATATTATTTGAATGGGATCTTCAACAAAAATGAAAGATTATGGACAAAGGGAAGAAGGCAAGCTGGTGTGGATAGAGGTTAAAGAGAGAAGAGTTAGAACTAAAAACTGAGTCTGCTCTAAAATAAAACATTTGCCAAGTCATTCTTTTCTTTCATGCACAATTTGTTAGTTATTGGCCTCAAGTTGCCGAATCACTTTATTTATGTAGCTTCTCACAGCTTACAAAAGCTTTTCAGAATAAATCCAAAGGGAATGAAATTGTACTCACTTATTTAGCTCCTTCTCAACAAGAAATAGAATGAAAATATGATTCTATGCCAGGAAGGGATACTATTAGAATACTTATATTCATTTGTCCATTTTCTGACATATTTTATTATTACTATATGGGAAACTGTTATCTTCATTTGACTGTTGACCACTGTACTCATTAAAATTAGTTCATTTGAAGAGGCAGAGCCATTAAGATGAAGTAAAGGCAAGGACTCACCTGAGCTCCCCCCCAAACCCTCCAAATACCTTTTAAAAATTACTCTAAGCAAAGTCTAGAGCAGCAGATTCCACAAAAAGATGAAGTAAAACAAATTTCCAACCCAAGATAACTTAGAAGGTAGGCAAGAAAGGTCCATTGCAACAGGGGGAGAGAGGTGTGTAGTCTAAGACAAGCTGTACTAGCTCAGACAGGGCCACAGCAAACCTGGAGTAGGCCCAGGTGCAACTGAATGACTGGCAGCAGTGGCAGTTTCCAGATATCTCAGCCTACTATGCCAAAGACAACTTAGAAGGTCAGTGGGAAGGGGTGTGTGAGAGTGGAGTACAGTCCAGCACAGGCTGAGCCAGCAAATCAGGTGCAGACCTTCAGAGTGACTGAATTAGCAGCAGCAGTGGATGCTTGCAGAGGTCTCAGCCTATACAGAGTATGGGGATTAAAAAATTGGTCAGAAGGAGATTACAGGGGTCTCCTTGCTACCACTGGGACAGGACTCTCTTGCTTTGCCAATACTTGGATCTGGGTCCCACCCCTGGGTGGCAGTCCCAGGACAAGGAGGAGCACTAGCATTGTAGAGCTTGTGGCAGCAGTGGAGGCAAGTCCCTTCTCACAATTCCAGGGTAGAAAAGGGTGCTTGTGGTCACTCACAGACTAGTGCACAGGCCAGGAGAGGAGTAAACACTTCTTAGATTAAACCACCTAGGAATTACTGAAAACTTATAGGTTCCAAGAGTTTCTGAGAATACAGCTGCATAAAACACCTGAAGCTTGGGACAGGGCACTGTCCACCCTGGAAGCAGAGTCCTATTTTAACAAACAGTAAAAAGCCAAATAATAGGCTGGGGAAATGAGCAAATAATAGGAAAAACTGACTACAGAAAATTACTATGGTGACAAGGAAGATCAAAATATAACAAGCAGAAGAAAACAATAAAAATCAAAGATTCCACATCAAAAAACTCCAAGAAAAATAGGAATTAGAACCAGGTCATGAAAGAGATCCAAAAGGATTTTGAAAATCAAATAAGGGAGGTAGAAGAAAATTGGGAAGAGAAATGATTGTGATGCGAGAAAACCATGAAAAACAAGTCAACAGTTTGGTAAAGGAGACACTGAAAATAACACCTTAAAAACAGACTTGTTTCCTAATTGATACATGCTCAAAGGATATGAACAGACAGTTTTCAGAGGAAGAAATTGATGATACCTATAAGCATATTTTAAAATACCCTAAATCCCTATTGATCAGTGTAATGCCATACATGAGCAGCTTCCCGAAAGAATGCTACTGTGAATCGATTTTAAGGTTCTGATTATACAGTATACCAAATACTCTGTTTATTCCATAACAAATCAAGGCAAACATTCACAACAAAATATTCACAACATTACATCTTCTCACAGAAAATCACAATATAGTATTCATAACAGCTTAACACTAAAATGGCCACAGTTTTCACCAAAGTGGTCACAGTGTTTAGAACAAAGAACAGTCATCTGGCATCCCTAAGGAGGTTTGCCTTCTCACTCAGTCATTCAGCAGTCTCAAAATACAATAGTCAGTCTTCCACTCATGGGGCAATCATAGATTAACTTAATCAGTCACTTATCTAACAATCAGTCACTAAGTATCAGTAATCACTAAATACAATCATTAAAAAAATTATACAAACACTCTGCCCCTCAGTGTCTAGTAAATTTCAATTTAATCACCAAATTCCATATCCAAAGAGAAGCCTTTTCTTCATCTTGACTCAGGGTGGTCTCTCGGATTTCTTGGGTGCCCTTCCATAGCCCCAGCTCCTACCTAGGATATTGATGATATAGATATCATCAGTCCACCAAACAGTCACCTGGATTCTGAGGCAGACAGCTCCCAGATCCTTGTCCAGTCCTCCAGGCACTTCCTTCTATACACTGAAGTTCACAGGCAGTTCCTGCTACACATTGAAGTTCACAGGGTCCAGCACATCTCAAAACCTTCCCATTTCTGTTCCTGGGAATTCAAGAATCAACCAAGCCATGAACAAACAAAGTCTTATCCTGGTCATGCTTCTTCAGTCCTCTAGCAGTTCAGCTGCCCTAGGACCCAGGAGTAATCTCAGCCTCCCAGGTGGCCTTCTGGCAGCAATTTCAGCCTTCACCAGATTCTGGTCTCAAGAAAACTCCAACTCAGTTCTCAGTCCAGCAAGTAGCAGCCCAGTTTCCAGATGCTGGGACAATTCTGCTTCCTCTACCAGGAGCCCACCAGGGGGAAAAACATTCTAATTCTGACTGTCTCTCTCTCTGGGGCTCTTCTTATATACACACAAAGCATTGTCTTCCTGTTTCAGCCAAACCTTTCCTGTTATGTCAGCAACAAGAGACAGAGTTCACACCCCCTCTGCCTCTTAGCCACAAAGGTTTGATTAGCTACTAAGGGCTAAGTACCTGCTTACTTGACATAATAAAAACAGGTCTTCAAATTTCAATTAATTACCATTACAATCAGAGAAATACAAATCAAAACAACACTTAGGTATCACATCTCACTTGTCATATTGGATAACATGATAAACAGAAAAATGATAAATGCTGGAGAAGATGTGGGAAAAATGGGACATTAATGCATTGTTGGTGGAGTTGTGAACTGATCCAAACATTCTGGAGAGCCGTTTGGAACTATGCCTAAAGGTCTATAAAAATGTCCATACTCTTTGACCCAGCAATACCACTTCTAGGGCTATATCCCCAAGAGATCATACAAGTGGGAAAAGGGACCATTTGTGCAAAAATATTTATAGCAGCTTTTTATGGTGGCAAAGAACTGGAAATCAAGGGGATGCCCATAAATTGGCCAGTAGCTAAACAAGTTAGGGTATAGGAATGTAATGGAATACTACTGTGCTATAAGAAATGAGGAGCAGATGGACTTCATAATAACCTGGAGAGATGTATATAAACTGATGCTGAGTGAGGAGAGCAGAACCAAGAGAACATTGTACATAATTACAGACACATTATATCTGTGATGACTGACTGATAGACTGCAATGCAGGTTATAAGACCTCAGCAATTCAAGGTCATAAGACAACTCCGAAGGACTCATGATGGAAAAGGTTATCCACTTTCAGAGAAAGAATTGGGGACTCTTAATGAAGTGTGAAGCAAACTATTTGTTCTCTTTTTCCTTTTGTTTTGATTTGTTTCTTCTTCCACATTCATTGGTTAAAATTCTTCTTATATCTTGACTAATGTTTAATGTGAAGGTATATGTAGAACCTATATCTGGATTTCATGTTGCCATGGTGGGGGGAGAGGGTGAGGAAGAAAATTTGGAACTCAAAAACTTGTGGAACTGAATGTCATAATCTAATAGTAAATACATTTTTTAAAAAGAAGAAGTAAAAACAACAACAACAACCCAGACTTGACCAAATGGGAAAAGAGGTCCAAAAAGCCAGTGAAGAGAAGGATGTCTTAAAGAGCAAAATTGGACAAATGAAAAAGGAGGTCCGAATACTAACTGAAGAAACTTATTTCTTAAAAATTATCATGGAGCAAATGGAAACTAATGCCTTTATGAGGACTCAAGAAACAATAAAACAAAACTAAAAGAATGAAAAAATAGAAGACAATGTGAAATATCTCATGAAAATGAAACAACTAACCTGGGAATTAAATTTAGGAGAGATAATTTTAAAATTATTGAACTACCAGAAAACTATGATGAAACAAAAAGCTTAGGCATCTTTCAAGAATTTATGAAGGAAAACTGCCATGATATTGTATAATCAGAGGATAAAATAGAAACGGAAAGAATCCATAATCACCACCTAAAAGAGATCCCACAATGAAAACTACCAAGAAAATTATAGCCAAATTACAATGTTCCCAGGTCAAGGAAAATAAAAGCATCAGAAAGAAACAATTCAAGTATCATGGAGCCAGAGTCAGGATAACACAAGATTTATCAATGCCTACTTTAAAGGATCAGAGGTCTTGGAATACAAACTTCTAGAGGGCAAAAGAGGCAGATTAGAACCAAGAATAACCTACCCAGCAAAACTGAATATAATTCTTCAGGGGAGAAACAAACAATCAATAAAATAGATCACTTTCAAGCATTTTTGATGAAAAGACCAGAGCTGATTAGGAAATTTGACTTTCAAATACAAGACTCAAGAGAAGCTTAGAAAGGTAAACAAGAAAGGGAAACTGTAAGGTTCTTGATAAGGTTAAACTTCTTACATTCCTACATAGGAAGACAATATTTATAATGCATAATTCCTTTCACATTATTAGGGAAGTTTGAAGGAGTATATATAGATAGAGGGTACAGGTGTGAGTTACACATGAAGGGATGATATCCAAAAAAACTAAAATTAAGGGGTGAGAGAGGAATGTGCTAGGAGAAAGTAAAAGGGAGAGATAGAATTGGGTACATTATATGACATGAAAGAGGCAAGAAAAACTTTTACAGTGAAGGGGGAGAGGGGGATTGAGTGAACATTAATATCATCAGAATTAGCTTAAAGAAGGACTAACCTACGTACTCAGTTGAGTACAAAAATCTGTCTTACCCTATAGTAGGAGGGGATGGAGATAAGAGAAAGGGGGTGGTGACAAAGGAAAGGTAGACTGGTGGGGGGAGTAGCAAGATGCAAAACACTTTTGAGGATGGACAAGGTGAAAGGAGAGAGAGGAGATAATAAATAGGGGGATAGTTTGGAGGGAAATACAGTTAGCAATTGTAATTGTGAAAAGAAATTTGAAGCAGGTTTCTCTGGTGAAGGTATGTAAATGAGGAAATTTTAAAAATACATAAATAAATATTTAAAAATAAATTTAGTTTATTTTAGTCTCATATGCTCTAGCCAACTATCTTTTATCCTCAATTTAGTGTTGAGACCAATAGAGATGACTTAAGTCCATTTGCTTTATTCCTAGCTGAAGCAAACAGTTACTTATATATTTCTAAGCTTTAACTTTTCAATTGTTCAGGTAACTGCTGTGAAGTTCCCAAATAAGACATTAACTTTCCCCAACTCAAAAGAGTCACTTGGAAGAAGGGCTCATTAGCTAACATGAACTACTAAGAAAATTTATAAGAAGTTTGAAAGAAATTAGGTTTAGATAAATATTAGATATTTAATTAAAAGTTAGAAAAAAACATCAGTACCACAAACAACCAAGGCTATGATAAGAAATCTCACTCGAATGAAATATTGAGTGGAAGAGAGGAAGGAAAGAAGTGAGGGAGTAAGGGAGAGGGAGAGGGAGAAAGACTGATTCTTTTCATAAGTCCCCTCAATTGCCTTTATCCCCTTGTTTGGAAAGTTGGAGAGGGCATAGCAAAAACTCTTCCCAATGTCTCCCTTTATAGAATGTTCAGGATTCCCAGCCAACTCTTCATTTACTGCCAGTTGCTCCATTTCTTTTCTGTTTCACCATTACCATGCCTCAATACTAGATACTCTTAGGAAACCCCCTCTTCCATTTTTAACCTCCTTTCATTTATTATCTGCCCCCATTAGGTTCTAGGCTCTTTAAGGGTAGGGAGTATCTTTTTCTTAAGTGTATGCCCAACCTGTAGAACAGTGTCTAGCCTATAGTATGCTGTTAATAAATGTTTATTGTATTATATCGTTGTATTGTACAGGTAGACATAGATTGTAGAAGAGAAAATAAATGGTTACATTAAAAGATTTTACACGCATAAAATCCATACAAATATGATAAAGGAAAACATTTACTGAAGAAACCACAAACCTTTGCATCAAATCTCAAATAAGTAACATGCCAAATACATGTGTGTGTTATGTGTGTATGAAAAAAGTTTCTAGAATCCTTGATAATAAGAGAAATAAATACTAAAATAACTCTGATGTTTCATCTCATAACCACCAAACAGATAAAATAACAAAAGATGGAAAAAGTCCATGTTGGAGGAGTTGCTTAAAGACAGACAAGCCAAAATGTATTAACCAACATGGTCTGTGCAGTTATGACCATCTTCAATAGTCTAAGACTGTTGAGTTCCACTTGATTCTATACAGTCAGTTTAACACAGTAAATAGAACACTGGACTTGCAGTTAAGAAGACCTCAGTTTCAAGTCCATCCTAGACAACTACTAGTCATGGAACACTGTGTAACTTAACTATAACATATGAATCCATGTGGCATTTTAAATGTTATCTTACTTAATTTAGTTTTATCTCTTTCAAACTCAGTTTCCTCATATGCAATATAGTGGTAGTAATAGCATTTACCTCAGAGAATTGTTTTTAACATTAAATGAAATAATAAATATAAAGTTCTTTGCAAACCCTGAATTGCTATATAAATGTTTGCTTCTAATACAGCTTCTTTTTACCTCAAATTAAGTTAGAATTAAAGGAACTTTCCTCTTGAAGCCTAGAAAAGCCACTTCCTTTTCCTCCCCTCAGTAGTAATTGGACTAAAAGATTCCAGTGTCTGTAATGGGAATCTGAAGATCTATGTTGCCCCTTGACCCTGTGATAGGCTTAAGTGAATCTGAGAAACTTCCCTGATTTGAAAATACACTCTGCCCCCTAATAGGCTGAATTTGGTCACATAGAACCTGTGGTGGGAGGCTTGTTTTTCAGGAATGCCCATACCTTGTTTTACTTTGTGATTGGGCAGTGGGTCAAAAGGGTTGTGATATTCTCTGACCCAGGAGAAGGCTATAAGGCTTTGCGTTGGGGCTTACTTTGCAAGGAGTTGTGTGATTTGGCCAGCTGAGACTCTGGACAGCTGTTGAGGCTCCCCTCCTCTCCCTTCTCCCGCCCGTTGCCGTTTGAAAACCCAGATGTTGGTGCTTCCCTCTCTGGTAATTAACTAGGTATAGATGTAATGGTCAGACAGCTGGTAGTCTGTCTGCTGATCTTTTTCTCTGTCTGTATTTTTTTGTCTGCTTGTAACTTCTGTTTGTATTCTTTGAAGTTCGGGGTGCTGACTTTTCCCCCTGAACTAGGTAAATGATATGTTTGATTAAAGTAGGATTGTTAACCCATTTTGAGTTGCTTTCCTTTAGAAAAGTATATCTAACAGCCATCCTGGGTATGCTAGGGTGCTTGCTGCTAAAGTGCCCCTTCCACCATATACTTTCATGATACTTTAAGATTATTTTTTTTGAGGGAGGGTGGGTAGGAAATTGGACTTCAAACACTCCTTCATCCTCCATTTCAAAAATGTATTGTCTGCAGGTATTACAACTATATCTCACCTGCCAGTGATTGGTTTGGGGCATACTTATTTCTTCTGACTATCCATTGCACTTAGTATGTGACTCTTTGGTGTCCTATGGCTTCACTCCAAAGCATGGTGACTTCATCTGTCTACATCTCTGCTTGTCTGATCATGATTTGCAGCACTTCTCTGAGGGTGTATTTTTTTAAGCTTTAAAAGCTAAATGGAGGAATTCCTATTTAATTCTAGAACAATGGGGAGCCACTGGAATTTGTTGAGGTGAGGAGTGACATGCTTAGAGGAGGATCTGAATTAAGATGATGGCTTTTCTTCATTTATTCTATGCTCCATCTAAACTAGGATCTACACCATTTTCCATTCTCACCCTACCCTTTTATGCCTTTGCAAGAGTTGCCTTTCACCTTTCCTCACAATTTTTGATATTTGGAATTCTTCCCTTCTTCCCAGGACCAGTTTAACTCTCACTGTCTCCAAATCTTCCTTAATCTTAATTCTGCCTGCAATAAGTTATCTCTCCCTCTTTCAGTCTCTCATACCATTCCAACCTCTTCTACACACACACACACAAACATATACACACACAAGTCAAATCTTACTTATCTATGTTAGACTACAAAGTCCTTGACAGTAGGGACTGTCTCACTTCATCTTTATATCTCTAACACATAGTAGGCTCTATAAAACATTCATAAAATGAATAACAGGAATGATATGAACAAGCCTTTAATAATACCAAATATTTTTGCTTTATCAACTATGATATCTCAACTAGTATAACATATTAAAGAGCATAATGTAATAGTGAGTACCCTCACTCCCACTGCCTTAAGGCAATGATTATTACAATTTATCCCTCCCTCAGGCTTCTCCAATAACCATAAGGGGTTTCCAGATTCTCTGACTTTGGCTCTAGCCTCCACTGATGGTGTTCCCCAATTTTAGGGAGTATCTTGTATGGCAGTGCCATTTGTCACTTAACAGTTGGATTAGTTTAGATTAGCTTTTATAAAGGGATATTTACTTCAAAGGAAAAGAAAGAACATGTAAACATCCCACCCACAATATCTGGAGGAGTGATAATCTCCACTCACCTCCTTGGACCATCTCAGTCTCTAGAGAAATGAAGGCGATTAACTTACAATTTAGCTCAATTCTTATGTAGCGGCTCAAATTCCAAGTTAAAATCTACCTTGGGTTTGAGTCCCAGGGACCATGAGTTCTCAGAGCTGGCTGCATATCTGGTTTAGAATTCAGGTTCCAAATTTTCCATGGTACAGTTTTAGGTCCAGGGATTCCACTATTTGTTTTTAGAACTGAAAGGTAAAAAGGGAATAGACCGGACTGTCCCCTCCACCCCAAGAAATGGAAATAGATCAGACCAAAACCCAAAACCAATTTTTTGGGGCCACAGGGCCTAAAATGGGGGGGAGTCTCAGTTAAAGGTACTTGTACTAGGGATGAACTTATTCCTTTACTTCTAGAAAGGGAGAGACAGGGGAAGGAGAAAAAGAGAGAAAGAGAGAGAGAGAGAAAGAATGAGAAAGAGAGAGAAAGAATGAGAGAGAGAGAGAGAGAGAAGCAGAGACAGACAAAGACAGAGAGACAGAGAGAGAAGAGAGGAGATAGAAGAGAGAAAAGAGCAGGGGGAGTGGATGGGAGAGGGAAGGGAATACCAGACAGAGACAGAGACAGAGACAGAAAGGAAAAATAAAATATTTGAGAGTAGAATGTTATTTTGTTAAATCATCCTGGTCTTCATTTTTGGAACTTCTCTCTATCATTTAAAATAAAAGTAAAGAACTATTTTTCCCCCTCAGAACTTGATTCTAGTTTAAGCATGAAGACAAGGAGGCCATCTCTTTTGAACACCCATTCCCTAAAAAAAAAATCAAAAGGATTTAAGGAAGAAAAAAAACAGGTCAGTGAAGGAGTAAACAGATACTTAGGAAAATGATGAGTATGTTTATGAGAAAGTAAACCTATTCACTTTTCTCCAGGCAGTTTGGAATTATTGAAACATTAAATAATCCTGCTTGTAATCATTAATAAATTTGCCCAGAATTCTTAGGCAGTTTAGTGTTAGAAGTAATATACTATGAAAAGTTGTTCTGTATTAAAGCATCTCATGAGAAAGTACAGTTTCATTCTTAGTTATTAAAAATGCCTGAGTTATTGCTGAGGTTTACTTGCCAAAGCCTTTTTATTTGTTATTCATAACAATTTACTATACTTATTTTTATTACCTTTTGTCAACTTGGTTAGAGCACAGTGCCTTCTTACTCTTTATAGTATTGCATGTATATATTAGAAGAAACAGAAGTTGACATGGTAAAATGAACTAAAATTTTTAAACTTGAAAAGAAAATGTTTTTATTAAATGCAAACAGCTAGGATACTAACCTTATTTTATAATTGACATGAACTGATATTAAATTTTGATATAATATTGGTTCTTTGCCCTTCCTATGTTACTAGCAAAAAAACAAATAAATCCCAAGCTAACATACACTGGCGTAATTTAGGCATGAATAAATTCTGCCGATTTTTGCATCTAAAAATTTCAACTCAATTGTCAGAGTATAAATTCCTCATAACAAGAAAAAAATATCAGTTAATCTATTCAATCAGTTAACTAATCTAATACATTCAAACACTCACCAAAGTTTTATACTCACAAAATAAATCCTTAACCTTGTGTTTAGATTTGAAACCATTCAAAATAATGTATAGTGGACACCAAGGATCTATGATTTCCTCAAAATGAACTAGAATTTGTGATTTTGCCAGATATAGGTTACAAATATAGATCAGGAAGGGACCTTACAGGATACCTTGTCCAACTGCCTCATTTTAATCATATTAATACTAATAATGACAATAAATGGCTAGAATTTGTACAGTGCTTTAAGGTTTGAAAAGCCCTTTACAAATAGTATCACGTTTATCTTCACAATGACTCTGAGAGTTCATACTATTATAGAAATTTTACAGATAAGAAAATTGAGGCCACTGACTCTAACCTCTGTTAAGTGATTTGTCCATGATAATTCTGCTATTAGGGCACCTAGATGGCACAGTGAATAAAGTACTGGGCCTGAAGTCAGGAGACTCATCTTCCTAAATTGACAATTATGAGTTGGGTGACCCTGGGTCACTTAACTTCAATTGTCTCAGTTATTCATTTATAAAATGTGCTAGAGAAGGAATTAACAAGTGACAACTATCTTTGCCACTAAAATCCTAAATGGGATCACAAAGAGCATGAAATAACTGAACAACAATAACAAGAACAACAACAACCTTGCTATTAAGTGTCTGAAGCTAAATTTGAATTCAGATATCACTAACTCTTGGCCCAGTGTTCTCTCCACTGTGCAAATTAGTTGCAATAATTTTACAAATGCAGAAACTGAAACCCAGGCAGTTAAAGATGGACCCATATAGATTATAAGCCATTATTTTTAATGGAGGGGGGAGGGCAGAGCAATTGGAGTTAAGGGATTTGGCTAGTAATTTTTAAGTATCTGAGGTTAGATCTGAACTCAGGTCCTTTTGACTCTAGGACCAGTTCTCTATTCACTGCACCACCTAGGTGCCCCAATTATAACCCATTTCAAACTCTTATCTGTGTCAGAGACTTGAATCCAGATCTTCCTGATTTTGTTTCTAGCATAATAACTTCCTATGACATATGTTCTCTATAGAGAACATATTTTAAAAAAATAGCAATCTGAATCAATATACCTAAGTCATGATTTAATGTTAAACCCATCAAGAAATGATCACCTGAAAGCTTAATTAAATATTTCCAAAGTTATGCATTTTTTCCATTTTCATCATTTTTAGGTGCTGGTTGAAATTGATGCTAAAGATAAGTAGAAATGTATTTTACAAGGTGTCATGGTTTTCCTGTTCCCACAAGAAAAGCCTCAAGCTATAACATGCAGCTTTTCTCCCTGGTCCAATTATAACAGGACACCTATGTTGTGGTGATGTATTTATGCATCCTCAAAATGATCCGCATAGCCACAGAACAAGAAGTCTGCACACATATGGGTTTGCACTTACTAATGAATGTTTCAAGTATTATACCAATCTATCTGACAGAACTTTCTCCCCAGGGGTCAATTATATGAGGGGAAAGGGCAACAACAACAACAACATGTTTTAGTGGTCTTGCTAATAACTTCAAGTTTACCCTTATGTCAAAATATGTCAAAGGATACTTGGCAACTGTCCTTAATGAAACAAACTGTGTATGCAGATTTTTCAGGTAATGGCAATTTTATCTTATCAAGAATGTTACCAGAGCTTTCTCTGCCCCAGCAGTACTAAAAATCTATGGGAGAAATGGAAAGTTAGGACTTCCTTAGCACTGAATTGACCCTATGCCCATGAAGTAGCTTTTAAAGTCTTTTTAGAAGAACTATGAACTCCATTAGATATGGATATGTTTTCTGATCCTCACAAATGGTAGAAAGTCTCAGAGATAAGCATGAGAATTTGCAAGAGAGAATATCTGATTCTGAATTTTCTGTGCTATTCCTAGTGAATGGAACTGTCATTCATTGTCCTATAAATAAAGCTGTCCTGTTTTGATGCCAGTTGGAATTTTACCCTAGGATATTATATATAGTTGAAAAGGGATTTTCTTTTTAAAGAAATAATATATTTTGTTTTTTTGTTGGAGGACAAAATCTTCTGATTTGTGATCTGGCTTTCCAGAAGGAATCACTGTGATAACTAATTAGATTGATAAAAAAATATTTTAATAAAATTCATTCAGTGAATTTAGAATGATAGGTTCATAGAACTGTATAACTCAAAGGAGACCTTAAAGAGAAGTAGTAGGGCTTACTGGAAAACTTACTGTTCTTGTAGTTAAAAGACCTGAGGACTGATATAAATTTCATTAGTTACTAGCTATTTGTTACTAGAAAGTGAGTATGCTAAAAAAAAATACACAATCTCCCAATTCTCAATTTCCTCATTTGCAAAATGAGTTTACTAATAAGTGACTTACTTTATAGGACTGGTGTGAGGGTGACAAAAGATCAATCAATCAGCATTTACTAAGTGCCTACTTTATGCCAGGGGATAAAATGACAAAGCAAATAAAATAACTCCTTTTTTTGCTTTTTTTTTTTTGGAGGGCAGTTGGGGTTAAGTGACTTGACCAAAGTCACATGGCTAGTATTTGTGTCAAGTGTCTGAGGCTGGATTCAAACTCTGGTCCTCCTGACTCCAGGGCCATTGCTCTATTCACTGCACCACCTAGCCGCCCCAACAACTTCTATTATCAAAGAATTTACACTCTTTCTAGGGAGAAATATATGAAAAAAATGTTTTGTGGCTGTAGTATTGTAAAGCCAATCACAAGCAGTTCTCCTAAGGACAGCTGCTGTGAATAATTTTAAGTATCTAATGGCATAGTATAGTGAATTCTCTATTTATTCAGAAATAAACTAAAGCACAACATTCAAGAAACTAAAGCAGAACATTCACAAGAACATTAACATAATAACTTATTAGTAAGGTGGTCACATAATCTTAAACAAAACTTAGAATCCAATAAATCATAATCTCCTCAAACAATATAGAGTACCCAGATCAAGTCTTTCATCTTAACTCTAGGCTGCCTTCAAATCATCTTTAAGGAGTAGTGGAAAGTACAAAGGTCATCCACCCCTAGGTCCCAGTAAATTACAATATCATCAGTAATCACTGAGTACCCAAGTAAAGTCTCTTTTAATCTTAACTCAAAGTTGACTTCCAAACCCCATGGCTCTTCTTCCACACCCCCAGCTCTTGCCTGCACTCATAGGTGAGCAGCTCTCTGATCCTGTTCCATATCACAGTTCACAGGGACTGCTCCACCCCAGGCTCTCCATAGTTTCTGTTTCTAGGAAAACAAAGTTCAACAAGACTAATGCAATATTTACACACATTGCCCAGCACTATTATCCTAATTTATTTTCTGTCTGAGAAATCAATGCAAATCAACAGAGTGCTTCTGTCTGATAAAGTAACACTAAGACAAATTAACAAAGTGCTTCCATCTGACAAAGTAACGCAAATCAACAGAGAGAATAGAATGCTTCTGTCTGACAAGTGCCAACATTACAAATATTCTCTCTCTTAGCTCTGCTTGGTCCCAGCTCATGCTTGGCTTTTATTTGTGCTGTTCCTTCCTGTTTCACCTTTTCTGTTCAATCTTTCTTGTTCCACTCTTTCAGCAAGTTCCTCCCACCATGGGCTCCATTATGATTTTAGGCCTATTAAGGGCAGGGAAATTCTCCAAACTCTTAGGTCTATTAAGGGCAACCAAATGCATACAATTTGCAACAGAAACTTGAACCAATCAAAGGTGAGGCACAAAGGCATTTGATTAGCTGAAACAAGGAGCAAAGTACTGCTTTGCTTGCCATTACAAGTGTATTATATGAATATGAGATGTATTTTTTACTGCTTCTGAAAGATACCAACTTTGTGATTTTGAACAAGTCAGTTGAATTCTTTAATGTCCCAGAAGAAAGAACAAGTTGCAGTTTTGCATCAGAGAATGGAGTTTTCACATCAGTAGTTTTATGGACCAAAGAAATAATAGTTTCAGAGCACTCTTGTCCCGTAGATCATACCTAATGTAGCTCCATCATTTTCCATTTGAATAAATTAAGGCCTACAAAGGTTAGGAGATTTATCCAAGAATACTGTCAAGTTAATGACTAGGTAGGACTAGGACTCCAATCTTCTAACTCTCAATTCAGTATTAAAATTTATAATTAAAAATGGATACATTTAAAGAAATACTTTCTGGTACTTTCCCCAGATAATTTGATGTTTCTGAAAATTTCTTTCTTTTTCTCTATATTTCCAAAATCATTGTATTTGACTTTAGAACCAGAAAGGATTTAGAAATAATTTAATCACACCACATGTTTAAGAGGAAGAGATTAGGCACCCAAAGGTGAAGACATTTAAGCAAGGTCATATAGCTAATTAGTGATAGAACTCAGTTCTCCTTAAAGATTTTTTAAAAAAATCAGTTACATCTGAAAAAAAATTAGCCAAGCCAAATGCCATTAAAGTCCTTTTTTTTTTTAGTAAATACCTTGAAAACCAGTCCCAATAAAACTATTTTATTGAAGATATACTTAGTGCATTTCAGGTATTTTATTCCACAGATCTAGCACTAGATACTGTGTCCAATGAACCACACTTTGATGTAAATGATCAAGATAAAACACAAAATTACCTAAATAATTTTATAGGACTCCTAATACACCATTATCATCATCACTATTTTAATGAAGGAATGAAAACCCTGATTGTGAAAAACATCAAGGGATCTTATTAATTCCATGTCATTGAAGATTTTCAATAAAATACTGGATTATCATCTCTCAGGGATACTGCAAAAGGAATCCATCCATGGACCAAATGATTAAACTAAATGACCTTTAAAGTCCCTTACAACTCTATAGTCCTATTCACTCATTCATTATTTATTTATTCATCAAATATTTATTAAATGAGTATCTAATATCTTCTATATTCTGGGGAAAATAACAAAGATCAATGGAAAGAGTCTTGAACTTTGCATCAAGGACCTGAGTTCTAATCTTCAGATGTTCTGTTTGTTATCTGTGTGACCTTGTGCCAGTTTCTCAACTTCTCTGGGTTTTCTTACTTGTAAAATAAATGGATGGGACTTAATGAACTCTAACATCTCTTTGAGCTCTAGATCTTGAATCCTTTGCAATATCGCTCACTTCTAAGAGTTTATATACATATTGTAGAAGGAGATAGACAACATAACACAAATAGGAGCAAAGTGAGTACATAAAAGGCATGTATAGTATTATACTATCATAAGACTATATTTCATTGCTGTCAACTTTCTGATCATTACTCATTGGCAAGCTACATTTCTATATCACCTAGTGTGTCCACAAAATCATTGCAAGGTTTTAACTCACAGTCTTAGTGTGGGGGCTATGATCCTGTAAGCAAGGTAAATAAGGCATAGGGAACAATACTAACAACGTTATTTTCTTTTGTAGAAGATTTTTTTTGTTGCTACCAAAACCAAATTCTGTTTGCTAGTTGACCTTTTACTATCACATTTATTGTATTTATCTTGTGTGTTATTTATCTGTGTTGTCTTCTCAAAGAGAATACAAGTTCCTTGAGGACAAGGAATACTTTTTGCTTTTTCTTTGTATTCCTAGGGCTTCGCACAGGACATGGATCATAGAAAGAGCTTAATAAAAGCTCCAAATAATCTAAATAATAAATTGCTCATCCAGCCTGTTATGGATTAATGAGCTGGCATCTGTGAATGAATATTTGAATCATAGTTACTTAACTAAGCCATAACCTCAGTTTAAGTCTTTAAGAAGATAATAATTAAAGAAAAATACAGAGGCTGGGGATGAGCAATAGAATATAAGACTGACAGACTGATAAAATAATTTTTAGATTATTCAGAATTCATTTAACAGGCAAAAGATTTTTTTAGACCTCACTAAATTCCTGTTTCACAGTAGAAGTCAGAATTAATAATAAGGTAAAAATGGGTGCTCAAAGAAGTCTATCAGAGTCCTAAATCTGATAATGATTATATGGTCATTAGGTAAATTAGTTTTTATTTTTAATACAGGTTTGTTAGAGGCGTCTAGGTGGCACAACAATTAGCGTTGTGAGCCTTGAGTCAGGAAGACTGGAATTCAAATCCAGACTCAGACATTTTTAGCTGTATATGTTCGGGCAAGTTATTTAATCTCTGCTTCTGTCTGGTTCCCCCTCTGTAAAATGGAAATAACAAAAGGACCTACCTCCCAGGGTTATTGTGAGGCTCAGATGAGTTAATGTGTTATATGGCATTGCCAGACTTAAAGTGTTATATGAGTGCTACTTATTATTATCAAAATATTTTTATTTGTCTATTTTTCTTTTTGGTATAAAGTCAGGTTGAGGGAGAAGTAAGTGGAAGTTCCACTCAATTACTTAGAAAGGCAAACTTTTCTAAATTGTACTTGCTCCATAATAATCAATGGAAAACTAAAATGGGGGGGGAATGGTCAAAAGAATTATGTAGTATGCATATAGAATTTCTACATTGTCACTAGCATTTGCTTTATTGCATTAGTTTGCTTTAAAATGTCTGTAAATGTTGTTGCCATTGAGTTGTTTCAGTCATGTTTGACTCTTCATGAAAGCATTTGGGATTTTCTTGGCAGAGATACAGGAGTGACTTGTTATTTCTTTTTCCAGACCATTTAACTAATGAGAAACAAATGAAGCAAAAAGGGTTAAGTGACTTGCCCAGAGTCTCAAAGTTAGTAAGTGTCTGAGACTGGATTAGAACCCAGGAAGATTTCTTCCTGATTCTAAGCCCGGAGTTCTACCCACAGTGCCACCTAGCTGCCCATCTGTAACATTTACAAATCTATAACTTCTCAATCAACAAGCATTTATTAAGCACCTATTGTTCTGTCAAATCTAGTGTCCTTTTCTAGTTCCTCGTCCTTCTTGATCTTTCTGTAGCTTTTGACATTGTTTATCATCTTCTTTTACTTAATAATCTTTCTTGGTTTTTGTGACACTTCTCTTTCCTGGTTTCTCCTCCTACCTGACCTCTTCTCAGTTTTCTTTGCCATATCTTCATCCAAGCCATACTCACTGACCATGCGTATACCACAGGCTCTGTCCTGGGTCCTCTTCTCTTTTACTTTTATATTATTTCACTTGGAGATCTCATCAGTTTCCATCATTATCTTCTCTATGCTGATTCTCAAGTTTACTTATTGAGTCCTTACCTCTATGTCTTCCAGTCTCACATCTTCAACTGAATACTAGACATTTTGAACTGGATGTCCTATAAACATTTTAAATTTAAACCTCCAGAAGTTAGCATTATCTTTTCCCCAAAGCCACCCCTGCCCCAAACATCTCTATAATTGTCTAGGACACCACCATTCTTCCAGTCAATCAGGCTTGTGGCCTTGGAATTATCCTTGGTTCCTCACTCTTTCTCACCCTCCAATATCCAGTATGTTTCTTTTTTTTTAAATTAAATTATATTTATTTTTGGTTTTGACATTCGCTTCCATAAGTTTTAAATTTTCTACCCCCTTCTTCCTCCCTTCCTCTCTCCCTCCCCATAACAGCTTGCAATCTGATGTGGGATCTACACATACATTCCTATTAAACATATTTTCACATTAGTCATGTTGAACAGAAGAACTACAATGAATGGGGAAAACTGAGAGAAAACAAAAACCAAACAAAAAAGAAAGTAGTCTGCTACATTCTGCATTCCAACTCCATGTCCTTTCTCTGGATGAGGCTGGCATTTTCCATCATGTGTCATTTGGAATTGTTTTAGGTCTTTGCATTGCTGAGAAAGGCTAGTTCTATCAAAATCAATCCTTTTACACTGTGGCTGTGCTATGTACAGTGTTCTCTTGGTTCTGTTCCCCTTATTCAGGAGAACTTCATGTAAGTCTTTCCCGGTTTCTTTGAAGTCTTCCTGTCCATAATTTCTTATAGCACAATAGTATTCCATTATATTCATATACCACAACTTATTTAGCCATTCCCCATTTGATGGGCTTATAGTTCTTGGCCACCACAGAAAGAGTTGCTATAAATATTTTTATACATGAGAGTCCTTTTCCCATTTTTATGATCTCCTTGAGATAAAACTCTAGAACAGGTATTGCTGGGTCAAAGGGTATACACATGTTCATAGCCCTGTGGGCATAGTTCCAAATTGCTCCCCAGAATGGTTGGATCAGTTCATAGCTCCACCAACAATGAATTAGTGTTTGAACATTCCCACATCCTCTCCAACATTTATCCTTTTCCTGTTTTGCCATGTTAGCCAATCTGATAGGTGTGATGTGGTACTCAAGAGTTGTTTTGATTTGTATCTCTCTAATCAATACTAATGTAGAGCATTTTTTGATACGACTAAAGAAAACTTTAATTTCTTCCTCTGAAATCTGCCTATTCATATCCTTTAACCATTTATCAACTGGGGAATGACTTGTATTCTTATAAATTTGACTCAGTTTTTGTATATTTTAGAAATGAGGGGGGTGGCTAGGTGGGGCAGTGAATAGAGCACCGGCCCTGGAGTCAGGAGTACCTGAGTTCAATTCCAGCCTCAGACACTTAACACACACAAAAAAAACTAGCCATGTGACCTTGGGCAAGTCACTTAACCCCAACTGCCCTCCAAAAAGAAAAGAAAAAAAAGAAAGAAAAAAAAAGAGAAATGAGGCCTTTATCAAAGACATTGGTTGGAAAAATTCCCAGTTTTCTGCTTCTCTCCTAACTTTGGTTGCCTAGGCTTTGTTTGTGAAAAAAATTTTCAATTTAATGTATTCAAAATGGTCTATTTTGCATTTCATAATATTATCTATCTCTTGGGTGATCATAAATTCCTCCGTTCTTCAAAAATCTAGCAAGCATGTTTCTAAGGAATCTTCATATTCTCTTTCATATATGTCCCCTTCTCAACTCTAATACTACCACCACCCTGATACAGGCTCTCATCACTTCATGTTGTTTGGTTTCCTTGCTACACGTCTCTCACCTGTCCAGGCCTTCCTCCATTCAGATGTCAAAATGATCCCCCTAAAGCATGGGTCTGATCATGACACAACTCTTCTCAATAAACTCAAATGGCTCCTTATCACCTCTAGGATCAAATATGAAATCCTCTATTTGGCCTTCTTAGTCCTTCATAAGTTATTTTATATATTATACCTCCCTATCCCATGTTCTTCCTATATTCTTCAGTCCAGGAACACTGACATCTTTGCTGTTCCTCAAACAAAACACTCCATCTTTTGACTCTGGGCATTTCCAATGGCTGTCCCCCGTGCCTGAAATGCTCCCTCTTTTCATCTCTGCCCCATTACTTCCTTGGTATTCTTTAAGTCCTAGCTAAAATCCTGCCTTCTATAGGAAGTCTTTCTCAATCCTTCTTAATTCTAACACTTCGATTCCCTCTGGAGATTATTTCCAATCTCTCCTATACACAACTAATTGTACATATTCGTTTGCAACCTGTCTTGTTCCTCCATTATATTGGGATCTCCTTGAGAACAGGGGCTGTTTTTTTGCCTTTCTGTGTATACCTGGTGGTTAGCATAGTACCTGGCACATAATTGGTACTTAATATTTGTGGACTATTCTAGGCCTTGTGCTGGCACATTATTACTAGGTTCACTAAATCTTCACCTCCAAAGAACCTTTTGTTATATCAAAGAAACAGTTAAGCCAAATGAACAACCACTGTCTTTAAACAATTTACTCCCAGGAGATCCAACTACTCAGAAGATTATGAACAAAACATTTTTAAAAAGTGGAATAATTGCTATTTGCTCTCTTTCTCTTTCTTGTTTTGTTTTTTTCCTCTTTTTCATTGTTCACACCATTGGTTATAATCCTTCTTTACAACCTGACTAATGTTGAATGTGAATGTATTTGTAGATACTATATCTGATTGCATGCTGCCATGGGGGCAGGGGAAGAGAGGAAGGGGGAGGAAAATTGAAACTCAAGGGATGGTGAAACTGAATGTTGTAAACTAAAAGTAAATAAATATTTTTTTAAAAGTGAAATAACACAAAATTTGTTTTAAGTCTTTGGAAAAACCCATTCCTCTCTAAAGGTTTCCTCTGATGCCTCATTTGGACATGATAAGGCCTGAATTCTTGAAGTGTGTGCAAACAGAACACAAAATCTAGCAGTAGATTGTACCAAATTATTTAGGCTTTGAACATGGGTTGAATCTTCTGTCACCCTTAGGCTAGAACATTGAAATTCGGTGATGCTCATCACCAGAAAGCTGACCATTAGGTAATTTTTTACCACTTTTTTTTCCTTCTGGAGGAACTTAGGACAATCATATGAGAAGGCATGTAAAAATTGTCATCTGAATCAGTAGAACGTGGACCACCAACAAAATCCTTGGCCTTTTGACATACTGAAGCATGCAAATGTATTGATGTAAATTATTTTGAGAAGAGTTCTATAGGCTTCACCAAACTACCAAAGGGGCCATTGGAAAAGGGTAATCCTGCTCTGATTGAATGATTTTATGAAAGTGATACTGAAGAAAAGGAAAAAGACTTAGTCTAAATTCAAATATCTGCTTCTTAAAAGAAACCAAAACTGAAAGGAATTCACATGAAAATACATATCCAACTATATATACTTATGGAACTTTAAATAATGGAAGAAGAGTAGTTTTGGAATGTGGCTTGGAGATATATGTTATTACCCTAACACACATATTAGTCACCTATGATGTATAAAGGACTAGATTTTATATCTATAAATGTAATTTATTATTTGTATCTTGACTTTAATTTTGTCTTTTAATTTTGCATATGCAATCTCCATAAAATAACAAAAAAGACACCAAATTTACATACATGGTATACCAACCACATAACTCCTTATGCAAGTCAGAACTTATTAACCTAGAGTTCATGGGTCCTGAAAGGATCTACATATAGATTTCAGGCAGCCTGTGAACTTGGATGTGAGGAAAATTATATTTTTATTTACATTACTCTTTTGTTTCCTTTGTAATCCACATACACTTACACACACACACACACACACATATATAGACTAGTGATTTTGACAAGATGGAAGACACAGCATCACATGACATTGAATTTAGAAAATTAACTCCAAATTTGAGTTGTGTCACATGAAAAAAGAAATCTGCTGATGGATTGCAAACATAGGCTAATGATCAAACTGAAATGCAGCCAGAGAGTGAAGGTGATGGTTGGCATGCCTTAGGGAGAACTGCTCATCATGCTTTTACTTGACATCTTCATTGAAGTTTCTAAGAAAATAATCAACATGCTAGTGAAACTCACAGCTGATACTAAAGCAGGTAAAATAGGGAGGGGGTGGGGGAGAATAGACAGAAAAAAAGATAACAATAAAATAAAAGCCAAATGAGACTTTCTTTACTTTTAGCTCTGCAGGCTCATCAAATGATATTATCATTGTTAATGCTTTACTGATACTTTTGCTTTTATGATACTATTGCCTCCCCAAACAATTCTTTCTTGAAACTAATTTAAAAAATCAAAACAAACACAGCAACTGCCCATGACCTATAATCCTAAAAGTGTATCATTAATCATAGCATCATAGATTTGAACTTGAAAGGGACCTTAGAGGCCACTGAGTCCACACTTCTCATAATATAGATGAGAAAGTGAAACCAAAAGAGTAAGTTACTTTTCCCAATGTCCCATAGTTAGTAAGTGTGAGACTGAATATGAACTCAGGTCTTCCTGTCTTCAATTCTGTCCCATTCTGTGACCAAGTTGCCAATGAGATGCTCTGTAGTCAAGTTTTTATTTACATTACTATGTTCATTTTATATTATTATTTGATTTATCTTTTTCTTGGCTTTACTTTCTTCTGTAGCAGTTCATTCAAGTCTTCCTATATTTATGTGAATTCCACATAGTAATTTTTACAGTGTTATAATATTCCACTATATTCATGTTATCATTTGTTCCAACATTCCCAAATCAATAGGCAACCAAGAATTATTTCTTTTTTCAGTTATTTTGTTGCATGCAGAGTGTTGCTATGAAGACTTTGGTGGTTATTTGGGGACATTCTTTATGTCCCTGATCTCCTTCAGGTGATCAGCACTGGGGTAAGGCAAAAAGTATGAATGGTACAATTATTCTTTTTTCTCACATGACTCCAAGTGCTTTTTTTTTCAGAATTGTGGCCCTATCTCACCAGCAAAGTATTAGAGTAAATGTCTTCTAATAGCCCCTCCAACATCAGCTGTTTCTTACTTTTGCCATCTCACCATCTACTCTTCGAGAGGTGAAATCTTAGAGTTGATCATTTGCAAATTTGGAATATTTATTCCTATATCTTTTTATCCTTTGCATTTCTTTCTTTTAAAACTGTTTAAAATAACTTTTATCAAAACTTCATATAACACTTAAAAATGCATCCCTTTCCTCATTTAAAATAATAGAAAATTTTCCATTTATCTTTTCTTTTAAAGTAATAACCTTTGGGTGAAGTGAGCAGAACCAGGGGAACACTGGACATAATAATGGCGATATTGTGTGATGATCAACTATGAATAATTTAATTCTTCTCAGTAATACAATGATCCAAGACAATTCCAAAGGACTCATGACAGAAAGTACTGTCTACATCCAGAGAAAGAGCTATGGGAGTCTCATTCCAGATTGAAGCATACTATTTTCACTTTCTGTGTGTGTGTGTGTGTGTGTGTGTGTGTGTGTGTGTGTTTCCTTTTGGCCTGTTTCTTCGTTTACAATAGGATTAATACGGAAATGTTTGATATGATTTTACATATCAAATTGCTTACTGTTTTAGGGAGAGTGGAGGGAAGGGAAGGGGAGAGAAAATCTGGAACTCAATTTTAAAAAATGAATATGAAAAATTGTCTTTACATGTAATTAGGTAAAATAAAATACTATTAAAATTATCTTTGTCCTCAATATGGATTCAGGCATTACAGACACAAACAATAACATCCTGCAATAATTTTCAACTACATTTTTATAAAACTTTTGACCATGCTGCTGCTGTTAGCAGGTAACTAGTAATCCCAGTGTTAGCAGTTGTATTTTTAACTTAGGAAAAGAAAAATCTCATTTGACTTCTGATTCCTTTTGCCCTCATTTCTTTTAGGTATTCACCTAGAGGATGATCCATGTTAAATTGCATGAATGGATGAGAGAGAGTAAGCTGGAGAAAATGATGATGCTTTGGAAGCAGGAAATTATAATGGAAGCTCTAACATCAGACTTGCAATATATTACATCTTAATATCTAGTCATTAGATCACTGTGCCTCAAACAAGTAAGGAATAATGCTTGAAGGTTATTCATCACTCAATTTTCACAGCAGTGTATCAGCAGGAATTTATTTAGCACAGCCACTTGCATTCTTTTGACACATTGAGAAAATTCATTCCATTTAATTGGCCTTCAAACTCCCACTTCCTCCAGTATGGTGTATTCATTTATTATTAGCTCACAAGATAAGGAGTGTGTGGCACATAGCAATTACAGTACAACTCTAGATTTGCAGAAAATGCTTTCACCTTGCCTGCTTTATTCTACCTTTATTTTCTTCACCTATTGCAGGGATGAGGAAAAGTCAACATTCTCCTCAGAAAGTAGAAAGACATTTCTGGTACAAATTTAGTGTAGATGGCTTTACCTTCCCTGAACAAAAAATGAAAAATATACCAATGTGTCCCACAGGAGGAAGAGAAAGGGAACAAATATTTCTTCAGTATTTACTATGTGCCAGGTACCATGCTAACTGCCTTACAGATAATATCTAATCCTCACAACAACTCTGGGAAGTAGGTGTGATGTCCATTTTAAAGTTGAGGAGACTGAGGCAGAGGTTACATGACTTTCAGGATTACATAGCTAGTAAGTGGTACTGGATTTGAATTGAGGTTTCTTGACTTCAAGTTCAGTGTTCTATTCATGAATCACCTACTTGTCTACCATTTCAACAGATGAAAAAAAATTATGAATGCTATAGTGATAGTCCTGTGTCCATGATATAAATAGAGGCAATAAAGTATATTGTGGTGAATACTGGACTGGATTTAAGACTTATCTAGCTTTGAATTCTGTATCTGCCCCCTTGCTAGTTCTATGACCAGGGGCAAATCAGCTAATATTTCTGAACATCAGATTTCATAATGGACCTATTTATGGACCTATTATATAGGTCCATATTTATATAGGACCTATTACTCAGGATACAGTGAGAATTAAATGAACTTATATACATAAAGCACCCTGCAAGCCGCAAAAGACTTTATTCATGTGCAAAAACATATCCTTGAATTCAAAAATGTAATTTTTTTCTAGCTTTGAAATTTAAGTTGGTAGCTATAAAAAAATGTGTCATCATACATTTGGATGTTAAATCACCCTTTGCAATTTACTACAAATATTTGTGATCTAATTTCATCTGTCAGGCAGCTAGATGGCACAGTAGATAGACCGCCAGGCCTAAAGTCAAGAACACTCATCTTCCTGGGTTCAAAACTGGTCTCAGACAGCAATTAGCTTTGTGACCCTGGGTAAGGAACTTAACCCTTTTTGCCTCAGTTTCCTCACCTATAAAATGAGCTGGAAAAGGAAATGGTAAACCACTCAAGTATCTTTGCCAAGAAAACCACAAATAGGTTCATGAAGATTTGGATACTACTGAACAAAGATTTCATCTGTGTCCCTTCTCCTCTCTCCCCTCCACAAGGCTTCTAGATAATCCTTTGAATCTTCCTTCATTGATTACCTATCCCACTCTCCAAAGAGGCTTTTTTCTAACCTTCTCTTCCATACTTAAGCCCCTCAAATTTCCTACCCTGACTTTCTTAACTTAGGACTTCACTCATATTTTACTGACAAAATTGAGATAATTATATGTGCTTTCTTTTGTCACTTTCTCTGCTTCTCAAAGCCTCTTGTAACTGTCTTCCATTCTTAATTCCTTTACTCCTATAACACTACTATTTCTATGGAGCCCAAAGACCTCACCGCTCTTAAGAGTTAGGCAACTGATACAACTTAGCAAAACAACAGTTTAGTCTTGTTGTCTGATGCGACAGAAGAATGTAGGTATGTATTAATTCTGCCCTTGGGAATATACTTATGAAATGTATGAAAACGTATCCAGTAAGGGAGAGGTTCCCTACGAAGATATGGATTCTCTCCAGAGAAGATTCCTAACTTGTGCCTCTAGCATTCTTCTGCTTTGATAGGCCATTTCATTCTGCCACAGTGAACTTAGTTTTGGTCCTACTGGCAGATTAACTGTATATTTCTGAATGCAGAGAGAGAGGAACAGGGATATACAGAGGAGAAAGGGAGAAAAAAAGAAAGGTTAGGGAAATTATTTCACATAATCAGGGTGTATTAAGTAGACATCTATACAAACAAGGAAGAGGGGGTAGGATGGACGTGCTGAAACTTAAATTTTACTCTCATCTTAACTCTTCAAAATAAAGGAGGAGAGAGAGAGAGAGAGAGAGAGAGAGAGAGAGAGAGACAGACAGAGACAGAGACAGAGAGAGACAGAGAGAGAGACATGGAGAGACAGAGAGACAGAGACAGAGAGAGAGATGCAGAGACAAACAGAGACAGAGACAGAGAGAGAGACAGAGAAACAGAGAGAGAGAAAATTTGGTATAGAAATAGATTTTTAATTTATTTTTTATGTAATAAATTTTATTTGTTTATTGTTTACATCATTCATTTTCATGAGATTTTTGAATTACAAATTTTCTCCCTGTCTTTCCCCTACCCCAACCCCAAAACAGCAATCCCACTGTGGAGTCCCTCCCCTGGCCTGCTTTCTAACTTTCTGGTAGGTCAGGGAGGGTCTCCCTACCCCAGACCCTGTATATCTTAATTCCTAGTTGCAGGTATTGC
>CM053597.1:124976700-125000655 GCA_028646575.1 Pseudocheirus occidentalis | reverse complement strand
TGGACCTGTGAACTGATACAACCATTCTGGAGGGCAATCTGGAACTATGCCCAAAGGGCTATAAATAATAGCATACCCTTTGACCCAGTAATACCACTATTGGCATTGTATCCCAAAGAGATCACAGAAGTGGGAAAGGGCCCCATATGTACAAAAGTATTTATTGCAGCTCTCTTTGTGGTGGCAAAAAAACTGGAAATTTAAGGGATGGCCATCAATTGGGGAATGGCTGAACAAGTTATGGTACATAAATGTGATGGAATATTATTGTGCTATAAGAAATGGGAAGGAGATTGACTTCATAGTTACCTGGAGAGGCTTATATGAATTGATGCTGTGTGATAAGAGCAGAACCAGGAAAAATTTGTACACAGTCACAAATCCATCATATGTGTGATGACTAATTTTGAAAAACTGGTCGCTTCTCAGCATCGCACAGTTAAAAGACAACTATACAAGTCTTCTCAGGATTGAAGGAGATGTCTACATTCAGAGAAAGATCCAGAAAGATCAGAGTTTAAAAGGAGACTGAAGCAATGCATGCTATCATTCTTTTTGATGTTTGGCTTTTGTTTCTCTTTTCTCATTGTTCACTCCATTGGCTATAACACCTATTCAACCATACTATTGTACAATGTGAAGGAGTTTGCAGATCGTATACATGATTGTATGCCACCATGGCGAGGGCAGGGGGAGGAGAGAAAGGGGAGAAAAATCTGAAACTCAAGTGACTCTGGAACTGAATCTTGTAACCTAAAAGTAAACAAACAAGTCAATAAAAAAAAATAAAATAAATGCCAAAAAAAAAAAGAAAAAAAGCTATTCACAGTATCATTCTTTTGGGAATCTACTGGTGCTTGGCTTTATACTACTCTGGGGACCTGATTGATCTGACTTTCCTGACATAGTTACCTGGTAATCTAAGGGCACAAAAAATCTCAGTCACATGGAATTTGGGTCTCTTTAACTTGGTGAACTTCTGAAAACCACTGGAGTCATGTGTTCTTAATCATATCTGGCCCTGATGACCAGACAATTTTCCATAAACAGATGAATGGTTCTACATCCAAAGATGCTAAGTATCATGGTAGACATAACATATCCTTACTGTGTTTGGGCAAAGTAAAGCCTCTTTTTTGTCAGTGGGTTCAATGACCTGTGAGTGTCTCATTTCTTTTTTTTTTAAATAAGAAAAGAGTGAACTGTGTTTATTGCCTTTGGAAATTACACAAATCTTTTAATGAACCTAGACTTCTCCCTGAAAACAAAGGCCCACCTTTGCAAGCCTGTATTCAAGTGATGTATATTTGTAAATCAAGGAATAATATAGTCCAAGGAGAATTAAAGTTGAGAATCATTCAAAGAACTTTAAGGAAGATTATTTGACCATGAGCAGACTGCAACACATTATAAAACAAGGAATTGTACAAAAATGGCATAAAGGGATTTTATCAGAGAAATATATCTTTTACCCTTAAAAATTTGCTTCAGCCCAGTCATTCTCCTAACATACTTCTCTATCCTCTCTCTCCTTCCCTGCCAAAATTCTAGGATAGAGGTCAACAGCCTTATGCCACCTGCTTGCTTTTGTACTGTCTGAGAGTTGAGTGGTTTTTACATTGTTCAATCAAGTTGTATCATATCTTAAAATATGAAAACTATTCTTGGGCCACAAGATTTGATGCTCAGATAGCAATTTGCTGGCCCTTCTCCTAGAGAGGTTACTACACACTTGTATCTGTTTTTAATTCCTTTCATTCAATTCAGTACTTCCAGGTCAGTTCCATCTTCCTGGGCCTCCATTTTCTCATTGGTAAAGTAAACAGATTAGAGTAGATGGTCTCTAAACTTCCAGTTCAAAAAACCCTCCATTCTACTGAACCTACCTTCTCAATGATGACTTTCTTTTTCATTTATCTTTTTTTAATTGATTTTTGTTCTTCATTTTACATCATCTTCATTTGCAATTATATCCCTCCTCCATCCAGCAAGCCATCTCTTGTAATCAAGACCCAAAGAGAATAGAGTGTCTCATTTCTAAACATTAATCTTGAATTAAGAGAATGCTTATGTTCAAGCTGACACTACCTTAAGGGACTTACCTTCATCTGGAGGTATTCTACAGGGTACAGGTATGTATACAAGAGAGAAAGTGTAGCGTGTGGGATATACAGAGGCTGACTGAGTTAGGAATACATGGGCCCAAATCTTGCCTCTAATACATACTGGTCATTTGGGCAAGTCGCTGAAAGTCTTAGTGTCTCTGGCAACTCTAAGGCAGGAAGTTATGTAGAAAGTGCTCATCTAAATTGGTAAGGGGGCATTTGGGGGATGAAATCACAATGAAAATCAATGAAATCACAGGTCTGGAGCAAAAAAGTAATAATATTTGAAACTTCAGAGCTAAGTAGGTCAGAGGAACTTACTTTTGTGTGCCTGGTAGTACTTATTAACTTCATTAAAATTAACGTTATTATTTTGGGCTTATAGAAAAGATAAATACACACACATATACATATATATGCATATATATATATATCCTTATCTATTATTTATAGAAAGTCAGATACTGCTGTAAATTGAGGTCATTCAGTGTAACAATAGCAATTGATAAACTGCTTGGCAAATCACTGAATTTCGAATGTAATGGTTTATTGATTGTTGAGACCTCTGTTATCAGTGTGAGATGAGAGAATTTGGAAACCAGTGTGAGATCTAACGATTTTCTGATTTGTACCACCAGGTGGCACATTCAACAATTAGATTGCTTGCTGTAAGATAGTTTTACCATTCAATAACCCCTGGTTACACTTCCATTTCAGGGATATCGAGATTCAGCTTTACACAATAGGCATTCCTGAATTTTCTTCAATCCATCCATCTTTTTCAGTTGTTTTGAGGTGTGTCCAACTCCTCCTGACCACATTTGGGGTTTTCTCGGCAAAAATACCAAAGGGCTTTGTCATTTCCTTCTCCAGCTCATTTTTACAGGTGAGGCAAATGGGGATAAGTGACTTGTTGAGGAACACATAGCTAACGAGTATCTGAGGCCAAATTTAAACTTAGATCTTCCTGACTCCAGACCCAGTTTTCTATTCCATCACTACCTAGCTGCCCTCAGTCCATCTCTAGCATCTGTCCAATTTAAGTTGAGTTCCACATCTCTTGATTGTGCTTTCTCCTTCAGTCTTGGAGAGTTATTTTCCCTGGGGATAATTTTAGTGTTAAGGAAGCTAAAGATTTGGGGGATAGATAAAAAATAAGAATACACATCTGTCTACCTATGGTTTTCTATATTGTTGGAGTCTTTTTGTCTATGCCTTTAAAAAAATCTAAGTGAGTTCCCTTTGCATCCAAATGATTTTCTTTTGACCACTCCATTACTTTTCCTCATAGTTACACTTTGTCTTTGTGCCTTCTGAATTTCATCCTTAAATGAAATTTCTCTTCTAGGCTATACTTCTGCTTTCAGGGCTGTACCACAGGCCCTCATCTACCATCTCATCCTAGAACTTTCATAAGTCTCTGGGACCTCCTCAGCCTAGAATAGGGGTGGAGAATCTGCACCCTCGAGGCCACATGTGACCTTTCTAGGCCTTTGGGTATGGTCTTCTCACCTTCAAACAACCCTTCCCCATGATGGCCTCCTTTTGCTGTTGGCGAATTCTTCCTGGGATCTCCATTTTGAGCAGAGACTAGGCCAACCTGCCTTTATTCCCCTCCTAACTTGGCTTTTGACATTCCAGATTTCAATACTCCCTATCCCCTTCACACACTCCCCAACCATTTTTCAGTTGCTTTTTTTAAAGCTGTCATGCCCCTTAGAATGTGAGTTCCTTGAGGACAGAGATAATCTCTCTTTTTGTTTATATTTTTATTCCTATCACTTAACACAGTGCCTTTCACATGGTACTTAATGTATCTTGCCATCCTGTTGTCTCTAAAACAGTAGTTCTCAACTTTCATAATGCCAACTTGTATGTGGGTGTATCTGCATGTGAACCGATCCACCTGGAGATGGATAGAAGAGCGATGTCTTGGTTCCTAAGACCATCGGAAAAATGTGTTTTCCCATGGCCTTAGGCGACCCCTGTGAAAAGATTGTTTGACCTCCAAAGGGGTCGTGACCCACAGGTTGAGAACCGCTGCTCAAAAACTTCTCTTTACTTCTGGGACACTTTCCTTATAGAAAATTATTCCCTGAAGCCGTTTAAATGTGCTTTTCCAAAATATCAGCTGTGTGTCAGACTATTTATGGCTTTTCTCTCTTCTATCACAATGTCAAAGACTGAGTAGCTACTTCTATCCAAGAGTCCTAAACATTTCTCATTCTGTAACCAGTTCCCTCCCTTTTATTGGCAAGAACTAGATCCAGAATAATAGACTTTCTGGTTGGTTTCTCCACCTTTTGAAGGATACATACATTGTCTTACTATACTTACCCTTGATCTCTCCGATACAATGTAAGCATCAAAGGTGGAGTCTATGTTATTTTACTGTTGCTTCCCAAAATAGTATCTTACACAGAGTAGGTAATTAAATGCTTGCTAAATGAAATTTGGATTATTATTATTTATTATTATTATCGAATTAGGATTAAAGCCTCACTGACCCTATAAAGACTCATTTCTTAAGATGTTTGCTGGACAGTGAGGAGATGGAGCTTTTGGAGCATCCTGTATGACCAGTCTTTAAAACTCCAGCTCAAATTCATATCATGAATACCACTTCCAGATGGATGGGATCTCTTCCTCCTGTGAACCCCCACTGCACTTTGAAGTTTCTTCCCGTATTTTCATCTTCTACCTTGCATTATAATCATTTCTTTCAATTTTCTTTCCTGGACTGTAAGCTTGATGAAGGGAGCAACATGTTTTACTTATAATTGTTTCCCTCAAAGCAAGTAGATTTGTTGATAGCTTCTTCAGAAGTATGTACTATGTATGTTAATTGAACCATATGTTAATTTTACTTATCTTATTATGGCATAAAGATTATAAAGGAAATAATTTTCTGAAGACATTGTTCAAATTACTTGCAACCTTTATAAAATTTATATTCTTTTACTGTATACTTTTTTACATTTGGAGGGGGGAAGGCAAGGCAATTGGGGTTAAGTGACTTGACCAAAGTCATACAGCTAGTCAAGTATCTGAAGCTGAATTTGAACTCAGGTCCTCCTGACTCCAGAACTGGTGCTCTATTCACTGTGCCATCTAGCTGTCCCTGTATTCTTTTTCTAAAATACAATAAAACTAAAGAAATATGAGAGACTACAGAATTCATATTTTACCTACTTTACATTTTGATATGTATTTTAATTTGGGGAGAATTTTTTCTTTTAAACTATCAGTAGTTGTTCATTTGATAAGTAAAATGATTACAGAGTGCTATTGAAGATAAAAAAATTAAGTGCCTACCAGGTGTTGCAAATACAAAGAAAAACTGAGACTGTCCCAGTTCATAAGTTTATATTCCACTTGGAAAAAGCTGCCTGTAGAATACATAAATGGAGCTGTAACTTCATCAGCTTTGACATTCCCTCAAACAGTGAAAATTTCAGCCCATATATACCTTTTCATCTTGTATGTTCTCTTCCATATTTTCACCACAGGGATCTACCAAACATGTATAAATATCAATGGACAAGCTCTTTTCATTCCCATAAAACAGGGAGATCAATTCAGAGGTTACTGCAATTGTCTGGCCAACAGATGATAACAACCCAAATTATGTGGATGGAGAGAAGGATGTGGATGGCAGAGATGTTCTAAAGGTTGAACTGACAAGATTTGGTAGTTATAGTGAAGGTAGGGGCAAGGGTAATGTACAGAGAAAGAGTGAAATACAGTTCCAGGATAGAGAATAATGAATGGAAATATACTGTTACCCTCAATAGAAACAAGAATGTTTAGAAGAGAAATGAGTTTCAGGGAAAATATCATGAATTCCATTTTGGACACATTCTGTTTGAGACACTCATAAGACATTCCAATTGAAATATTCAGCAGGCAGTTAGTAATATGGGGCTAGAATTCAGGACTCTTTTTTTAAAAAAAGAGAAAAATGGAAAAATGCAATAAAAACATTTCATCCTTAATGCAATACTGTGAAAATATGATAAAAAAACTAATACAGTGGTTAAAATGATGGCCAAGTAAACACATAAAAATCTTTTAACCTTTAGGGGCTCCTTTAAAACAAAATGTGCCTAAAGTAGGTATGCATTTTTTCTAAACCTTTTCAGTCAAAACCTTGAGTTGTGGTTTGTCCTTCATTCTCAAAGAGGGCCATGACATCAGGGAGATGATGACATGACTTGAAATTGAATTGGATTTGAGTGAGGAATGGCTGTATAAAGTCCCCAACCTCACTTTTTCCTCCAGAGCCATCTGGGTCCAGTTGCCACATAATAGATCAGGAGTCAAAATGTAAGGTATGCAAAAGGTGTTATTAAACATATCTACATCACTTAAACTTCTTTGATCTGAACTCTACTGCTTGGATTCTATAGATGGAGAGAAATAAAAGATATTTCTTTTTAAAGTGCACCTAAGTAATTATAAAATAATGAGACTTACTGTTTATGTGACTTCTAGACATTTGCAATCATACCCCATATAGCCTGAATTATACATTGAAAGAGGGCAGTGCTGCATAAAGTGACTTTAAAACCCCTCTCAAGATAAAATTGATGTTTGAAATAGAATATCAGTGCACATTTTTAAAGCAACAACAGACAATAAAGAAACCACCTGGTATAGTAGAAAGAACTGAGTTCAAATCTTGATCCTGACAATTAACAAGTATAAGACTTTAGGCAAGTCACTGAATGTTCCTGATCCTCAGTTTCCTCATTTAAAAAACATAATATGCTTCTGTGTGTATGTGTGTATGTGTGTATGTATGTGTGCGCGCACATGAGTGCATACACACCAGATGGTCTTTGGCTTCCATTCCAGTTTTCTTTAGGATGAAGTGACTGTACATTGATGCATGTTTGATCTCATCATCGGGGCAAATACAACAGTAGAGACTGTAATCCCCCTTGCTATTTCCTTTGCAGGTCTTATCACTGTCTTTCACAGAAGATCTACCCTCTATGTTGGGAGGGTCTTTCTGTTTCCTTTGATATTTCATAGAAATTAGTATATCATTCAGACCATCCATCTGACATTTCCTTATTGAGCATGTATCTGCCTTTTTTTGTTCTCTATGTATTCTTGATGATGTATTTTATGCTTTATTGCTATTTGAGCCCAAATATTATGCTGAAGGGTAGGCTAAATTGGCACTTAAGTGAGAATGACTTAGTGAAATAGAAACAAAAGGTAGTTCCAATTTGATGTGATATGGAAGAAATAGTCCTGGAGTCAAAAGGCCTGCTTTTTACTCTGGGGTCATACATTTAGAGCTGAAAGTATACTTAGAAGTCACTAGTTTCAACCCTTTCATTTTATGGATGAAGAACCTGAAGCATAGGATGTTAAGGGGCTTATCAAAGTTCAGACCAGTAGCCAGTGACAGAGCTTGTTTTTGAGCCTAGTTCCTTGGAGTCAGGAAGACCCGGGTTTGAATCCTACACCAATTGATTACTAGCTGTATAGGGTATGTCACTTCACCCATCTTAGTCAGTCTTCTCACCTGTAAAGTGGAGACACCTCATAAGGTTATTGTAAGGATTGAATGAAATAGTGTATGTAAAGCACTTTACAAATATCCAAGTTCTATAAATGCAAGTTGTTATTAACATTAGAGAGGCAGAATAGTATGGTGGCTAGTGAGTGGCCTCAAGGAGTGGAAGACCTAGTTTCAAGTCCTGTCACTGCTACATCCTGGCTGTGGGACTCTGAGCAAGTTACTTAAGCTGTCAATGGCCCAGTCAACTCTCCAAGACTCTAAGTCACAGAGAAAGCACTGATCTTTGTAGGTAGTGTTAGTTCCTTATATGAAGTGCTGTACCCTAAACCAAAGAAACCATCAAATCATTTAAAAAAGAAAAACCCTAATCAATATCTATATTTAAATTTCTTATTGACATCAAATATAATGTTCTTTCTCTACACCATGCATCTTTGAATCCTGTCTCTATCATTTGCTACTTAGGCAATTTTGAGCAAGTCAATGATCTTTTCCTGGGCCCCAGTTTCTTAGTCTATAAAGTAACGAGCTTGGACAAGATGATGTTTGAGGACCTGACCAGTTCTAAATTCTCATTTCTACGTTTACTAACTACTTAATTCAGTTGGTAGGGAGGATGCACAAATATTAGTCTTACCACACACTGGACCATCTTCACCACCATCAGACCATATCAGACCAACTGTAGCTACATTTTTGTGTAATATCCTTTTTCAACCTATTTATGTTAACTTCACTTAAGAAATAGTCACAAACAGACATGGACAGCAATAGCAGCAGAGCAAAACCCTACAGCTCCAAAATATTTGTCAAATAATTTCCTGGAACCATAATGAAATTATAACAGACAGTCAGGTGGTACAGTGGATAGAGAGCTGAATCTACAGTTAGGAAAACCTGAGCTCCTGAGTTCAAGTCCAGCCCCCAATACTTAATCAGCTATATGATACTGGGCAAGTCAATGGACTTCTCTAAGTCTATTTCTTCTACATCTATAAAATAAAGATAATAATAGTAGCTACTCACAGGATTGTTGTTGAGTTTATAGATTATATATAACATATACTGTATATTATATATGTAATATGTTACGCACATGGTATATAACACACATGTGCAAATATAAGTGGCATGCACAACCTATGTATTATGCCACACGCACATCACATGCATCTACACTCACACATATGTAACATACTTGCACATATATGTGCCCAAGTGTTTAAAATTTAAACATATGCATGCAGGTGTGTTTGTTTATACATGATATAAACACACAAATATATGTATTGCATACATGCATCAGTTTTACATATGTATATGCATACACATAGTTGTAAATAGGTATATATGTCACTTTGTAAACCTTAAAGCACTATATAAATGCTAGAGAGTTATTATTATTGTTTTCCAACATAAGGTGATATATCAGTGTCTTTGGCATTTCACTCCATTTTCTTGATTCTGGTAGTAGAGTTAAACCCAAATTTGCTATCAGAATATAAGTCTGGAATGCCTTTGATATTTATCATGCAGACTTGTTTTGGGTTTATTAGGGAGCTTCCCAAGCCATTATTCTCAGACCATTATTGCTGATGCCATTCTCTGAGGTATGAGCATCTGCTGGCTGCAAGCAGAGGGTCCAGCTGTTGTGTGGAGCCTGTCTGTGTTGTGTTGCCAAGCAACTGCTGAAAACCAAATCCCCGGGAAGGTTGCTTGCCAGAGCACACCTGCCTGTAGACCCAGCCATTTATTTAATTAAAAATCTGCTCCTGCAAAATAACCTGACCGGAAAGGCAACAGCGACAATCGATTACAACTGCATTAAATGACTTACCCATATTGTTTCATTTACTATTTATTGCAAGCCAACGGCATCTTGAACTACTACACCTACTTTTCCTCTTTGCAGACAGCATGTTGGAGCAAAGTAAGAATATACTCTATTTGCATGTGCAAAAATATTGAACACAATCTGTCAGGTGTGTTTTCTCATTTTATAAATATTCCAAAGGTACCCAATTCTTCCACAAGATAAAAGATGATTATTCTGGTGACAATTTATTGCCATCTGCAACACAAAGAAATGACTTTAATCATGTATTTACTATTGATAAGTAATCTTAACAAAAGGGTCAATATTTAGAATAAGCTTTTATCTCTCTTTAAAGTGAGGCAAAATGTTTTATTACCACTTCCTTTGAAATATATTTCTATGTAAATAATGTACTGGTTTTTCCTTCCCATGTTTAAATTTAGCACAGGCTCTTTTGGTTTAACTACTAGTGTTGTCAAAAAAAAATGAAAACCTGCCATTGAAACTGCCTTTAAAAATAAGGGAAGTCTTGGCATTGCTTAAATATATGTCAACAGTACCCTGTCATTCAGAAATCACTTCAGACTCCCTTTTTCCTCTTGGGAACAACTATATCCAATAAATGCATTACAAAGGGGGGAAGGGTGGCAGAGAGGGAAGGTCTCAGCTGTGATTGCATAACAGATTTATTTTTAATATCTGTAAGGCATGGACTTTGAAACTGGGATTTCAAAGCCTGAGGATTTTACTAATTGGTTGAGCAACTACTACAGCCAAGAATGGGGTGCCTATAAACAATTTAATGCAAGGTATTACCTACCAATGGCAACAAAAAAGCAATAAAAACCTAGAATTACCTTTCTTTGAGTGATATATAAATTGCCTGAGCAAAAGTGGTTTGTTCACTGAAAATTCACTAAATAAAAAAGGAAAAATAATATCTAAGTAAAAGAATTGTAGCTACAGTACAGTAGAAAGAGCAGTGAACTGGATGGCAGGAGACCTATGTGACTGTCATTATCTAGAATGGCTAGTCTACATTGGATGCCTCGGTTGCCTCACTGCCCACTTACTCCTTATTTCCCCATAATTTGAGGATGGTTTCTATCCCGCCAAGCCACTCAAATGTCTCTCTGCAAGCTTACCAATGACTTCCCCAATGCCAAGTTCAAAAGTCACTTTTGTGCCATCATCTCCCCAGATTTCTCTACAGCATTTGAGACTACTGCCTACCTTGTCCTTCCTTGCCTTTTGTGACACTGCTTTGAAGTTCAGTTTCATCCCTTACTCTTCATGTAGACATTTCCCAACTCTATCATCAGTTGCTTCCTCTTCTCTTTCTAGTTGTTGGTAGGCAACTTGATGCAGTAGATGGAGTGCTAGATAAGGAATCAAGACAATGTGATTTTTAATCCTGCTTCAGATACTAGCTAGCAACCTTAACTTAACCTCAATCAACCTCAGTGTCTGAATCTGTAAAATGGGAATAGTAACAGCATCTACTCCACAGGGTTCTTGTGAGGATCAAATTAAGATAATATATGTAAAATACTATGCAAAGCACCATAAAAATATTACTTCTTTTTGTTCTCCTTTCTTCTCCTTATCATTATTATTATGTTCTCGACCCCATTCCTGTAGCAATTCATTTTGCTTGGCCATGCAGATTTGTTATAAGAGTTTATTTTTTCTTTTTAGCTTTTAAATTGGAGGAGAGAAAATAAATGCTTGTTCATTGAAAACATCTCTCTAAACTTCTGGTTTAAAAAATTCTAGCTCCACATAGTTTTGAATCATGTTGTTTAAATTAGAAGTATTTTAAAGATAATATTTTGAAAGATAGAAAAATTTGGAATCAATATTTTGATATGCTCAGTTTTCCAAGAAAAGCATCTGACTAGGTTGTTAACATGTTTCTTTACAGACTTTATTTAGATGCAATATTATATTGATTTACTCTCACATCATAACCTCCATAAGGGCAGGATCTATACTTTTTCTTCATCAGATATATTGATACACGTAATTATGGTAAACTAAATTTACTTCAGTACACTCTACTTATTAAAAAAAAGTCTACCTTAGACTCCCTCCTAGAAAAATTTCTTCTTTTGTTTCTAAAGTAGATATCACCCAGAAGTATCTACTCAGAGCTCTAACTAGTTATTTTGATGCCGGGAACACATAAAACAAAAACAGCCATCAAAACTGCTTTATAATTCAAATTGTGAAAATAATTCAGATAGAAGTAAGATAAATTTGTAGGCTCATCAGAGATTTAGAATTGAAAGAAATTACAGGATCATCTAAAATTGGGTGGGAATTAAGAGGCCACCCATTCCAACCCCTTCCTTTTGTAGAAGAGAAATTAAAGCCCAGAGGTTGTTACTCATCCAATAACAAACTGAAAGTAAGCCACTAAACAAAACTTGAACCTAGGTGCTCTTATTGATAATCTAGTATGCTTTGCACTGTGCCAGAGTCTGTCTCAGATAAATGAGAGTTTGAATCTTTCTCAGTTGCTTTTATTCTTTCCTCAAAATATCAACCTTTCCTCTAAAAATTCCTGTTTCTATCAAGGGTATCACTATGCCACCAGTGATCCCAGTTCAGGACCTCCATCATCCCTGACTCATTGCTCTTCCTCACTCATGACATTCAATAAGTAGGCGAGTCTCATCAAGTCTATCCCCTCCCCCATGCCATCTCTGACATTTTGTCTCCTCTTGAGTCACACTTCATTCTTCACTTCGTCAAGATTCTATTGCAGGCCTTTCTTGCTTCTTACATTAACTATTTTAAAAGCATCTTAGTTATTCCCCTTATTCACAGTCTCATCCATCTCAATTTATCTTCCACATAACTGTTCAAAGAATCTTTCAAAGGTATGATGACCATGTCACTCCTCTGCTTAAAAATCCAATGGTGGCTCTCTATTGTTTATGAGATAATATACAATGCCTTCACCCTAGTGGTACTTAAACTCTCTACAATTTGGTTCCAGCCTTCCCTTCCCTATATTATTTCCCTTTAAAAACTGAGCCAAGCTAGACCACTAGCTGTTCCCTGAGATCACTGTTGGATCCACCCCCTATCTTCCATGACTAGAATGCATTCTCTCTAGGTCTGTGTATCCTCGTTCAAGACTCAGTTTAGGCTCCACCTCTGAAAATCTTAACTTGATTCTCTAAATTATTAATGCTCTCGCCATCTCCAAATTACCTTGTATTATCTGCCTATGTTTTTATTCCTTCTCTATGGAGTTATATAATAGTTGCATGTGTATCCTCAGCACCTAGGGCAATGCCTTGCAAACAGCAGGAACATAATAAATATTAACAAATTATGTTCAATTGAATGCTTTCCAGAGAGTAGAAACTTATCACAGTAAATGTTTATTGAATAAATGAATAAGTATGGGCTCTCGAAGGTTATGCCAATGGAAAACAAATGCTGGCAAGCCTCTCTGAGCAGGAGCAAATTATATGCCTCTTGTTCAAAGACCAGGCAGGCTAAAGCCACAGAGGAACATCATGAGAGTGTGGCCAAGAGTGGATGATTTTTTTAATGTTTTTTTTAGCCACAGATGCTCATACAGATCATCTGGTAAGTCATGAAGATGGCTACTGTCTCCATTTTTATAGGGAGTACCAACACTAAAGACCTCAGGGTCTTAGACCTGAAGAATGATAAAAACAAAGGAATTAACAACTGGTAAATGTATAAAAGTGGACATTCAATGGGATGTCCTCTAGAAGATAATCATAGCCTTCCAATCTGTTTGATCCCGAGTAAGTATATTAATAAACACATAAGACTGACTGTTTGTGGCTTGTGAGTTCCCTCTCATTACTTTATAATCATATCTTATAATAACACTTATGCCACCTATTTTAAAGAGTTTTTGCAAGGAAAGTAATTTCAAGCGTAGTTCCTGACATAGATTAGGTGCTTACTAAATGCTTGTAGACTCTATTACAGGTATAATGGAGCTTAGTGATCAATGTAGCTAATAATACCTTCACTTTACTAGATGATACTATGTAACTTAAGCGACCCAAGTGGCAGAGTCACATAATACGGTGAATAGAGCACTGGATCAGGAGTCAGGAAGAACTGAGTTTAAATCTGACTTCAGACACTGACTAGCCATGTGACCCTGGGTAAGTCACTTAACCTGTCTGCCTCAGTTTCTTCAAATGTAAAATGAGATAATAATGGCAATGTAACTCTAAATGTTATAAGGAGCAAATGAGATTATATTTGTAAAGTACATAACAAAATGCCTAGTACATGGTCGACATTTAATAAACGTTTATTTCCTTCCTTCCTTGCTTCCTTCCAGAGCCAAACTTAGACTCCAACTCTGCTATTAGAGTTCTACCATGACTTATGAGAGTAGAGACTTTGAGACTTTACTGAATCCCTGTCTTATTGATAGGGGTATTCCTTCCCAATGTGCCCCTGTGGATAATAAGGATCACTTAATTATGCATTAGTTCTGGAGCTTAAGAAAATGAATATTATTCAAGTGAATATGTATGTTTTTCAGATGAAATCTTGTTTATGCCAATGTCCCTTTTCAATCATATGGTTTTAAAATGTTAGGGACTTTAGAGATCATAATCCATTTCCCCCCCTTTTATGGATGCAGAAATTGAGGTCCAGGGAGGCCAAAAGATTTCTTCCAGGTGGCTTAGTAATTGGCAGTGCTTGATTTCAAACCTAGCTTCTCCAGTAAGGAATCCAGTCTTCATTGTAGTATGTCATACTGCCCTTCCTATTTTCTCTCCTTCAAGTTTTTTTTTCCTTTCGAGACATTTTCTTTATTTAAAAAATAAATTGCTGTTCTCACATGCCTGGGAGGTGAAAGGAATTAAGGAGCACATTGCTAAACTTTATTGCTTGGCACTCATAGCACTGCTAATAACTTAGTCCGGGGAGGCTGAATATCAACCTGAAGTGATTAATTTAAAACTGCTTCAAACAGTTCAAGGAAACACATGAAAGCACTACTGGGCTACTGAGCATTTATAACCCCAGATTGATTCTGTGCATTTAGAGTTAAACAAGTCTTGTGGTTTAAGCCAAGGATTGCCATTATAAGGCCTTTCATTTGTTCAGATATCTAAAGGGAATAATACATAACGCTAACAGTTACAGAGTATGTGGAAAATAAAGGACACCTTTCTGGAAGATGGCAATGCAAAAGAGTAGAAAGGAAAGCCAGGTATCAATAAAACATTAAAAAATACCCAGAAGAGAAGCTTTCTATAATAGAAATACAATTTCATATGTAATCTTGTATTGTCCTACTTGGTAGTTTGAAATGATCATGCTTATTGATGTTCAGTTTAAAGTGAAAAATAAAAAAAAATTAAAAAGGAAAAAGAAGTTCCTACTCATTAAAGTTGTCCAAATATTACTGGGTTACCTTGTGAAGTAGTGAGCACCCTGTCACCAGAGAGGTATTCACATAGAAGTTAGATAACCAGTTGTAGCAATGTAGCTAAGAAGCTATCTTTATATCACCAAAGATAGAATTTTAGGTAAACTCAAATATTTATGTAGTTGCTAATTAATTTTGTTGATAAAAGTAAACACAAATATTTATATACTTATTGATTAATGCTATTGATTAAAACAAGGTTTAGTAGCTGTCTGGACTTTGGGGAACCGAATCAGGTTGTCAAATGTTCCATGCTTAAATACATTTCTTAGGGGAAACTTATTAGTCACTTTTTATAGAATCTCCTGATTAGGATTTGACTGTAGCAAATTTTATGCTCTCAGCTTTTCAGATTTGGATTTGTTCAAAGAATGTGCATGTGCCCAGGATGCTCTTTGGTAGAGAAATTTTAATTGCTCAGATACAAGTAGAAGTTTCCAGCTACATACTGAAAGTAATCCAATAGTTGTAATTTCCTTAGTGGCACAGCTTAGTCAGATTAGTCATGTTAAAAAAATTTATCACCTAAATTTATTTTTAATGATGATTTTCCCATTTAATATTTTTAACAAACAAAAGAATACTCAATCCAAGTAGTTTTATTTTGTTCTTTTTTTAACTTATGCGTAATTAAATGCATGAACACTTCCACCAAACGTTCTGGATATTCTAAATAAGAGAATTATAATTATGGCCTCCAATTACTACAAAATAAAAATGGCTTATCCAAGATGACCTGCTGACTTTGGTGCTCATTTTTCTAAATCCCATTTAATTAATTCCTCAGGGCATAAGTATAAATAAAAAAGAAAAAGAAAAACCTTGTAAACTGCTTATTCTTTCCTATGATAGACAAGAATTCTATTCTCAAAAAAAAGAGTTCTTACCTACAGAAAAATAAATATTTTTAAAAAAATCATTCTATAACTCTTTAATCCTAATCAATCAGTTACATGATTAAAGCACTTCCTCATATTACTGAAACAGACAGTAAGAATGATTTCAGGATCTGTGAGACGTCAAGGTTGTGAAAGTGAAGATGTAGGCTCAGCATATGGTAGCTCCATGTTTGGAATAGCAGGGTTTTTTGTTTATAGTATTGCTTATGATAACCACAATACTCAAAGAGAGTTGAGGACTAAACCGTGGCAGGGCTTTGGGGATCACACCAATCAAAGAAGGCTGAAGTTCTGTTCTCTATGATGTACAATTCTGGAATATGAGAGGGTCTACCACCAACTACTTAAGGTAAAAAATTATATTTAATTATGTAAATACCTACTGTTGTATGCAATTGTTTCAAAAGGAGTTTAATAATTCAACACTTGTTAAATATCTACTACATGCCCATGCCATGTACTGTTCTAAGAAGAGGCTACATCTTTTCTTTTTTTATTAATTTATTTATTTACTTTTAGTTTACAACATTCAGTTCCATAATCCTTTGAGTTTCAAATTTTCTCTCCTTCCTTCCCCTTCCCCACCCTCCCCCAAGGGCAGCATGCAGTCAAATACAGGAACTACAAATACCTTCATAATAAACATTAGTCAGGTTTTATAGAAGAATTTATAAACAATGGAATGAACAATGGAAAAGAGAAAACAAAACAAAACAAGAAAGAGAAAGAGAGTAAGTAGTTTGCTTCAATCTGCATTTAAATTCTGTAGTTCTTTCTCTAGATATGGACATCTCTTTCCATCATAAGTCTTTTGGATTTGCTTATAACCATACATTGCTGAGAGGAGCCCAGTCTATTGAAGTTTGTCATCACACATACGTTGTGTCTGTAATTGTGTTCAAATTTCTCCCTGTTCAGCTCTTCTCATTCAACATCAGTTTATATAAGTCTCTCCAGGTTATTATGAAGTTCATCTGCTCCTCATTTCTTATAGCACAATAGTATTCCATGACATTTATATAGTTTAATTTGTTCAGTCATTCCCCAATTGATGGGCATCCCCTTGTTTTCCGATTCTGTGCCACCACAAAAAGACATGCTATAAATTTTTTTGTACTTATGGATCTGTTTCCCGCTTCTATGATCTCTTTGGGATACAATCCTAGAAGTGGTATTACTGGGTCAAAGGGTATGAACTTATTTATATCCCTTTCTTTGGGCTAGTTCCAGATTGCTCTCCAGAATGGTTGAATCAGTTGACAACTTCACCAACAATGCATTAGTGTTCCATTTTTTTCCATGTCCTTTCCACCATTTGGAATTTTCCTGTTTTGTATTCTTAGCCACTCTGACAAGTGAGAAGTGGTACCTCAGAGTTGTTTTTATTTGCATTTCTCTAATCAATAGTGATTTAAATAATTTTTTCATATACTTATAGATATCTTTAATTTCTTCCTCTGAAAACTGCCTGTTTATATCCCTTGACCATTTAACAATTGTGGAATGATTTATATACTTTTTTTCATTTCTTTTTTCATTTTTCTGCTTTTTGGAGGGAGGAGGTAGGGCAATTGGCGTTAAGAAACTTGTCCAAGGTCACATGGCTAGTTTTGTGTTAAGTATCTGAGGCCGGATTTGAACTCAGGTCCTCCTGATTCCAGGGCTGTTGCTCTATTATTATGCCACCTGGCCACCCCGAATGACCTGTATTCTTATAGATTTGACTCTATTCTCTGTGTATTTTAGAAAGGAGCCCTTTATTAGAGACATTGGTTGTAAATATTCTTTCCTAATTTTCCACTTCCCTCTTAATCTTGGTTACATTGACTTAATTTGTACAGAAACTTTTCAATTTAATGTAATCAAATTATCCATTTTGCATTTTGTAATGCTCTCTAACTCTTGTTTGGTCATAAAATCTTCTCTTCTCCATAAATCTGACAGGTAAACTATTCCTTGTTCTCCCAGATTGCTTACAGTATCAGCCTTTATATTTAGATCATGCATCCATTTAGACTTGATTTTGGTATACAATGTTAGATATTTGTCTATGCCCAGTTTCTACCACACTATATTCCAGTTTCCCAGCAGTTGTTTGTAAAATTGTGAGTTCTTATCCCCAAAACTGGGGTTTTGGGGATTATCAAAGAGTAGATTACTGTAGTCATTGGCTGTTGAGTCTCATGTACCCAATCTATTTCATTGATCCACTACTCTATTCTTCTGCCAGTACCAAGGAGTTTTGATGACTGTTGCTTTATAATACAGATTAAAATCTGGTATTGCTAGTCCACCGTCCCCAGCATTTCTTTTCATTAATTTTCTGGGCCTTTTTTCTTCCAAATGAATCTTGTTACTATTTTTTCTAGTTCTATAAAGTCATTTTTTGGTAGATTGATTTGCATGGCATTAAATAGGTAATTTAATTAAGGTAAAAATGTCATTTTATTTACATTAGCTCGACCCAGTCATGAGCAACTGATATTTTTTCAATTAGTTAGATCTGACTTTATTTGTGTGAAAAGTGTTTTGTAATTGTGTGCATATAGGTCCTGTTTGTTTTGGCAGGTTGATTCCCAAATATTTTATTATGGTTACAGTAACTTTAAATGGGATTTTTCTTTCTAAGTCATACTATTGGATTTCATTAGAAATATATAGGAATGCTGAGGATTTAAATGGGTTTATTTTATATCCTGCAACTTTGTCAAATTTATTTATTATCTCAAGTAGTTTTTTTACTTGATTCTCTAGGACTCTCTAAGTACATCATCATGTCATCTGCAAAGAGATAATTTTTTTTAAAGAAACAAAAAACCCCAACATTTATTCTCAAGGAATTTATACTCTACCAGTGTCATAATATATCTTGTTTTGAAGGAATCCTACTTTCTTTTACACTTACATAGTGAGATTCCTTAGCTAAGTATATGTACTAAAGAGGACAATGATAAAAAAGAAAGATCCTATATTCCACAAAATATTTATGGCAGCAATTTTTGTAGCATAGAATTGGAAACAAAGTAAATGGTCATGGCCTGGGGAATGCCTCAACAAATGGAAATCCATTAATGGAACATAAACTTATACATTATTGAACCATGTGTAATGTTAATGGGATATAAGATCTTCATGCCTATTAATACACTTCATGTGGAGCCCATTAAGAAAAGTGTGTTTAGGGGAGGCTTGCTTATAGGAAGTCTTTCACACCTTTTGTTAATTTCTAATTAGTCTCTGAGTCAGAAAGGTTGTGATGCCTTCTGACTCTAAAAAAGGGCGTATATACTCTGAACTTAGCATTTTGCTTTGGGGTTGACTCATTGGAAGAGTGTTTTTATGATTTGAACAAATGAGACTCTGGATAGCCATTAAGGAGCTCCCCCTCCCTCCTACCTTTGAAAAACCCAGATGTTGGTGCTTCTCTCTTGTAACTATGTATGTATTACCTTGATCAGATAATTGGATCGGTCTGCTGATCTTTCCTAATTTCTCAGAATGTTAGAAGCCTTGGCTGCTGGTATTTCTTTCTCTGCTTGTATATTCTTTGAAGTTCAGGGTACTGACTTTTCCCATAAGCTAATGAATATAATTTTTAAAAGATTGTTGGCCCCTTAAAAAGTATTTTTCCTAGTAAAGCAGATCTAAGCATCTGTGCTAGCAGTTATCCTGGGTATTCCAGTGTGGTTGCTGCTCACCATGAGAAGCAATATGATAAATATCAATCATCGTTAGAAGACATAAACTGAGGCAAAGTGAAATAACCAGAACAAGAACAATATACATTATGGCTACAGCAACACAATTGGGAAAGAACAGCAGCAACAAAACAACTGAAACAGAATGCTGTCAAATTATAATCACCAAATTTGTCTCCCCAACAAAGAGATGAGAAGATGTTCTTCTCTACCTTATTTACAGAGGTGGGGGCTGTGGTTGAGCATGGTTTATATGTTGAACTTGTTTGATGTGTCACTTTTGCTGAACTGTTTTCTATCTTAGTTTTAATTCATTGTTGGAAGGAACAGGGACTTGCAAGTTCTATTGCTATGTAATTGTATAGTACAAATGTATCGTATCCTTCAAAATAGGGAACATTGAATACATTATTCACCTGCAGAACTTAAAAATACCTCACAGAATAACAGGCTTCTTATAAAAGACAATGCAGATGTTTAATTGTGTAAATTAACTAATGAACCAGGAATATTTTGTACTGGGTTTTTGTTTGTGAAAATTGTTCATCCTTTTACTCACATGATGCAATAGTTTAGGGGAAAGAGTATTGTACTTGACCTCAGGGATCATAAGTAAATTACTTAACATCTTTGAGTCTACATTTCCTCCTCTGTAAAATGGGGGATAATGATAATTGCATTATCTGCCTCATAGGTTGTAAGATGTAAAGTATTATATAAAAGGGGATTATAATAGTTGTAATTATTATTCATCTCATTTTTTGTATCTTTTTCAAAGAAGTTCAGATAAAAATGATCCTGTTTGTCTTCTTTACTCCATGTCTAGCATGCTATGGACTATGTCAAGTAGTCCCTCTCTATCTGTAAAGAGAAAAGGAGAAATTGTGAAAAATAACATTCAAATGCCTGCAAGTCACCTCTTTATCTTAGGAAAAGCTGTGACTGGAATTATAACACAGGTTTCTGTTGCCCACTCTAATGCTCTTTCCAGTAGCCTATTTTATTTTCCCATTGAATTATTATGTAAATAAGGGATAGTAAAAAAAATACCCTACAGTCTTTATTTGTATTAAAAGTATGGTGAAAGGCAAATATTTTTAAAGTTTTTAATTCTTCTCACTTTTTCTCTTCCTAACAATAATAAATGTTTAGTAAATGTATACTTAGCACAAAGTACTGTATTAGATTTCCCAAAGGAGAAACTAAGTCAAGAAAAATTTGTGACCACATAAAAGTAATAAATAGGATACAATTGCTACATTGACAAAATTGACCAGATTTTCTAAGTTCTTTAATGAAAACATTGTTTTGTGTGAGTGTGTGTGTGTGTGTGTGTGTGTGCACGCGCGCACTCCATTGAGTCAAGAATTTGGGAAATGATAAAAATCTTTTTGACTATGACTCTAACAGATACAATCTTGGCCATATGAATGATAGTTGTAAATTGCCTTATGGATTCTATCAGAAATATTTTCTAAGGTTCTCAGACCTTTACTAAATTTAAACTGGACAAGAAATTCTCAAGTGGCTGATGGGGAAACCATGACTACATAATTCCAAGTGGTCATTGAGAATTGCTCTGTTGAGCAAAGAACTAAGGCTAATGGGATTTTAAACCATCCCCTTCTATCTCCTGTATAACTAGCTACCTGTGACAATCTCAGAAAGCCATGTGCCTTCAGACAACCATGGAATAGGACCAAGAAGGTGAGAATGAAAAGAACCACAGAGATGAAGGTACATCTGGAAAAGATCCAACCAAACTAAAGAGCCAGAAAATGGAAAAGCAGAAGCTGTGGAGAGCAAGAAACATGGAGGTAAGAGAGCAATTACACTGATGAAGTTGCTAGCACAGAACTACAGGAGTGGTTCAAGGAATATCTAGGAGAATGGTTCTCAACCTTCCTAACGCCACGACCCTTTAATACAGTTCCTCATGTTGTGGTGACCTGCAACAATAAAATTATTTTTGTTGCTATTTCATAACTGTAATTTTGCTATGTTATGAATTATAATGTAAATATCTGATCCGCAGGATGTATTTTCATTGTTACAAATTGAACATAACTCATAAGTTGAGAACTGCTGATCTAGGAGCATCCAGTTTTCTGAAGTTATCCTGATAGGCAGGTCCAAGGCTAGTCATCTCTTTCTCTCTGTCCTTCTTGCCTTTCCTCTTACTGTCCCCCATCATGAGAAGATGGGTTATTTTGAAAACTTATCTTTCTTTGAAGTTCGTCTTAGCTTCCTACTCAACTTATCGTTTAAGTTGGTTTAATTAAGCCAAATGTGATTAAGCACTACATTACTATGATCAATGTGTTTCATTACTCAAATATAGCTGAAAAAGGCCAAAGGGGAGGGGGAATTTCTAGGAGACATAAATAAAACAGATTTCACCACTGTGTTATATATTTACCAGAACCATCTTACCTAAATGCTCAGAACTACAAAAAAAAATGATCTATTCATCGATACATCTTTAATTTCTCAGAGCAAGGAGAGAAATATGAATGCAAATTCTGGATAAAACCAATAAGAGTTTGGGGGTGGGATTGAGGAGGCCTGTGATTAGCCATAACCACCATGAGTGGTAGGAATACAAGCCTTTTCCTCTCTGTTGCCTTTTTCATGGCTGGTTTAGCTATTGTTTTCAGGCTGGAGGAGCAGTTGTGTTTTGTTTCACCCACTTCTGGGAAGAGGGAACCCACCCTGCTGTCACCATTGAGATGAGGCTCCTGATTACCTTTGCTGCTGTTGCCACAACTATTGACTTTTTCTTTGTTTGCCTTTGTCTCTTAGTTTAGCTTCACCCAGAATGTGATACATCAGGTGACTGTAAATAGAAAAGGTCAAGAAAAAGAGACAAATCTTGTCTGAGAAGATGATTGACCTTTTACTACTTATGGACAGTGTCAAACTCTCTGGATTCTGGGGCAGCAGTTGTAGGGACTGCCACTTTGTAGGGACCCTGCTCTCCTCCCTAGGTTTCCTCACCTGGTGATTGTGAAGTCATAAGGTAGTTACATTTATAGTTTTATAAACTTCAAAATTTGTCCTTTTAATGACTACTAAAGTTGGTTTTAATTGGATTTAATGGACAAAATTCATGAGAGCTTCTTGTATTTTAAATCCACCTCTAACTTGAGTACCTTGACTAGCCTAATTTAAGGGTGGCTTACAATGGAAAGAGAAGAAAAGAAGTGGCAAGTAAGTCCTACATAGACCTAACCCTCTACAAAACAGAAGTAGGTTGGGGATTTAAGGGTGGGGAAGTCAAGTAAGAAGGATTGACAACTTCTGTTGATCAACCCAGCACAGTTCCACATCACCACCATTTAATTCTTATTAGTCAGGGATTCATCTAGGGATATTTTTTTTTCAAAATTATTTCAGACTTTCCTTTGTTTTAGGAGTTTGAATACTGTTCTATGTTATCCTTCCTATCTCCTTTAAAGCATTTTTAGCATTATTGTTATAATCTTTAAATACACCTTCACTATAATTTTTAAATAATCAACAACTTATTCTGTCATGTTATTTAATTTTTTTGATGTTTTTGAGTTTGAATTTGAGTTTTAAATGTAATTTGACTTTTCTTGCTGTTTTTGGAAAGATTGCACTTTGTTCAATTCTATAATTTCAATACACAATTAAAAATACAATTCTGTTCATTTTTCTTTGAAATTTTACAGTCCAAATATTTTCAATAAATCCTATTTCTAATGTTGTTTCAACTGGTTTTATATTTCATTTCTAGATTTCTTTGAGTATTTCCCTTTATTGTGATCAGTCTGCTGCATTGCTAAGTTGAATTTCTTTTAAAACACACACACACAATTTTATTCTCATCCTCCCACTCCAACCCCTCAGCCCAACAATTGAGGACATAAGAAAAAAATTAAACAAATATATGTAGTCAATCAAAATAATTTCCACTTCCGCCATGTACAAAAACAAAAACAAACAAAAACCATATTCTGTACTCTAAGCCCTTCATCAGTCTCCATTAGAAGGCAGGTTGTTTTTTTTTAATAATGTTTTTTTTTAATTTTAATTAATTTTCTTGGTTACATCATTCATTTCCACAAGGTTTTGAGTTACAAATTTTCTCCCCTTTTTTTGCCCCTACCCCCCCCAGCCCAGAACATTGATCCCACTGTAAGACCCCTCCCACAATCTGTTCCCTTTTATGCCCTCCTCCAACACCTCTCTAGCCTTCTAGAGGGCAGGGAGGAGCTCCCTGCCCCCGTCCCTGTATGGATTATTTCCCAGTTGCATTTGATTGTATGGCTTTAAATACTAGATTCTTGCAATTCCTCTCCTGTCACCCACTCCCACTGGGAGGGGCAGCTATTCAATACAGGCTGTACCTGTGTAATTACACAGGACATCTCCATGGTAGGCAAATTGTGAGAGGCTAATTGTATGTCCCTCCTTCCTATCCTGCAC
>CM053597.1:124954931-124976200 GCA_028646575.1 Pseudocheirus occidentalis | reverse complement strand
AGGAAAATTCCAATTCTATCTCTCTGTCTCTGAAATATTTGCTTATATACACATACTGGCCTCCTGTCTCAGCCAATCCCCTGAACAGGGAATTCATGCCCTCTCTACAGTGGGACAGGGCTCACACCTTCCATACTTAGCCCTAAGTTACTTAGTGCTAAATATCTGCTAAACTCATTGCTGTTGCAGTATGTTGTAGGATAGTCTCATGGCAAGTTATATTCAAAATCAGAAGGCAATGGGACATTAGAAATCCATCTGTCAGTTTACAAAAGGAGGCTGTCAGCATAGAGGAGGAAGGACATTGAGAGCCACATAAATCTCTGAATCAGTTGAACAAAGCTTCTCAGCATTGGTCATGGGTCATGGTCCCATGACTGAAGGTCCCATCCACTTCCTCTTTTTCTGGCCCTTTAGTACCTAGGACTGTTCAGTTGTGTCCAACTCCTTGTGACCCCAATTGGGGTTTTCTTCATAAGAATACCAGAGTTGCTCATCTTTTCCTTCTCCAGCTCACTTTACAGTATCTTTTAGGAAAAAATTAGCTTAATGGGTTGATTAGAATATGCTCCTACCACGTGTGTAATATCCTGTCAGTTCAGTTATTAAAAATCTCCCTTGTACAAATATGCTTTTGGTTTTTTTCTATGTTGTTTTGTTGTAAAATTACTGTTAATTATAAGGAATAACTGTCTAAGTTGAGGAGGAAAGATGTATTTAGAAATGAAAGTGATATAAAACCAAAATATCAATAAAAAGATAAAATGTGCATTCTCTGTCAAAAGATAAAAACAGAAAACTTAGGTTTTCTTCCCTCTACCTCTCTCTTCCCTTGACTTCTTCCACATATAAATATGCTCAATTGTCAATTTAAAAAAAGTTTTCCCTTGATCTTCCTTTCCTTTCTGGTACTGTCCCTTCACTCTCTTCCACTTTACTCCAAACTTCTTGACAAACTCAAGATGCCAGATGCTTTCACTGTGTCTTTGACTCTTGAAATTTAGCTTCTATCCCCTCCATTCTTTTAAAATAGCTCTTTTAAGGTAACCAGAAATTACTGAATAACAAACGACAGGCCCACTTTCAGTCCTCATCTTCCTATAGCATTTGACACTGTTGGTCAAGCCCTCCTGGATATTCTTTATTTTCCTGGTTTCAGAGACACTATTCATTCAAATGTGTAACTTCAGGGTTGACTGATGCTAATACATTTGAGCCTTGGTGAAGCAGTGACTAAGAGCTCAGTTCTTCCCCCTTCCTAAAGGAAAAGGGAAGATCAGTAGATATTCCATGCCAAATAATTATGTCAGAGAAAGTAGAAGTGAATTGATAGGGGTTTGAAAAGCCAAACATATTATAAGAGGTACTAGAAGTGTGTGGCTACTAGAACAAAGAGAAATAATGGCCCCAGTGGTATGGAGGAGGGTGGCTGCAAACTACCTCCTGCAATAGTCTATATGCCAGAGATATGACTGTCAGTGTCACATCAAGAATGAGAACACCAAACAAAATAAGACAGCTGCTGATCAGGGCTGAAGGATACCAAACTGAGTTGATACAGGGAATTATACCCCATATGTGCCAACAACAGAGCTAATAATCACTATTTTAGTATTCTACCCCTTCAGCCACTCAAATAGGTACCCCCTCTCCAGAAGAGAAACAGATAGAAAGATGATCTGCTTTATTTCCCCCACTACCCCCACCCAATCTTTCTTTCCATTAAGATTTTGTTTTTTGTATTTGGCACGCATTTTCAAAAGAAACTAATTTTTCTAATGTATTGTTTACTTTATGAGTGCGTGTGTGTGTGTGTGTGTGTGTGCGTTTATGTGAGGATCTATGTGTTTGTGTGACTGTCCTTGGGGAGAAGATATAGACCCAAGGAGAAAAATATGTATGGCTACTCAGGAAATGAGAAGGTAACTCTCTTCTAAATTACCTGGGTTTTATCAGCTGAGGGCTTGAAGCAAGTAAAAAAAAAATTGCTAATTCATAGTTATTTGACTCCCTTAGAGAAAAGAAGACAAGAATAGATGGTATTTCGGGGATTATTTTGATAAGGAAATTTTATTTGACTTTCAGTTAATTCCTTTAAGGAACAAAATTCCAAACCAACAGCTTTCCGATATCTCTTATTTCTCTAATATCTAAATCTGAAGACCATCCAGGACAACTGAAGCTCAGAATCAGAAAGTACAAAAGAAATAATGTGTAAATTTCTTTTTGTAAACTTTGTAGGCTGTGAAGAATCCAATAGTGAGAATGAAAATCAATATGAAGTCTCAGGTTCTGTTCATGGTGACATGAACTTTATTATAGCAATGAGTCAGTTGTTTATGTACAAGAGTAAAAAATCTTTTGTAAAATAGATGCTGAAATTATAGATGATAGTATTCATGATTTTTCAGTCATTCTTATGGAGAATGAACTCATATCTCTAAATAGAAATCTTCTTAGTACAAGCACACATCAGAGTGAAATGGCATGGACTATATAACAGGGAGCATGCCACAGTAGGCAGTCTCTGAAGCTTGTCTAGTTATTCTTTACCTAGATCTAGTGTAAACCCAAATCGAGTCATGATGACTCAGGGATTTGTAGTGTGTGCTGATCAATCATTCTCTAATTGACTGTGAAAACTAAAGAACTAATGATTCAGGATCTGCTAAGCTAGACCTGAGTGTGCATACAAAAAGTACAAATCATCTCCTCTTCTACCAACACCCTCCCTCCAAACTAGAGAGTTGTGCTGAATTGTTTTCCGATGGAAGGCAGGGCATGTACCAGACCTCTAACTTTCTGAGTGGTAGTCTCATACTCAAGGTCAAAAGCAGTCCTGGATATGGGATAAGTCCATTTCTCTTTTGTGCCTCTTCTTTATTGATATTTTGTTAACTAGGTTTCAGACATCTGAGTGCCCAAGGGATCTTAAGAGTTTGGCGATCTAGAGGTATTATTAGAGATACCACCTGTGGTCACAATTGAAAAGTAGCTAAGGATATCAACAGTGGTTGATGGCAGGATCTGCACCAGGAGTAAAGAACATCATGGAAAAACAGACGAGGAGCAAAACAGCTTTATATAGTGGGATTCCTATGGCCTGTTAAAAAATTTCTATGCACTCAACAGAAACTATGGGCCCTCAGAGCCCAACTGGGCTGCTCACCATGAAGAAAACTGCATCTAAAAAGAACCCAGTGAGCAAAAGGATTCACAAAGTAGGTAAAAGGACACCCAACAACAAGAATTGTGATTTATCACACTATTCCTTATGTTTTCTACATAATTCCACTACTCTTGTTCTATAGGTTTGAACCCACAATCCCCATGGAATCTCTGTTTATTAGAAGGTGGGAGCTGTTTGGAAGGGAATGTTTTGTACAAACTGTCCTTGCCGTAGGTTCTCAGAAAATCTCTTTTCTAAAAGGCTAATGCAAGCAACTGGTTGATTCCAAATTATAAGGACATAAGTATGGGTGCTGTAGATATAGTTCTAGAAGTACACCACTCAGCGTTACTAATCCTTAGAACCTGGAGATTAGGAGTAGTCAGTTACTTTCTGGGGGAATCCAAACTCTGAGTGTGAGTGCCAGGTTGTGAAAATGGCCCCATAAGGAGTGCTACAAAAGCAAGGAAGCTAAAGGTGGGATAAACAATCAGACACTTTTCTTAAAAGAAAACTATTGTTTTGAGGTAATTATTAAAAAACCAAGAAGCAATAGCATCAAAGAGCTTATCACTGAACTCTAGCTGGAACAAATATGTTGATTCAAAGATATTTTTCTTGATTTGAAAAGTACAGCTTAAGATATGAATATGGGTATATGGCAAATATAATATTGAGAAATGATGATGAATAAAATCTACTAAATCTTAGCATAAATAATGATTCTGAGTTCCCTAGACTTTGCAATTCCTTCAATTCATGATGTTGCAATTCCCAACAGGAACACTTAACAATACAGGAAAAATTTGCAACAGATCTATATATAGCAATTAAAAAAAAATAGGCATTTCTTAAATAATTTGGAATTATGATGTTCAGGTTAAAAAGACAAACTTAAAACATATTTCTGCATGTAGATATGTGTAAAACATCGAGGCTTCCATTAGCCAAAACTTGAAGAATCTCTTATGGATTTAATGAGTAAAATGAAGAATTTTTTTAAGTCAAGATTATTCCTAAATAACTACAGTAGAAGCTTAGACTTTGAAAACTGGTTTGAAGAGACTGTTTTGAAACATAAAGTGATCAGAATTATATGTTCTCTTCTTTGCAATAAACAAGTTTCTCAGAATCCAAATTTATTAGATTGTGCCTTCACATTGCTTTATTTTTTTTAATTTTTCAATTATTTTTTTTAATTTACTACACTTTTTTTAAAAGATATTAGCAGGATGATGAAATTAACAAGCTGGTAAGCAATACTTATCTGCATACTTTGCCCATCCACTCAGTCTGTGCTAATCTTTACAAGAAAAGAGAGAGGCAAGATGGTAATGCTAAGTAGCAATAACACTAACCAATTTAGAGTACTCTAAGAAATAATATCCATTCCTATATACAGATTAAGTAAAGTAGGAGCTGATATCCAAGATTTATTAAAATCTGAAGAGAGATAAATCGAGGAACCCGAGGCTCATGGATGTTATCACTTAATATAGATTCCAAAAGTCTAACCTAATAACAAAATGAGTGGTAAACCTAATATCAATGTCTCAGATTATTTTGAAAAACAACATTTTTGTACTTGTACTTAAATTCATAAAAAACATTTTTTTAATTTGATGGCATAAATCCAGAAAGTAAATCAACTGTAATGAAGTACAATAATTCAAAAAAAGTTGTCATTTTTTAAAGTCATCATGAACAAACATATTCACCTCAGATATTTGACAAAACCATAGAATTATTTCAGAACTTGCATGTAGCAATGTATTGGCAGCTGTTGCTAAGGTAAAAATTATGGGAGAAAAAATAGTGTTATTAATCATTTGATATCCATCAATGACTTCAGGTTTTATGGCTCTATCAAAAAATATGTATTAAACATTCATAATTTTACAGAAACTTTTTCCAATGGTTTCAAATATCATTTGGAATGAAGGTGGAAAATTCTTAAGATTACCAGGAAAAAATAAAGATCAAAGGCTTTGAGTTTGAATCCAAAGGACAAATAGAACATTGCCCTTCTCAAAACAAGATGAGTATATTATAAAATTTTCAGAGAGAAAGTTTTGGTTGCATATGTCTAAAGGATTACTACCACTCTGAAGTAAAAAATTCAATGAGAAGTATATATGTAGTGAATAGGTTCAAAATAGCAGTCGTATACTTTTAAGAGAGTAAAATGGGCAATAGATTTAGATTTTTTCTTTTTTTTAAATACACAACTTTAAAAAAAGACATGGACTGTCACCTCCAAGATAGCTATAAAAATTAATATTTCCTTCTCAAAAAAAGAAGCAAAGTTCAAATAGAAGGCCTCTTAGCATGATGAAGTAAAAAACTATAAAGTATTCCTGCTATAACAAACATATCTCTTTACAGAGAAAGACTAAAGATTACTGATAAATGCAATTGACTACATTGAATGTTACTGATACTAGTTTATTTCCTTCCAAAGAACTGATGAAATGGCAAAGACCTAAAAAAAGAAACTAAAGATTGATCCTCTATATATAACTCAGTGAGTTCAACTAACAATGTCAACTGAAAATTATTGAACAAATACTTATACCATATGAACTAATTTAAGTTCACTATTCTTCACGAACTACCATACAATAAAACCCTTTACAAAAACAAAACCTCAACAAATACTTCTAAAATGGCTATTATGGAGGAAAGGTCCATCACAGCACACTGGGAGCTGAGTTCAGGCCAGTCCCATGTGAGCTGTGGTTTTAGCCCCAGGGTGGCCCCTATCAGCCACAGCTAAAGCAAACTTAGGGAGAGTGGATCACCAGCAGTGGTGGCAGTTTCCAGAAATATTAACCTATAAATACCAAAGACAAAGTAAAAGGTTAGTGTCAGCTTTGAGGGAACAGGGGGATCAAAATCATGGTCCAGCGTTTGCCCCCAGGATGAGAAGGCAGGCCCTGCAGCTGCCTCCACCTGACTGCTTCAGAGCTCCTGGCCTGCAGATTGTATAGGGAAACTAAGTGACCATTCAGAGGGGAAATCACTCTTGCTTTAACCTGCTTAGATCTGGATAACTGTCTTGGGTGGAAGTCCTGGGGTGTGGGAACAATGCCACAGCTTGTAGAAGCTTCAGAGAGGGCGCCCAACAAATAGCTCTGGCAGCTGCAAAACCCCCAGGACAAAGCTCTCCTCTCTGGAAGCAGAGTTCTACTATGGCAAATAGCTCAAAAGTCAAGTACTTGAGTGGCAACATGATCAAGCAAAGGAAGTAAAGCAATTACAGCAATTAAAACATAGATTCCTTTTTTGGGGGACAAAAAGATCAAAGTATGGAACTGGAGGAAGACAATGAAATCAGAACTACTGCACCAAAAACTTCCAAGAAAAATATGAACTACTTACAGGCCATAGAGGAGCTCATGAAAGATTTCAAAAATCAAGTAAGAGAAGTGGAGGAAAAATTGGGAAGAGAAATGAGAATGATGCAAGAAAATCATGAAAAGAGAATCAACAACCTGAGTGAAGAAAATAACACTTTAAAAATAGAGTAACTCAAATGGCAAAAGAGGCCCAAAAAGTCAGTGAGGATAAGAATGCCTTAAAAAGTCGAATTTGCCAGATGAAAAAAGAATCTCAAAAACTCACTGAAGAGAATAATTCCTTCAGAATTAGATTGGAGCAAATGGAAGCTAATGACTTTATGAGAAATCATGATACTGGAGAGAATAAAGTTGAACAAATATTTTGTAGATCTGTTCCACAGCATTTATTTATTATTGCTTTTTTATTACTCAAATTAATTCATTCAACATAGTATCATAATGTTGGATCCTACTTAGCAAAGCAGATTATACCATACTGTTGGGAAATACCTTAGCAATAGAACACATCAATAGTCTCTTCTAAATTGCTAATTGGATCATTATGACACATAAAACTATTGATCATAATCACCCAGATATAAGATTGACTCATACTAGTTTTAAGAAAAATGTTTCAATAGAAGTCACAATATCCAGTAATCATAAACATCAAACTACAGGGAGTGTCCTTAAAGTCTGGACCAATAGGAAATCCCATTAACTATATGTATTTTCAAGAAATAAAACGAATTAAATTTTCAATATTTTATTTAATTAGCATAAATTTTAGCCAGAACAATTTCATATGGAATCAAAACTTTCATTAGCTTTTAGGGACTATTTTTTCCATATTAATTAGATTAATTTAATTAATTATTGAGATTTCTTGTGTTTCCAGACTTTAGGAACACCTTTTATTTTTAATGAAAAGGTATAATAACCTAGCAAAGAAACCAAAACCATATGGGAATACAATGAAGTACATATCATTGCTTTCTTTTTTTTTCTGCTGCTGCAGTTGTCTGGAAGATACTTTTAGTGAGCCTGGAAAAAAATGAGTGTATAGTCTTATTAGTTCTCTTTAACTGTAAAAAAAAAAGAAAGGAAGGAAAGAAGGAAGGAAGGAAGAAAGAAAGAAAGAAAGAAAGAAAGAAAGAAAGAAAGAAAGAAAGAAAGAAAGAAAGAAAGAAAGAAAGAAAGAAAGAAAGAAAGTGCATCCCATCTGTGCAATGGGCTACTGAAATTTTAACCTAAAACAATGATAATAGGATATCAACTGATCCCAGAACCATTTCTAGTTGAACTCTATGGAATGTGTGATGGGAAGAATAAGGATAACAACAACAATAATAATAGCCATTATTATTATAATTATTGTTGATAAAACTACTAAAATGATTATAAGTTCAAATACTTATATCTGAAGCTGGCAAAATGATGCACATCTATATGGGGCAGACTATTAAGTGTTACTGCAGTGAAATACTTCTGTTTCTATGAATTTCTAAATTGTCCATAAAATACATTTATTTAAAGTTTTAGGTTTGCCACTTTATATAAAGTTTATTATTGTTTACATTATTTTTCATTCCAGAATAATTTCAAAAGAATTCCACTCAATAAGTGCTATAAAATATTCCCAAATTGTTATTACTTTCATAAAAGAAAGTCTTAACTCCTAAGAACAGGAAAAAACTAAGAACTTTAAATTTATCTTAAACGTTAGACTGTAGACATGGTGACTGCATACCAACACAATCTTTATACCATGTTTTTACTACTAATAAATATTTATCAACTATTGGTGTATGGCTAAGCAAATCATAAAGGACTAGGATGACTAGAGGATATAGTAGAAAACATAGATCTAGTTCTATATAAAAAATACTCCTATAAAATACTACTCTATTTGGTCAGTATCAGAAAAAAATATTATACAACCCTTACTGCTAATTTGAATAAAATATTAATAGCAATAATATTTGAGTCAGTTTATAAGCTCACCTTCTAGGGTAATTGAATTATAGGATAATATCATCTATTTTTCCATGTCTTTTACTGTATCCAGCATTTCTTTGTTTTTCAAGGACTTACATTTATAATAACTGACAACTGAAAATGTTTTAGAGATATATTTCCATGGCATTTATTAATTATTTTAATGATTCAGATTAACCTACTCAAAATTGAATCATAGAGCAGATCCTGTTTATTAGCAAATTTCATTATTATACCATACTATTAGGATATAAATAACACACTAACAGAACACGTAAATGGACAGTCTTTTCTAGGTTGATTATGATATGTGACAAATTTTCAGTTTTCATGATAATTTTAATAACATAAAATACTATTCTATTTGATCAGTACCAGAATAATTATTGTATAGCTCCACTACTAATATTTAAAATATTAATAACAATATGTTAGCCATTATACAATAAATTCAAGTTTCATTACACAGTGTTCCTGGACTTTGCCTTAATTTAGACATAAATTTAGCTCCATCTGCTTGGCTAAACTGATTATGCTCACACTCACATACACACATTCATTGGAATGGGAGCACTTCATTTTTAATAACTAGCATTTAACACAGTGCCTGGAACTTAAGAGGTACTAAATTAATGCTTATTGACTGACATATATGTACTGCTTTGGTTGTTAAAAGTCCTTGAACTTGCTGCTAGATAACTTTTCTATTTTGTTAAGTTAAACTTTTTTCTAAAAATATAATGGAACGCAATTGTATTCAGTTTAATTATAGGTATTATTAATGCATATGTGAGTTTATATGCATGTACATATATATGTGCCTACATAAATATGTATATCCTTCTGGACTTAAGTATCATCATTTCCAATAATGTGGATGAACCCCTTAACAGTATAGTGCTTAATCCTTTTACAGCAATGTAGAATATGTTAAGGAGTTTTTATGGCCAAATAGACAATCTGGTCATGATATACAGACATATTGTGTGTGTGTGTGTGTTAATTCATTCAACAATCCTTCAGAAAGAGCCACCTTGGAACAAAGCAATATGCCTAGCATTAATCCATTATATTAATAGATATGATTTATACATAATCCTTATCCTCATGAAGGTTATATTTTAAGAGACAAAGAAACATATATAGCAGAACATATACATTTATACCTACACATACATCTATGTCTATCTTTATGGATATCTTGCCATCCCATTCCCTTTCCACATCTGAAACATCACGCTCTGGAGAATACCTCAAAAAACCATCTTTTCCTCACTAGATGAATTAATAAACACAGCTTTGGAAAACCTCCCTGGAGATGAGCTACCGTGACCAAGGAATGAATGAAACTCAAACTCAACTAATGTCCCCTTTCTAATATGTCCAAACTTTTCTTGATATCATCCACCCATATCACCTTATCATTTTTCCTGCCCTTGATATAGAACTTATAATCAAACAAATACTACCACTATTTCAAAAAAGATTACTACCAACATTCCACTATAACCCCACCTACCATTTCTGTGACTCCTTAGACAAAGACTCCCTCTTCTGACCGTAACTCCCATAAATTTGTTCTTATTAGAATATAAGCCCCTTGAAGGCAAAAAACCTTCTCATTTTTGTGCTTGCATCTTGAACACTTAGCACTTTTTATTCATTCATAAGTATGTAATACAATAAGTAGTCAGTACCCATAATGTAAATATATTGATAACTTGTATATTTATACTTTATTCTAGCATTCAGAAAGCACTTTCTTCACAGTAACCCTGTAAAATAGAAACCATAATGATATTGTCATTGGTGTATACTATATTCCATTTGAACAGAAATGGAAAAATAATGAGAAATTTGGTAACAAATGATAAGCCAGGCCTGAAGGCATGAGACATTAATGACTGGGAATCTCTTTTATTCTTTTCTTTTCTTCTTTTCTTCTCTCGAAAGCAGAACAAATGGGGAAGAGAAAGGAAATAAATATTTATATAGTATGTATGATATGCCAGGCACTGTACTGAATGCTTTACATTTGACACAACAACCCTGCAAGTTAGATGCTATCATTATCCACATTTTACAGTTAAGGAAACTGAGACAAACAGAGGTTAAGTGCCTTGTCCAGACACTGACAACCAGGAAGTGTAACAGACTGGATTGAACTCTAGTCTTCCTGACTTCAGGTTCAGTATTCCATTGAACAATGAATAATTTTTTGATTTGCCTTAACGTTGAATTCATCCAAATAAAGAGAACTCTGATTATCACACTGAAAAAAGTTTTTAAAAAGCAAATATTGCAGGAGTGAGAATGATGGGCAACTTGGAGGTAAGTGACCATTACTTCCTAGAATTATAATCAAGGAAAAAAATACTGAGAATACATAGTCTAACATGCAATCTAGATTGTAAGAGGAATGGTTTTGAAGAAAGGATCATAGGTGGGATTCTATTGACTACTCTTCTAAAGGGTTAAAGTTAACCCTTGAGAAATGGAAAGGCCTCAAAATTAAATTCTTAAGGCACAGAGATAATTTTGAAGGTGAGGAAAAAGAGACCAGGGAGAAACTGAGGTAAATCACCAAATGAACTTAGATTTTACTACACATACACACATCTATCTGTGTATATATATTTGCACACAGAAATTAAAAAGACATTATCAGGTAATAAATGGTGAATTCAATAGATGGCACCTGAGTTGTGTTTTAAAGGAAGACCCCATTTCCACTTTGGGAGTTGAAAATGAGAAAAATTCATTGTAAACATGGAGAAAAGTATGTGAAAATGAATGGAGTTGGGAGATAGAAGGGAATGTCTTATTTAGGGGAATAAGAAAGAAATTTAATTTGGCTGAAACATTGAATTTGTGAAGGGACTAGAAAGAAAAAAAGTCTGAAAAGGTAGGTTTGGAGCTACATTATACACAGCCTTAAATCCAGGATAAGTAATTTGTATTTTATCATCAGTGTAACGCCAAGCATGAGTAGCTTTCCAGAAGAATGCTACTGTGAACAGCTTTTCAAGGTTCTGATTGCACAGTATAGTGAGCACTCTATTTATTCAATAACAAATCAGAGCAAAACATTCACAGAAAATCAAAATACAGCATTCATCATGTCACCATTCAATGACTTATCACTAAAATGGCCATATAGTTTTCACCACAGTGGTCACATAGTTTTGAACAAAGTACAATCATTTAGTCAATCAATCATTTAGTAATTCAATCATCCAGTCATCCTTAAGGAGGCTTGCTTCCTTAACAGACACAAAATACAAAAGTCAATACACTCCACCCCTCACTTAGAGTCTCAGTTGGAGATTAGTTTTCAGTCATAAACAAAGAATATTCATTTAGTCAATCACAAAATCCTTAATTCAATCACAAAGTACAAAAGTCAAAGTCTTCCTCCCCTAGGTCACAGTAAATCATAATCTTCTCAGTCAGTACACAGTATCGTAGCAAAGTCTTCTTTCAGCTTGACTTGAGGTTGGTTCTCAGCTTCCCTGGTTCCCCTTCTGTGTTCCCAGCTCCTACTTGAATTCACCAAACTGTCACCTGGGTTCAAAGGCAGACAGCTCCCAGCTCCTTGCCCAGCTCTATGTGCAATTCCTGATCCACACTGAAGCTCACAGTGTCCAGTCTACCTTAAATCCTTCACAGTCTCTGTTCCTGGGAAGTCAAACCTTAAAGGAAGCTACAAACAGATGAAGTACCAACACTGCAGCCATGCTTTCTCTGGCAGCTCAAGCTGTCCCTTGAAAGTCTTAAGCAGCTTTACTGGCCCTCAGGAAATCCTCAGCAGCCTCAGAAGCTCAGTTGGCCCTCAGAAGAACTCTGCCACCACAAGTTCCCAACAAATTCTGACTTTCGCAGCTAGGATTTTTCCTTACATACAGTATCACTCCTCCCTATTCATCCCCTTCCTGTTACATCAGCAACATGGGTTCCCTGTTCAGCCCCTTCCTGTTACACCAGCAACAGGGGTTCATACCTTCTGTTGCTTTAATAGAGGTTTAATTTGAAACTAGGTGCTAAGTACCTCCCAGCTTTCCAATACAAAGGGATCTTCAAATTTCATTACCATTACAATCAGATCATAGATTTAAATATGGAAGTGACCTTATCAACTATCTAGTTCAGTACCATTACTTTACAGTACATTACCATTACAGTACAGTACATTATCATTACAGACGAAATAACTAAAGAGCAGAGATGCTAAAAGATTTGCCCAAGGTCATACACATTATTAAGCAGAAGAGAAAGGGTTTGAATCCAGGTCATCTGACCTTATATCCTGTGTTATATCCATAAAAACCACTGGAAATGTTTTTTTTTTCAACAGGAGACTGAAATAAATAGTTGGATATCTATCTTAGTTAAGATCATTTTTTCTAGTAATTTGGAGAATAAGTTGCAGAAGGGAAAGGTTGGAAATTAAGTGGAGACTCCCATAAGGGTGCAAAATAAAGGTTTGATCTAGAATGGTGGTTATATTATTGGTGAGAATAGGATAAATGTGGACATAAAACCAACAAAACCTGGCAACTAATTATATATAGTGCTGTGGGAGAGGAAAAGTCAAGAATGACTTGGATATAACACGGGATGATAAAGACAATGGATGTGCCCTAAGAAACAAGGGAAAGTTTGAGGAGGAATGAATGAGTTCTTTTTGCAATGTTAAGTTTGAGATGTTTGTAGATGTATGGAAGAAGTTATCAAAGAGGAAACTTATCATGAAAGAGACCAAAAGTGAGGATTGTTGTGAAGCAAGCTCCTGATAGAGACATCAGTCATGTAGTGAGAGCCAATTGTTTGTAGAGTATGGAAGAGTAAAGAGTCAAGAATGACTAGATCTAATGAACTGATAATTACTCGTGTCCTTTATAAAAACATAAAAGTAAAGAAAGAGAATAGGTTGGAGGAGGAGGAAAAAAAGATTCGTTTCTAAGGATCATCTAGATGAAGATATCCAGCAGACAAGTTAGGGATAGAGATGATAAGGAAACTCATAGAACCTATGATTGATTGGTAAGGAAAGTACCTAGCATGTTTAAGAGGAGGAACCAAGAATGTCAAAAGCTAAAGATAAATCAATTAGGATGAGAACTGGGAGTAGGTTACTAAAATTAGGAATTGAGAAATGATTGGTTTCCTTGGAGATTGTGAGTGGTAGAGTTGGAAGTCAGATGGAAAAGATTTGAGAAGGGCATGTTGGGTGAGGAAAAGTAGGCAAAATGTGATGAGATCTTTTTTTCCCCCTGGGAATTTGGCACTAAAAAGGTGACAAGATAAGAGAAGAGCTTAAAGTTTGGTTTTCTAAAAGATGGAGAAATCTGGTCATTTTTGTAGATGGTAAGGAAGGATTCAACATATAAAGAAAGACTGGGAATTATAAAAAGGAAAAGGATGATTGAAGGATCAAGCTCCTGGAGAAAATGGAAAGAATTATAAGATAAAGGGCAAAGGTAAAGGAGTTGACCTGGGTAAGGAGAAGGAAAAGAGAAAGACATGATGTTAAGGATATTTAAGGGTATGCATATATGTATTTAAGGACATGTATGGTTAAAAACAATAACTGATGTATGGCCTCTTTGTTCACTGTGAATTGTAAGACAAAATCCTCTCCCAAAAGAGAGGAGGAAGAAGGTGGTGTAGGTATTTTGAAGAAAGGATAAGACTTGGAAGGGATGCTGTGGGATGTGTTCAATCAGAAAAGGGTCAAAGGTTTAGTAATTAGCAGTGATGGTCCAGTTGAGATCAGTTAACACAAACTGCATTGGACCTAATCTGCAAAGTTGCATGTCTTCCTCTAGCAAAGTTCAGTAGCTTGGGAAGAGGGGTTGAAATGGTAGGTAATGGGGGTTATCCAAGATTGGGGTCAGAAGAATACAACAAAAACAACATCAACTACAAAATCATAAAAACAAGAAAAGTATAAAACTATTTTTAAAATCTGTATATAGACTCAGAAGGTGACAACACAAAAAAATTATTTTTAAAACAAATTTCTCATCAAATATACATTGTTCAGACTTTAAGATTTTGTTGAGAAATTTTCTTTATTTTGTTTTATTTTTATACATATTTTTATAAACATACTTATAATTTTTTAAAAGCAAGTAGAGATCTCAGATTACTGACTTAAGCAATATAGTATCTTAACAGCCCTCAGTTTAGCAAATTGCTCAGTTTAAATCTGAAGGACCTCTTATAGTAATTTTAGAGTGATGATATATTGGCTAAGTATCATACCCTATAATTGGTAACATTTTAAGCATTTGATTATATCTGATTCCCAGGATTAGCTCTTGCAAATATTCATTATGGAATGAGGTCTGTGCTGTATATCTTTATTTCAAGAGGGAAGGGTGTTGTATGATTTAAAATGCCACTGACAATTGCTTGATTGATATTGGAAGAGGTCTAATACTGATGAGAGTGAACTACTGCATGTAGGAAGGGAATGATAACAAGGCAGATTCTCCCTGGAGAAACCTTGAAGAAACTGTTTTAAACTTTTAAAAAATATTATCAGGATGCAAAAACATGACACTGGAAAAAATATCTCAAAGCAAAACAGGGGTATACCAATCAGGAGAGCAGGAGACATATTACAAGAGCAACAAGACAGAGTGAGCAAGCCTTTGAATTAGTCTCACAACCCACTTCAGACAAAACGCCGTGCACTGTGTGTCCCAGATTCTAACAGCCAAAGAAAATGGTAATGATCTTACAGAGACCCAGGGCAACTGGCTAACCCTAAATCTGAAATTCATTGCTTGGTTTGTGCCTGGGCTGTGAAACTAATCTAAACAAAGCTTGGCCATTACATCGACTATCCTGTAACAAAGTAAAAGAAGGTAAAGCCAAAACACGAAAAATACAAAAACAACAACAAAAATCTATTTACCCAGAGTTCTATATGGCCCTTTTATTTGTTGTCATTCAGTTACATCCGACTCTCTGTGGGGTTTTCTTGGCAAAGATACTAGAATGGTTTGCCCTTTCTTTCTCCAGTTCACTGTACATATGAGGAAACTGAGGCAATCAGGGTTAAGTGACTTGCCCAGTATCATGCAGTTAGTGCCTGAGGAAGACTTGAATTCAAGTCTTCCTGATTCCTGGCCTAGGGCCTATATCCACTATGTCACCTAGCTGTTCCACCTGTTTCTTGTTTAGCTGTTTTTTGCTCATGACACCATTTGGGTTTTTTTCACAACTAGAAAAAAACTTACATTGTGGTTCCATGTTCACCTCGAAACATTTTCCTTTATTAACCCATCAGTTAAAGTAGACAGAGAATTTGAAAGTGGGAAGGAAGCTTAGAGATAAGTAATCCAATCTAAACCCTTTCAAATTTTATTCAAGGAAATAGAGCCCCAGAAAATGGAAATTACTTCTTTAAGGACATACAGCCTGTAAGTAAGTCGCAGAATTAAGACTAAATTCCAGTTCTCCTGACTTCAATTTCATCCCAAACTCTAAGAATCTGGAACACCACATACCATGCTCTATACTCTACCCCACTGATTTTCATAACCTTTTGCAAATGTTAGCTAGCCTTTCAGAATCTATCAGAAATTATTCTTGTCAGTTGTGGAATAAAATGCTCTTGCTAATTTAAAGGAAAACTCTCATACCAAATGCTGACTGCTGTGCTCAGACTCTCAATTCTACTGTTTCTCATTTAAAAATAGAACATGACCAGTATCAGTAAAAATTGTTTTTTCACATCTCACATGATAGTGGAAAGAACCTCCCAACAGGTCGTCAAATACCAAAAACCAAGTGCAGATGTTTTGGGAGTCAGAAGCACTTGGTAAAGAGGGCACCAAACTTGAAGCCCAAATAAGTCCATTTGAATCCTGACTCTGTCATTTATAGTCTATGTGGTTATGGGCAAATCATGCAGTAACTCTGGGTCTCAGTTTCCTTTCCTATAAAAATCAAGATAGTAATGCTTCTACCATATAACTTACAGGGTTGTTTTGAGAAACATGCTTTGTAACCTTTAAGTGATATTCTAGTTATCTATCACTTATTTATTTTCCACTGGTAGCTTTTATTTCATTTTAAAATGTATTTTGTTTAGTCAATTACACATTAAAACCGTTTTAACATTTATTTTTTGAAGCTTAGAATTCCAAATTTTATCCTCACCTCAAAAAGGTAAACAATTTGACATAGGTTATACATGTATAATCATGTAAAACATTACCATATTATTTATTTTGAACAAGACTCAAACAGAAAGAAAGAAAAAGAGTAAGCTTTAGTCTGTATTTAGACAACAACAGTTCTTTCTCTGGAGATGAATAACATATTTCATCATGAGTCCTTTGGAATTGTCTTGTATCATTGTACTGCTAAAAGTAGTTAGGTCATTCACAGTTCATCATACAATATTGCTTTTACTGTGTACAGTGTTCATCTGGTTCTGCTGAATTCACTTTGCATCAGTTCATGTCTTTCCAGGTTTCTCTGAAATCACCCTGTTGTCATTTCAATAATATTAAAGTGCGATATTTTAAAAGAATTAGAGAGAATGGGTTGGGGAGTGGGGAGGCAGCTTCTGTCACCAGTTGCATAGCATTAATTTAACCACAATGTGGAGAATAAAAGAAAAGTTCATGATATTAAACATAAAAATAGAAGAAAGTTCCTTTCCTATAAAAAGGAACTATATTCCTGTAAACCCAAATTAGTTATCATTGTATCCAAGTTACCTTAATCAATTATGCAATAAGCAATTATTAAGCCCCTACTATGTTCCAGGAAAGATGTGCTATTTCTAAAGGCAGAGAAAACAAGTATGTATATGTGTATATAAATATATTCATAGAAATATGATTTATATATACACACATGCTTCCATATAGAATAAGTATAAAGTAATTAAATATGAGGTAATTTGAAAGGGAAAGAACTAGCAGAGAGAGGGGTAGTCAAGAAAGGCTTCATTTATAGAAGGTGGGGCTTGAGGTGTGTCTTGGAAAAAAAAGATCCTACACACACACACACACACACACACACACATGCACACACACACACACACACACACACACACACACACACACACACACACACACACATATATATATATAGCAGAGAGCCATCCATAGCAAAGTCTTAGAGAAATAGGGTGTCATTTCCAAGAAGGCCAGTTCAGATTATCACAGAGTATTGTCAGAAGGAGAAAAATAAACAATGAGGCTAGAAAGAGAGGTTTGAGTCAGGTTTTGAAGGGCTTTTTCAAAAGCCTTTTTTAGCTTTTAAAAAGCTAAACAGATTTATATTTGATGCTAGAGATAATGGGGAACCCCTGGAATTTACTGAGTAGGGGAGTGACATGGGTGGATATGCACTTAAGTAAAATCACTTTCTATATCTATAGAGATATAACTTTAAAGATATGTCTATCTACATAAGTGTATTTAATGGAAGAAAATACAAGCTTAGCAAATGTAATCTTAAATGTAAATGACATATGACTGGATAAAACCATCTTCTGAAGAAAGATAATGGAAGAATATAAAAATAAGTATTTAAAATAAATAACACATCTAACAACTGATATCGTGGGGGCAGGGAAGGGATGGTATGAAATTTATAATGCTTCCAGCTACTCTAAAATAAAATACAAGTGCTAATCAAGTTTCTAGTTAAGAGGACGATAATTTTTTTTTTTTTTGCTTTTTGGAGGGCAGTTGGGGTTAAGTGACTTGCCCAGGGTCACACGGCTAGTTTTTTGTGTTAAGTGTCTGAGGCCGGATTTGAACTCAGGTACTCCTGACTCCAGGGCCAGTGCTCTATGCACTGTGCCACCTAGCTGCCCCCAAGGATGATAAAAATTAAACATGGAAGAACAACCCAGGACACTGCATTATGTGTAAAAGTACCAGACAGTAGGAAAAATAATAACATTAACTATATGCACCAATTGACATAAAGTCTATAATCAACTGCAAAAAGAAATGCCATAGTAATAATAATAAGAGATGTTAATGTTCTTCTCTTGGAGGTAGATAAATTCAATAGAAAGGAAAAATTAGGAAAAAATGTAGAGATGGACAGATTTTTTAAAGCAATATTTTTAAAACTTAAAATCACTTCTGAAGAGGAAGAATAAAGAATATGCTTTTCTTAACATCTTGCAATCTTAACACCTTTACAAAAATTGATCTTGTACTAGGGAAAAAAAGGGATCATAAAAGTATTAAAAGATTCAATGATAAACATATCCTTCATAACCCAGAATATAATTAAAAAAAGTAACTGACAAATGTAAACAAAAATATAAGCCTAAATAAAAACTAAGTAATTAAAACATGAATAATGATCAGAGATCAAATAAAAGAAATTATATTTGTGATAAAGATGCTAATAAGCCATAAAATCTTTTTTTTTTTGCTCTTTGGAGGGCAATTGGGGTTGTGACTTGCCCAAAGTCACATGACTAGTTAGTGTGTCAAGTGTCTGAGACCAGATTTGGCCTCTGGTCTTCCTGACTCTAGGGCTGGTGTTCTACTCACTGCACCACCTAGTTGTGCCAAGTCATAAAATCTTGTAAGAAAAAAAAAATGTGATTTTGAAAAATGTACAAGGTGAACTAGCAATAAACAGAATATAAACAAAAAGAATTATCAGAAGTTATCATGCATAATTTTATGACAAACTGAGCTAATAAGAAAAAAATCCCTGCTTTCTGATGATGTTATAATGTACTTAGACAATCAGGTTCAGCAAAAAAAAAAGAGGTGGTAAATAGTTTCAGCAAAGTAGTTGGATGCAAAATGAATACATAAAAGTTATCAAGGTTTTTACATGTTATTACTATAACCAAGGAGCAATTAATCATAGCAATTCTCTGCAGAATAAAATACACAAAATATTTGAGAATTAAACTTATGAAGATTTTTGTTGTTGTTTAGTCATTTTTCAGTTGTGTCGGACTCTTCAAGACCCTATTTTAGCAAAGATGCTAGAGTGGTTTTCCATTTCCTTTTCCAGGTAGAGTCTGAGGCCATATTTGAACTCATTTTCTTGACTCCAGACCCAGTGCTCTGTCCACTGTGCCTGCCAACTTATTAAGATAGTTGTAAAATTTGTATAAATGCAGAATGATTTTTATAGGCAGAAAACAAATGATTGGAAAAGTAATGCTCTTTTGATCAGTGTATATTAAGTGATAATACTTCATAAATTAATTTATGCATTTAACATAATACCAATTATATTATCAAGGAGATTCTTAATAAACTCAACAAAGAAATAATATAATTTATTTGATGAGCATGTGATCTCAAATTGTAAGGAAGATGGTGAGAAAAATTATAAGTGAATGGGGACTATCAGACCTTAAATTATATATTATAAATCAGTATTCATTAAAAATAATTAGTAGTGATTCAGAAAAAAATCAATGAAACAAGCTACATAAGCAAGTAAACAAGCAATCAATACAAAAGCAGAGTGTTTGATAGTCCATATAATATAAATGATTGGGGGAAAGACTTTCTTTTTTTATATAAGTAATTCTGACAAAGCCAGAAAGTTATTTGACCAAAATTGTGTTTAGACAAATATATGATATATCATTATACACTTAAAATAGATGTGATCTGCACTTTTAAAAGGCCACATAATTTTTGAAATTAGAAGAGAACAAGAGAGGGCACCTTTCCAAACCATTGGTGGGGTGGGGCAGAAGGAAGGGAAAGACTTCTTAACTAAACTTGAGAAAGAGAAAACAGTATCATAAAATGAAGTTCCAGAATTGGAAGGAACCTCAGAGGCCATCTAGTTGAATCAATTCATTTACACATAGGGAAACTGAGGCTCAAGAAGGTTAAGTGAAGATTTTGCCCAAGATCAAATAGACAGTGAACATCAAAAGCAGAAATTGAACCTAGGTCACAAAAGATGAAATAGACAATTTCTAATACACAAAATCATAAAGCTTTTATATGGATAGCATCAACAAAAGTAGGATAAAGAAACTTTATTAGACAAAAATATTGATATCAAATATCACCAATAAAAAGTTTAATGTTGAGGCAGAGCCAAGATGGTGGCATACAAGCAGCAGAGTTCCGCAGCTCCTGCACAGCCACCTTAAATACACGTAAAATACGACTCTGGACAAATGTTAAGACTCCAAAATCCACAAAAATACAGAAAGCACATCTCTTGCTGAAGGCAGTTCAGCAGGAGGGGCCCTTTGGAACAGGCTGGGAGCCTGCCAAATTGAAAAGTTTCTGTACAAATAAAGCCACTGTAACCAAGATTAAGAGGGAAGTGGGAAATTGGGAAAGAATATTTACAACCAGTATCTCTGATAAAGGCCTCATTTCTAAAATATACAGGGAATTAAATAAAATTTACAAGAATGCCAGTCATTTCCCAATTGATAAGTGGTCAAAGGATATGAACAGGCAATTTACAATGGCAGAAGTTAAAGATATCTTTAAGCATATGGAAACATGCTAAAAATCACTATTGATTCATGAAATGCAAATCAAAACAACTTTGAGGTACCACATCTCACCAGTTAATTTGGCTAAGATGACAAAACAGGAAAATGATAAGTGCTGGAGAGGATGTGGAAAAGTTGGAACTCTAATGCATTGTTGGTGGATCTGTGAACTGATACAACCGTTCTGGAGGGCAATCTGGAACTATGCCCAAAGGGCTATAAATAATTGCATACCTTTTGATCCAGTAATACCACTTTTGGGGTTGTATCC
>CM053597.1:124914030-124954431 GCA_028646575.1 Pseudocheirus occidentalis | reverse complement strand
ATGGCTGAACAAGTTATGGTATATGAATGCAATGGAATAGTATTGTGAGATAAGAAATGGGAAGGAGATGGACTTCATAATTACCTGGAGAGGATTATACGAATTGATGCTAAGTGAGAGGAGCAGAACCAGGAAAAGTTTGTACACAGTCACAGATACATCATATGTGTGATGACCAACTTTGAAAAACTGGACTCCTCTCAGCAACACACAGTGAAAAGACAACTCTACAAGTCTCAGGACGGAAGGAGATGTCTACATTCAGAGAAAGATCCAGAAGGACGAGAGGTTAAATGGAAACTGAAGCAATGCATGCTATCACTCTTTTCTGTGTTTGGTTTCCCTTTTCTCATAGTTCACTCCATTGGCTATAACACCTATACAACCAGACTATTGTACAATATGAAAGAGTTTGCAGATCCTATACATGATTCTACACCACCATGGTGGGGGTGGGGAGGTGAAGAGGAAGGGGAGAAAAATCTGAAACTCAAGTGATTCTGGAACTGAATATTGTAAACTAAAAATAAACAAACAAGTCAATAAAAAATTAAAAATAAAAGTTTAATGTCCAAAAATATAGAGAATTAACACAAGTATACAAAACCAAGAGACATTCTCTAATACAATCCATGCATTATCAAAGGACACAAGCTGTTTTCCAAAGGATTGCAAATTATAAACAATTATTAGAAAGCATGCTCTATATCACTAGTAGTAAAGGAAAAAGAAATTAAAACTGTAATTTTGCCTCTTGTCTTAGAAATAGGTGAATATGACAAAAATGAGAATGGCTATATTGGAGGAGCTTTGAAAAGATCAGCAAAAAACAAGAACAAAGAACAACAAAAATTTTTGTCATGGTGGTAGGATGTGATCCAGTAATTCTGATTTCAATTTCCAGTTAAACAAGAAAATTGAATAAATTCATTCCTTTTGAAGAAGTGAAGCTACTACTGAGGATATACCTCAAGGGAATTGAAGACATGGATTCAGGTCTAATATATATATACAAATGGAGTAGCACTTTCTGGTAACAAAGAACTGGAAACAAAGTGGTTGAACACTGGTTAGTTAAAAGGGTATATATGGGACAGAGTCAAGATGGTGGCATAGAAGCAGAACAACTCTATTGCATAACCACCTCAAATACCTATAAAATATGACTCTAAACAAATTTTAGAGCTGTAGAACCCACAAAGTGACAGAGAGAAACAAATATCCTGCTGAAGGTAACCTGGCAGGCCAGGAATAAGGGTCCATCACAGCATGCTGGGAGCAGAGCCCAGCCCCATGTAAGCCTTTGGTTTTATCTCCAGGGTGGACCCAACCAGCAGCAGCAGCTGGGAGTTTTATAGAATTATCAACCCATAAATGCCAAAGACAAAGTAAAAGGCCAGTGGAACTCTGCTGAATCTGGGGGGGAAGGAGTGTGGTCTGGCTTCTACCCCCCAGAGTGAGAAGTGATGGAAAAGGCTATCTTGCAGCTGCCTCCACATTGCTGTTTCAGAGCTCCTGGCCTGTAGATCATAGGAGGACCAAGCTACTATTCAGAGACTAAGCACTCTTCCTGGATCTGGATCATAGTCTTGGGTGATAGTCCTGAGGTATGTGACCAGTGAGCCAAAGTTGGCAGGGGCTCTAGAGACAGTGCCCTCCTAATAGCTCTGGCATCTGCAAAAACCCCAGCAATTTAGGACAAAGCTCTCCCTTCTGTAAGCAGAGGTCTACTGTGGCAAAGAGCTCAAAAGTCAAGTAATTGAGTGGCAGCATGAGCAAACAAAGAAAGCAAAGCAAGAACAGTCACCCAACTTGAGATTCCTCTTTTGGGGACCAAAAAATCAAAGCACGGAACTGGAGGAAGATAACAAAGTCAGAATGCCCATACCAAAAGCTTCCAAGAAAAATATCAACTGCTTACAGGTCATGGAAGAGTTCAAAAAGGATTTCAAATATCAAGTAAAAGAAGTGGAGGAAAAATTGGGAAGAGAAATGAGAACGATGCAAGAAAATCATGAAAAGAGAATCAACAACCTGACTGAAGAAAAAAACACCTTAAAAAATAGACTAACTCAAATGGCAAAAGATGCCCAAAAAGCCAATGTGGAGAAAAATGCCTTAAAAGGTCAAATTTGCCAGATGTAAAAAGAATCTCAAAAGCTCACTGATGAGAATAAATCCTTTGGAATTAGAGTGGAGCAAATGGAGGCTAATGACTTTATGAGAAATCAAGATACCATAAAACAGATGCAAACAAATGAAAAAAACAGAAGGCAATGTGAAATATCTCATTTGAAAAACCACTAACCTGGAAAATACATTCAGGAGAGACAGTATAAAAATTATTGGACTACCTGAAAGCCATGATCAAAAAAAGAACCTAGAAAACATCCTTCAAGAAATTCTCAAGGGAAATTGCCCTGATATTTTAGAAGTAGAGGGCAAAATAGAAATTGAAAGAATTCACCAATCACCTCTTGCAAAAGATCCCAAAAAGAAAAGTCCTAGGGTAGGATATAAGAGAGAGCGGATTGGGGAAGGGAGGATTCAAAAGGATCACTGTTTTCAGGTGGTGGGTAGGGGAAAGATGTGGAGAAAATTAATGGAAATTAATTATGTAAACTAAAAATAAACATAAAAGTTAATTTAAAAAATAAAAGGGTACATACGAGGAATTCAGAGACACAGGAAGACTTTGTCAGAATCTTATACAGCATGAAATTAAGTAGAGTCATTGGCAGGAGGATTCAGTTATGTAAACACACAGATAACTATAAAGCACCTTAACTTTGAGTAACTAAAAAACCAATGATGGTCCTAGAGAACAAATAATGAAACACGTTGCCCTCCACACAAGAAAGAGATAGGGAAATCTAATGACAGAGTGCCAGATAAATTTTCAAATGCTATTTCCTTATAGGGTATCTTAGTGTAATTGTCTTTTTTTGTTTTTGTTGTTATAAGGAAGTATGCTATTTGGAAGTGCAAGGAGTTATTTGTTTTTCCAGAAATTAGTACTATGGAAAACAAAAAAAGCAGCTAAGTGGTTCGGTATATAGAGCACCGGGATTCTGTTTCCAAGCCCAGTGCTCTATCTGCTTCCAACTGTGTTGTAGACCCATAGCCAAGGAACCTCCTTACCTTAAGGTCCTTACCTTAACTCATCCACTAACTGGTTCAGCTAATACATATTCAACAGTTCAATTTGACAAATTTTTGCAAAATTTAAACTGTTAATTCTGACTTATTATTTCTTTTTTAATTTATTTTTCAATCAATAAGCATTTACTTTATGTAAATGTTTATGTAAAAAGTCTCCCTCCTACCGTCTACCCTTCTCCACCTTCAACAAACATTTATTAAATACTGCTTTTTAAGGCATGGTTAGGCACGGGAATACAAAGGCAAAAATGAAATAGCCTCTACCATCAATTAGTATACATTTGAAAGGGAAATACAACATGTACATAAATATTCAGTGAAAGACAAATTGAGAGAGGAAAAACTAACCTAACAACTGGTAGGTCTGAGAAGGCATCCCAAATACTTGTCACCTGGCATGAGCATGAAAACAAGATAAACATTATGAGAAATGGGTATGAGGAAGGAGTACAGTGCAATGGTGGATTGATTTCTGAAGGAGGTTGACAATGGGGTATTGAGTTTTAGGTGAAGCTAATTTTCCTGGTATGCAGAATTCCCAAGGAAGAGTGATAAAAGAAATAAAGCTTTAAGAGTCAGATTATAAAAGTTCATAAATGTCAGACTATGGAATTTGTGTTATTCTTAAGTTCAATTGTTTTTCAGTCATGTCCAACTCTTTATGACACCATTTGATGTTTCTTGGCAAAGATATGGGAGTGGTTTGCCATGTCTTTCTCCAACTCATTTTATAGATAAGGGAAATGAGTAACACAGGGTTAGGTGGCTTACCCAGGGTCATACATCTAGTATGTGTTTGAGGCCAGATTTGAACTAAGGTTTTCATGACTCCAGACCTAATACTCTATCCACTGTGCCACCTAGCTGGGGTTTGTAATTTATCCTTAGGAAATGGGGAGCCACTTAAGGTTTTTTAACAGGGGGGGGGAGAAAAATGATGTAGTTAGCCTAAAATGGGCTTAAGAAGATAATTTTGAAAGTTGTTTGGAGGATAGTGTGGGAAGGAAAAAGACTTGGATGCAAAGAGACCAATTAGGATTCTATTACAAAAATCCAGGTAAGACATAACAAATGACTGGTTCATTGTGGTGATATAAGCAGAAAAATGAGAGAGAAGCTGGATAGACAGAATCAATCCGAAATAGTAATTGATTGGATTTGGTGAAAGAGGAAGGAAAAAAGGGACAAGGGTACTCTAAAAGCTATGAACTTAAAGTGACTGTATATGTACCATTATGTCCTCAACAAGGAAGAAAGATATTTGGAGGAGAAAATTTTTTAAGAAGGAAGACAATTGACTAATATGAATTAAGTGCCTGCCATCATCAGGACAAAGTGCTAGGTGCCAAGAATAGTGGTAAAGTAGTGTTGTCTTCACAGCTCTTCTTGTGAAATAGGTAGTGAAAATGTTAGAGTATATACCCTCACAGTATTTACAATCTACTAGAGACATCACACAACAAATAATTCAGTTTTTCTGCCACAAAGACCAGCTCAGAACCACCATTCTACCTCTTTATATAAGACAAACTCTCTTGACCTCCTGAAATCTTTGATTCTTCACTTGTGAAGTGAGAATCTTGAAATAAATGATCTCTCTGGTCTCTTCCAGTCCCCTAAGTATGAGAAATATAAGACATTAAGAACTATTGTTACACTGAAATTATTAATGAATTTTTAATCTGTTATGACAAAGTTCCAGCAATTTGGTGTTGTTGGGGTTTTTTTTTTTTCATTAAGAACTGATATAGGAGTGGCTAGGAGCACCTGTCCTGGAGTCAGGAAGACCTGAGTTCAAATGTGACCTCAGACACTTGATGCTTACTAGCTGTGTGACCTTGGGCAAGCCACTTAACCCCAATTGGCCTGCGTTCCCAAATGCATCCAAAAAGCAAAAAAGAACAAACAAGAACTGATGTAAAAAAGTCCCAATTCGTAGACCTGCTTTCAGGTGTACATTGGCAAAGGGAAGAATATCATAAACTCCAAAGAATCTGGCACTTTCTATACAGAAATCCAATCATATTTTATATCCCATGTCTGTTTGGAAAGCACCATGTTCTCTCAATTGTTTATAAATAATGACCTTATTTTAGTAGAAATAAACAGACTATTTTAAATATAATTTGAAAGTTCATGGTAGACAGGAAGTTTCCAGAAGAAAACCTTTTAAAAATTTACTTTAAAAGGCATAAATATTTTTGAGTTAGAACATTTTTTTAATCTTCATTTTTTTCAAGTTAGATCATTGATGAACATACATTAGAAATCAGCATATTAACATCAAAACTAGTTCCACCATTCATTTCCAGATGGTTAATTATCCAGGAACAAAATGACAAAAGTAAAATAAAAAGTCTAATGAAGTGGTTATACATATTCCAGAAATAGAACAGCCTAAAATAATAGGATTAATAAATTAATATTAAGAAAAACAAAAAAATATACTAAGGTATACTTAATCACTTTCAATCTATGTATTGGTTTGTGTACTGAGGGATTATAAGGAAACAAAGACATGACAATCAGGTCAGAATTCTGAAGAAAATCCACTAGTGTGCTCCACCTGGAAGTAAAATCCTTGGACTCTTCTTGGTCTCACCTTTTTCTCTGCTTTTCCTGGGAATCTAAGTTTGGGGGGCAATTCTGAGTGTGCCTGCTCTAGGCAGATGCTTCTGTTCTCGAAGCCTAGAGACACAGGAAGTAGTAGGAGGATGTGCAGATGGCAAGGAGAGGGTGGGAGTGATATTTCAAAATGTGGGTGGGACCAATGCAAAGTTGGCAGCCTAAATGGAATTTCTGTGGGCCTGATGATTGCTGCAAACTATTTGCAAGTCTCCATAGGTCTAAATGCTGTCCTACCCACCACTTTATTTAAAATAATCCCCAAAAGAAGGGGGATGTCTCCCAAAAAAGGATTTGTTTATTTCACAATTAACAAATAGTAATCAATCAGTGAACATTTGTCAAGTACCTACTGTGTGCCAGCCACTGTGCTTGGGCAATGGGTAATGCAATTTTTTTTCAAGGCCCAAAAATTCAAGGATATGCTATTGTGATTCACTGGTACCTTCCAAAAGATACTGAATATATAGGACAGGTACATTTTTCCATTGCTCATTTGACTATTATGGAAAACAAAAAAACCTGGAGTATTGGGGCAAAGTACTTTGTGGGAAATGTTTTCATATTTTTATGAATGTTTATAGCTACTTGGTTTTGGCATTATATATCCACAAAATGCAAACTTGGTAAGTGTCAAGCTTTACATGCTGCTCTGCTGGCATGCCTCAGTTTGGTTGCCAAGAAAAAGGAAACCTGTAGTTTAGGGTCAAGGTATCTGGTCTCTTCATCCATTTGATCTCTCACCTCTAACTTGTCAGTTGCTCTACCAGAGTGAGTTCCTAAGGCCTGACACTACAATCTCCCACCTTGTAAGACAACATTTACGCATTTTCCATTTTGTTCCTTTTTTGATGTCTCTCTGACAGTGAAAGCCAGTGAAGTTTTCCTTAGAAAATGTATCTTGCTTCAAAAAACCAAATTTCTCTTAATTTATGTCCTCTAATAAAGCAACCAAAAAGAGAATGTAAGTTTTAAAGGTAAAGAAGTTTGTAGATTATGATAAATAAAATTGCAGCATTGATTACTGAAGCAAAGCAATGACTAAGGTCTACCTTTTGTCTCCTCACAGGAAGGTGGTCTACTCTCATGACCTGAATGCCAGGGAAGCTTTCATTCTTATTGTTCACTCCAGTCATCTGAAAACAAAGAGAAGTCAGAGGTGATAGAATTGTATACAGTAAGATAAAGGAATATAACATCCTCTCAAAAGGAGGACAAGAAGAAGCAGAATAAAGTGTTTGACCAGAATGGAAAGCCCAAAGGATAGCAGGCAGAAAAAAATATTGCATGAACTGACAATTCAGCCTGCCATATTCAAAGTTTCAAATGGAAGTAATATATTTTATTTCTGGTTTCTATACATAATAACTGATTCAACTCAAAATAAGAATGAACAATTCATGTTATTTTAAGTATTTATTGTTTCTAGCTTTTCTTAATGAAGAATAATAATAGGAATTAGCATTCTGATCAAGAGTAGCTATATAGCATAGTATAGAGTACCAGATATGGATTCAGAAAGACATGAGTTCAAATCTAGACACAGATACTTGTTAGCTATGTGACCCTGGGCAAGTCACTTAACCCTGTTTGCCTCAGGTTTCTCATCTGTAAAATGAACTGGGGAAGGAAATGCTAAGCCATTCCAATATCTTTGCCAAGAAAACCCCAAATGAGGTCATGAAGAGTTGGGCATGACTGAAAAATGACTGAACAACCATATTTAGATAGCACTTTAAGGCTTCTAAGTGATTTATGTATTTTTTTCATTTTCTCCTCAGCAAGACCCTGCATGCTAGGTACTATTCTTTGCCTCATTTTACAAATAAAGAAACTGAGACTGAGAGAGGTTAATGGCCTTTTCCAGGATCACACAGCTAGCAAGCATCTGATGTAGGACTAGGATTCAGGTCTTTTTAACTCCAAGTTCAGGACTCTAAGCATTATGCTACACTGCCTCTAGGAATGGACAGGCAGGACCATTGTACTATGGGCAATCCATAATAGAAAAGAAAAGTATCTTCTACATGATATATATGAGAAGGAAGAATTCTTTACTTCTACCCATAGGCCTGCCTTGGAATTCAATAAAACATTTTGAAATAAACCAAATTAAATTTAGCATTCTCAGGGGAGGCTAGGTAGGGCAGTGAATAGAGCACCAGCCCTGGAGTCAGGAGGACCTGGTTTCAAATCTGGCCTCAGACACTTAACACTTACTAGCAATACGAACTTGAGCAAGTCATTTAGTTGTCCAATTGCCCCTCCAAAAAAAAGGCAAAATAAATTCAGCATTCTCTTTTGTTCCTTTTAATAAATTATCACTTTCAATATTTCAGGCTTCTGCAATTTTACCGGGGTGGGAACTTCTTTTAAAACAGGTTGTCATCCATCTATAATTTATTTCAGCAGTTTCTGAAATTTTTTGTTTTAGATTTTCTTTACACTCTTAAAAACTGAGGACCACTCTCCCCAAAGAGCTTTTGTTTATGCGGGTTATGTCCAGTGATATTCTGTGAACGAGAAGAGAATGTAGAATATAATATTCCAAGAGTAAAATGCATATATAGGTATATATCTACATATATATATCAATATATCTATATGTAGAAATGTGCATATATGTGTATAAATATGAGAGAGGGACAGAGACAGAGAACCATGAATAACTCACTCAGAAAATATGATTATAATTCTATGGGTGAAGGTGGAATTGATCTTTAATAAGAGCTGAGTGTAAACTTTGAAATAGAAACACAAAAGCCCAGAGAAACATAGAGTGCAAATTTATTTGAGCAATTGGAAAGAGATATATAATGATGTAGTGCTAACATTATATAATAGGGAGTGAAGAAACAAATATCTTTTCAGAACTTGAATATCTTCAAAGAGTGTTGAAGTAGTTAAATAATAAAAATAGAGATCCTTTAGGCGGGTTGGATCTATTCTGAGGGTTGTAACAAAGAAAAAAAGGGTAAAAAGAATATACTAGCGTCTAATGAGGCAACTATGCTGCACAATGGATTGAGAACTATACTTAGAATGAGGAAGACGTGAGTTTAGTCCTGCCTCACTGTGTGAACCTAGGCAAAGCACTTAACTTCTCTCAGCCTCAGTTTTTTTTTACCTGTAAAGTTGGAATAATAATTGTACCTTCCTCACAGTTCTAAGAATCTAATGGGATATCATATGTAAAGTACTCTGCAAATCTTAAAGCATCATGCAACTGCTAACTATTACAGTCTCTTAGGAAAGAAATGAGCAGAATTTGCTATACCTTATCATTGTGGCATGTAAGAAGAATATACAAACAAGAAAGATGAATTTCAGTCTTATCTGAAATGGACAAAGAAGGGTTGAATTCACACACATACACATAGTTTGGTGTAAAAAATAAATCAAAGTCAACAGGAAGCAAGGGGCGGTGGATAAAAAGGAGGTAATGACCTTCAGTAAAGCAAACTTTCTGACCCTGAAGGGGACAATTAAAAAGGAGGTTGGTGGTTGTGGTGAAATCAAAGAACTAAAATCTAAAGGGTTAAATCTCAGATAGTTTCTTAGATGGCTGGGGGATGACTGAACAAATTGTGGTATGTTAATATAATAGATTATTATTGTGTTTGTAAGAAATAAAGAAATTATTTCAGATACTTCTAACTTGTAAAGAGATCAGAACCAGGAGAACAATTTATATAAGGCAAAACATAGTTAAAAAAATTTTTTTTGCTTATTTTTAGTTTTCAACATTCATTTCCACAAGGTTTTGAGTTACAAATTTTCTCCCTGTCTTTCCCCTAACCACCACCCTAAAATAACCATCCTACTGAATACCCCTTCCCCCAATATGCTCTCTTCTATCCTTCCCCATACCCCCTCTGACTTTATGGTAGGACAAAATGGATTTCTATACCCCACTGCCTGTATATCTTATTTCCCACTCGCATGTAAAAATAATAATACTTTTTTAAGCATTTTATTTTAAAATTTTGAATTCCATATTCTTCCCCTTCTTCCCTCATCACCGACCCATACTGGGAAGATAAGCAATTCAATATAGGTTGTGCATGTATAGTTACACAAAACATTTCCATTGTAGGCATAATGTGAAAGACTGACTATATTACCCTCCATCCTATCCCACCCCCCACTTATTCTATTTTCTACTTTGACCCTGTCCCTTTTCAAAAGTGTGTGCTTCTAACTACCCTCCTCCCCAAACTTCCCTCCCTTCTATCATCCCCTCCTCTTATCTCCTTCCCCCCTACTTTCCTGTAGGGTAAGATACCCAAATTAGTGTGTATATTATTCCCTCCTTAGGCCAAATTCAATTAAAGTAAGGTTGACCCATTCCTTTTTGGCTTCCTGTTCTTCCTTTCCATTGTAACAGTTGTCTCTTGACTCTTTTATATGAGATAATTTACCCTATTCTGTCTCTCCCTATCTCCTCACATTGTATTCCTCTCTCACCTCTTAATTTTGTTTTTTAGATATCATCCCTTCCTATTCAATTGATCCTGTGCCCTCTGTCTGTGTATGCATGTATATGTACTAATATACACACACACTCACATATGTATTTATACACACATATACTCTCCTATATAAACATATATACATATACATATTCCCTTCATCTTTCCTCATATTGAGAAAAATCTCATGAGTAACAATTATCATTTTTCCATGTAGGGATATAAATAGTTCAAGTTTAATAAGTTCCATATGATTTCTTTTCCCTATTTACTTTCACATGCTTCTCTTGATATTTGAATGTCAAATTTTCTATTCAACTCTGATTTTTTCATCAAGAATGCTTGAAAGTTCTCCTCCACTTCATTGAATTGTGAAAGACTGACTATATTACCCTCCATCCTATCCCACCCCCCTACTCATTCTAATTCCTACTTTGACCCTCTCCTTTTTCAAAAGTATGTTCTTCTAACTACCCTCCCCCACAATCTGCCCTCCCTTCTATCATCCCCACCTCTTATCCCTTTCCCCTCTACTTTCCTGTAGGGTAAGACACCCAAATTAGTGTCTATGTTATTCTCTCCTTAGGCCAAATTCAATGAGAGTAAGATTGACTGATTCCTTTTCGGCTTCCTGTTCTTCCCCTCCATTGTAACAGTTGTCTCTTGCCTCTTTTATATGAGGTAATTCTGGGTAAGTTTTTCTGGATAAGTTATTCTTGGTTTTAATCCTAGTTCCTTTGACCTCTGGAATATCATATTCCAAGCCCTTTATTCCCTTAATGTAGAAGCTGCTAGATCTCATGTTATCCTGATTGTGTTTCCACAATATTGGAATTGTTTCTTCTTGGTAGCTTATAGTATTTTCTCCTTGATCTGGGAATTCCCAGAACCTGGCTATACTATTCCTAGGACTTTTCTTTTTGGGATCTTTTTCAAGAGGTGATTGGCAAATTCTTTCAATTTCTATTTCGCCCTCTGGTTCTAAAATATTAGGGCAATTTTCCTTGAGAATTTCTTGAAGGATGATTTCTAGGTTCTTTTTTGGATCATGGCTTTCAGGTACTCCAATAATTTGAAAATTATCTCTCCTGGATCTATTTTCCAGGTCAGTGGTTTTTCTAATGAGATAGTTCAAATTTTGCCTTCTATTTTTCATTTGTTTGGATCTGTTTTATAATATCTTGATTTCCCATAAATTCATTAGCTTTCAATTGCTCCAATCTAATTTTGAAGGAATTACTCTCTTCAGTGAGCTTTTTAAATTCCTTTTCGATCTGGAAAATTCAGCTTTTTAAGGCATTCTTCTCTTTATTGGATTTTTGGCAATTGGTTTAGTCTATTGTTTAAGAAGTTATTTTCTTCAGTCAAGTTGTTGACTCTCTTTTCATGATTTTCTTGCATCATTTTCATTTCTCTTCCCAATTTTTCCTCCAATTTTCTTACTTGATTTTCAAAATCCTTCTTGAGCTCCTCCATGACCTGTAACCAATTCATATTTTTCTTGGAACCTTCTGGTGCAGGAGTTCTGACTATGTGGTCTTCCTCCAGTTACATGCTTTGATCCTTTTTATCCCCCAAAAAGGAATCTAATATTTGATTGTTGTGCTTGCTTTGCTTCCTCTGCTTGCTCATGTTGGCAGTCAATTACTTGACCTTTGAGTTCTTTGCCATGATAGAACTCTGCTTCCAGAGAGGACAACTTTGTCCCAAGTTGCTGAGGTTTTTGCAGCTGCCAGAGTTATTGGGGAGGCACCCTCTCTGCAGCCACCACAAGTTCTGGCCCACAGGCCACACACCCCAGAACCTCCACCCAAGACAGCTATCCAGATCTAAGCAGGTTAAAGCAAGAGCTTTATGGTCTGAATGGTCTGAATGGTCACTTGGTCCCCCTACAATCTGTAGGCCAGCAGCTCTGGAGGCAGCTTCATGGAGAAGCAGCTGCAGCTACCATGAGCCACCTCTCACTTTGGGGACAGGGCTGGCCTTCACCCTTCCTTTCCAACAGAGTTCCTGACTGACTTTTTACTTCCTTTTTGGTGTTTATTGGTTGAGGAGTCTGGAAACCACCATAGCTGCTGGTGATTCACTCACCTGAAGTCTGCTCCAGCCACTGCTGATTGGGATCACCTTGAGGCCAAAACCACTTGGTTCACAGGGATTGTGTTCTGCTCCCACCATGGACCCTTCCTGTAAGCCTGCCAGGTTACTTTCAGTGGGAGATTTGTTTCTCTGTGTCACTTTGTGGGTTCTGTATCTCTAAAATTTGTTTAGAGTCATATTTCATAGGTATTTGAGGTGGTTATTGGGGGATCACACAGAATTTCCTGCTTCTATGCTGCCATCTTGGCTCCACCCCTCAGGCAAAACATTTTTTAAATATGACTCTGAATACTACAATGACCAACCACATCTTCAGAAGTTCTGTGATGAAGCTTGGTACTCACCTCCTGATGGAAATGTGAAGGACACAAGCTGCCTGAAAGAGACATGCTTTGGGATATGGCCACTATTTTTATTTCTTTTGCTTGACTATAGTTATTAGTAATAAGGGCTGAGGGTTTTTTATTAGTTTTTCATTGGGGATATGGGGGGGTTAGCAATAATGACATCAAACAAAAGAGAACATTTTCAAAATGAAACAATTTAAGACATTCACGGAAAAGAACAGAAGGAAATTCAGAAGGCAGCACAAACCAGATGAATTTGAAAGTAATGTGCAGAATATATTATATACTTTTCTTTTAAGCAAGTGACATAAAATGGAGATTTATGGTTTCATAAAAAAAATCCTCTTTTTGTGTTCTGCTGTGTATATGGAAATGTTCTTTTGGGGGTGTTTAAATTCTAAAAAAAAATTTAAGATTGAGTTTGTAGTTTTGAGACAATAACCATATAGCTTCCTGCCAGAGACTTGCCTTCAGCTTCATGAGAGAATTCACCATTCCAGAAACTCACACTTAACTGGATATTCTAGATCTACTCTACTGGGGGACAGGATCCCCTCCCAACCACATACCCCAAGAGAACAGAAATATACAAAGATGAAAGTTTTACTGAAGGCTCTATTAGGGTGGAGGATACACGTTTCCAAATTCTGTTGTGCTGTGTTTTTTTAACAGAATATCTGCCAATAAATTCTGCTATTTTGGAATGAAGAGGACTATAAATTTTAAGGCTATCCCTGTGTCTAAAACTTAAACTCAGAAGTGCCAGAATTCCTGGGTCCCAGACAGGTGTGCTAGTGCCAGTTCAAATGGACCCTCACATTTTCAATCTGCAGAAATCATCAAAAGCCACAAAACAAAGTTTGATTCATTGTTTTTTTGTTTGTCTCAACTTAAGAAATGAATAAAATGTTAATAATGTTAATAATGTATATTAAACTGAAAAATGAATCCTACATACATTATTTTTTTTTCTCAAAGAGCTTGTGCTTAAACATCTACCACCGCACCCCTGGTCTAGCTCTCATGGCCACTGGAATTTCTGCAAACTGTCTCTTGTCCACCAAGAGTTTTACAGAGTTTCTGTCACCTATATGGAGTCAAATAGTATGACTTTTTTGAGCTGAACTGCCAAGCATTCAAACTCTTCTGCAGATAGTGCAACTCCCACGGACTGGCCACTTAGGCTGAATGCCAAGCAAAAAGTACAGAGAACTCACTCAAGGCAAGCACTCACAAGGTCAGAAGAGTCAGTACTGCGAAGAACTTTAGTATCAGTTGTGAGACATGGGAAATGCTGATACAGGACCACCAGCGTGGCATGCTGGCATCAGAAAAGGTGCCATAGTGCATAAGTAAAACAGAATCGAAGTAGCAGAAAGGAAATGTGAGATGAGTAAATCTGGAGACAACTCCCTCCCAAATGTTCATGTGGACTATTTGTGCCTGACCTGTGGTAGAACATTCAAAGCTCATATTGGAGTGATCATCCACAGTACTTTGATGAACAGCTATAAGAGGTCAGCATGGATTGAGTACTCACTGTGAGGAGACAGAAGCACTTGCCCATCTGAAGACTTTTCAAAAGTTTCAGAGACTAGTTGGGAGACTTGTTTGTTTTGTTTAGAGGGTCAATGAGGCTCAGAGGGCATGGAACTGAGGAGCAAAAAGGCTACTTCCTCACTGCTAAGGGCTTTACAATGTCCCTTCCCTCCAACCTTGATCTACTTTTTGAACTAGGCTGGTCTTTTTTAAAGAGTTGTTTGTTTTTTTCCCTGTGGGGACTCTGAGCTTTTGTGACTTTCTGGAACTCTAAGCTCTGTTGGCTACTGAGCTCTTACTGCCTGCAGGAAGCTCTCATGAGTGATTATGGAGATGGAGAGAAGTCATTTTTATATCCTTTTAGTTTGAAAGTTGACTTTTAAATATGGTTAATTAGTAAAGTTGTTTTTAATTGGATACAATAGCCCATGAGTACTTATTATATTTTAAACTTTGAACCTGAGACATTGCATTATCTCAAATTTAAGCCCAGCCAACAGTATTGGTGAAGGACTATGTTATTCAGGGCATGCATCAAATGAGTTCCTAACTTCTCCTTGCCCCACTTCAGGCAGCCCCAACCCCAAAAAAGGATGGCTGGAGGGCCCAGGCCAGAGCTGGCACCTAGAGTGACTACCAACCCAAAAACTCACCTATACCAACAGTCCTGCCAGTGCCCCCTTCTCCTTTACCCACCCTGGACAAATATTGACCATGACCCCCATCTCCAATCCACATTCCTGACAAAAGAATCCCCTCTCCATTCTTATCTTTAGGTATTGGCCTACTGGGGATGGGGTGGGGTGGGGAATACACTGAGATATATCCTAGGTTTTCCTAACACCCTATACTTTCTCCAGGACTTGCCATTCATCCTGAACTTGGATTCTTTTACATGTCTTATATTTCCCAAATGGAGGGTGAGCTCCTTAAGACTGGAGATTATTTTCTTTTTGTCTTTGAATCCCTAGCATTTATCATAATGCTTGGCTCATATTATATAATTAAAGGTTTTTTCATTCATTCATTATTACAAAGTCTCTCCATCACATACATGACATATGGTTAAGAAGAATTATAAAAAGCAAGACACTAAATAGGGAAATTTTTACAACTTGTGGAGAGTGCTGGGTTAAAAATGAGATCAGATGCTTAGTTTTTTGTCTTATATATCCATATTGCTTCTGACTTTTGCCAATACAGCATATACTACATATATATATATATATATATATATATATGTGTGTGTGTGTGTGTGTGTGTGTGTGTGTACATACATATATATATATATATATGTATATATATACATATACATACATATATCCAGTCTTTTATACAGCCTCATATTGGGAGAATGTTGGCTACCAGATACCAATTACATTTGACAGTAGAGGATCCATTGTTATAAAAGTGATTATTCCATCCAGAAGTTAGAATCCTTGGACTTGAACTAGGCTTTCACTGATAAACTCCAAGGCTATATGGATAAAACTCATTTCTGAGTATGGACATATTACTGACTTATGTCCTCATAAACCCTAAGATGGACACTGTGAGCCAGATTTAGGTAGTCTAGTCATAATCTGAGTTCTCTCTGTTGGATTGGGAGAATTCTAATGCCCTGTTCTACAGGATCAGTGCATCTAAAATATTGGTGATCCCTGCAAAGGAAATGATTGGTGAGATTCAAGAAGTATGACTAGTAACAAAAGAAAAACAAGTTGAACTGATAAGCCTTCCTCTAAATAGTGCATCATTGGTAGAAGTATGATTCCTGGCCAAATTGACCCAACTTTACTGGAAGTTTCATAAAGATGTTTTAGTTCCATTTTCAAGATGAGCATCTTTTACCAGTAATATTGGCCAAGACAGCATTGCATAGTCCTTGAAAAACAATCTTCACTGCTCCAAGGTCATATTGTTGTGGAAAGAATGTCAGGAACTAGCATTTTGCCATGGAATGCTGTACAAGACTACAATTGAGACTACACAGGGTTATGAGAAAGAAACTGGTATTACCTAAAAGGAAGGCGATCAGGAAGGAAGCATTTATTACATGACTAGTCTATGCCAGGCCCTGTGCTAAACACTTACAAATATTATTTCATTTGGTTTTCATAACAACCCTACAAGGTAGGTACTATTCGCTATTTTGTAGCTGAGACCAGGGTCAAACAGACACTAATAGGTATCTGAGGTCATATTGGAATCAGGTACTCCTGACTCCAGCACCTGTGCTCTCTTCATTGTGTGCCATAGCTGTCCCCTTAGCAATGACTATGAAAGCACTTGGCAACGTTCAGTCTAGTGGGGGAAAGAACATGCAAACAACTATTTACATTGGCAATAATCAAGTAAGGGAAAGTAATAATAATAATTAACATTTAGATAGCACTTACTATGAACAGGTTCTGTTCACAGCACTTTATGATTATTATCTCATTTGATCCTCACAAGACAAGGAGATAAGTGCTATTCTGATGCCCATTTGACAGATGAAAAAACTTTGATAAACAGAGGTCAAGTGACTTGCCTAGGGCCACACACCTAGTAAATGTCAAGCTGGATTTGAATTCAGGTCTTCCTGACTCCTGGATATCTCCTTGATGATCACTGTACCACCTTGAAAGGGATCGGAAGCAGATTCCTATAGAAGGTGTGATTTTAAGTGGGATTTGAAGGAAGCTAAGGAAACCAGGGGGCAGAGATAAGTATAGAGACAGTCAATAAATGTGACTGGAGTTGGAAGAGTGTCTTGGTTGAGGAACAGCAAAGAAGCCAGTGTCAGTGACCACAGACTATATGTGGGGGTGGGGCTTAGGGCAGGGTGCAGTGAGAGAGGAAGAAATAAGATGTAAGAAGACTGGAAGAATGGATATATCAGGTTATAAAGGACTTTCAACACAAGAGGATTTTGTATATGATCCTGGAGGTGATGAGAAGTTGTATCAGCAAGCTCCCTAGCATGTCCAGGGTGGCAGCTAGCACAGATTCTTAGATTTGCTTTTATAAAGGAAAGCAACTCAAAATGAGTTAACAATCTTACTTTAGCTTTCTCCCAAGATGGCGCTGAAGGTGAAGAAGGAAGCCATTGTCCCCCCCAAGACAGAAGCCAAATCCAAGGCCTTGAAGATCAAGAAGACGGTGCTGAAGGGTGTCCATAGCCACAAAAAGAAGAAGATCTGAACATCCCCCACTTTCCAACAACCCAAGACACTAAGACTTCGAAGACAGCCCAAATACCCTCGGAAAAGTGCCCCTCGGAGAAACAAGCTTGATCACTATGCCATCATTAAGTTTCCCTTGACCACTGAGTCTGCTATGAAGAAGATGGAGGACAACAACACCCTTGTCTTCATTGTGAACATCAAGGCCAACAAGCATCAGATCAAGCAGGCCGTAAAGAAGCTGTATGACATCGATGTGGCCAAAGTCAACACACTGATCCGGCCTGATGGAGAGAAGAAGGCCTATGTTCGTCTCGTTCCAGACTATGATGCATTAGATGTTGCCAACAAAATTGGAATCACCTAACTTACTGTATCCAGCTGTGTCCCATTTCACCTACAATAAAGAGTTTTCCAGAATTAAAAAAAAAAAAACAATCTTACTTTAATCAATCAGACATATATCATTTACCTAGTTCAGGGGAAAAAGTCAGCACCCTGAACTTCAGAGAATACAAACACAAGTTACAAACAAAGGTTGCAAGTAGATAAACAAACAGATCAGCAGACGGGCTTCCAACCATCTGACCATTACATCCATACCTAATTGGTTACCAGAGAGGGAATCACCATCTTTTTCAAAGCTGGGGAGCTCAACAGCTTCCCAGAATCTCATCTGGCCAAATCATACAACTCTTCTCAAGTGAGCCCCAAAGAAAAACTTCTCATCAGCAGTATATATACCCTTCTCCTGGGTCAGAGAATGTTACACCCCTCTTGACCCATGGCCCAATAACAAAGTAATAAGGTGTGGGCATTCCAGAAGAACAAGCTTCCCATCACAGGCCCCATGTAACCACATTCAGCCTATTAGGAAGTAGAGTATACTTTCAAACCAGGGAAGGTTCTCAGAGCTACTTAAGCCTATCAAAGGGCCTAGGGGCAGGAAAGACCTTCAGATTCCCATAACAGAAGCCGCTGGATTTTATTGGGGATGTTGTTGGTGGTGACATTGTAGCATTTGGGAAGGGTGGGGTGTGTGGCTTTACTAACAGGATTCATTATTATGAAGGTCAAGATTTTATGAGAAAGCAATTCAGGGGAAATTCAAGTCAGCCTGGGGCCTTTCTACTTAAGTCAATATAATGCCTCCAGGAATGAGAGCATAGGCTTGACTATGGGAACTAAGGAAGTTGTTAACTGTTTAACAACTTCTACTCCAGGGGAAAAAATGTAGCCCATTACTACTGCTCTAAGTCACATACTTTCTTTCCCCATAGTGATCTGATTTTAAAACAGTTGAACTCTATACTGTCCTCTTCTCTCAAGTGAATTTCTCCATTGTATTGACATTCATGCCTTCCAAACCTCACTCACATATTATTCCCATCATCCACTACTTTTAATTCTACAAAAATGCTGGTGCATGGAAGTGAAAAACAAAACAAAACATGTAACTCTTTTGACTGACCCAATTACGGGTTTGTATTACATGATCCCTACTGGGGCTTAACTATTTCTAAGTAATCTTTCCACCCCTCCCTAATTGTTTCACTATCTTACTTTCCATAGTTTTCATCCCCTCACAGTTCTCCCAAGGTTGTCTCTCTCTTTACCCTCTTAGCTGAGAATCTTGCCTCATGTTTTTTGTTTGTTTGGTTTTTTTGCTTTTTGGAGGGCAGTTGGGGTTAAGTGACTTGCCCAAGGTCACACGGCTAGTTTTTTGAGTTAAGTGTCTGAGGTCAGATTTGAACTCAGGTCCTCCTGACTCCAGGGCCGGTGCTCTATTCACTGCGCCACCTAGCTGCCCCTTGCCTCATGTTTTACTGAAAAGTTTGAGGCCATATGTAGAGACTTTCCTCTTCTCCACTCTTATTTCATATCACTAGAATGCTTTCTGCTACTATGTCCAAATTCATCCATTTCACATAAAGAAGTAGTTCTACTACTTACAAAAGCAAACTCCTACCTATCTAACCACTTTTCAGTCTCCTTTGCTAGAGCCTCATCTAAGTCATGTTCATTAACTTTGGGTGTTTCACAGGTCTCTGACCTGAGTCTTATTCTCTTCTCCTATACCACTTTAGTTGGTGGTCTCATTGGTTCACATGGATTTAATTAATACCTCTGTGATGATGATTCTCAAATCTATTTATCCTGCTCTCACCACTTTGCTGATTTCCAATCTTGCATTGCCATTTGCCTATCAAAAGTTTCAAACTTGATGTCCAGTGGACATCTTAAATTCAAAATGTACAAAACTGAGCTCATTATCATCCTCCCTAAAAACCTTCCCTACTTCTAAACTTCCCTCTTACTACTGAAGACACTTCTAGCTCCTCAGGTTTACAACTTTGGTGAAATTTACTTCTCCTCCATCCAGTCCTCAGCACCTTATATCCAATCTGTTGCCAAGGTCTATTGATTTCATATTTGCAGCATTTCTCAAATAGACCCTCTTTTCTCCTCTGATACTGTGATAACCTCATTTTAGGAACATTTCCCAACCCCCTTCCCTATCAAGCTCACCTAAGAATCCAGTCTAACACCAGTACTCCCAGTCCCCTAGGAGATTCACCAACAAAACAGACCCAGCCTACCAGAAAGGCCCACCAAGTCAGGCCTGCTCAAACCTGCCAGAAAGGCCCACCAAGCAGAACACCACAGCCCCTCACCCTTACCTAGGAACCAGTCAAGGGATTTTTGCTGTTTGGGCAACTGACAGGTTATTAATCAACACTACCTTTTGGCTTCTGTATTTTTCCTGCTTGAGTATCAACTGACTAAGTTGTGGTTTCCCCTTGGTAACAGTTATGTTGTGACTTTTGTTTATATGAACCCTGAGAAAATGCATATTGGGGCTGCTTGATTTGGATATGCTTGACCCCTTGCAGTTGCCAGCTTATTAAACTCCACTTAAAAAGATTAATGGTCTCACTGGCTCTCATTTCTTGTTAGAACAAAACTGGCAAAACAGGTTCAGGCCCGCATCACCTCATGACTGGACTACTACAATAGCCCGCTATTTGATCTGCTGGCTATAAGTCTCTCCTAACTTCAGTCCATTCTTTACTCAGTTGTCAAAGTACTTCTCCTAAAGTGCTGGTCTGACCTTGTCACACTGACTCCCCACTCCCTCACTCAATAAACTCCAGTGGCTCCTTCTCACTTTTAGGCTCAAATATAAAATCCTGTTTGAGGCTTAGAAATCCCTTCATCATTTGGCTCCTTCCCATCCTTCCAGTCCTCTTAAACTTCACTCTTATACACAAATTCTGTGATTCAGTGATATTGGCCTCATTGCCATTCCTCCAATAGTGCACTCCATCTCTTGACACCAAGGACCTTTTTCTGGCTGTCCTATAATTTTCTACCTCTATCTCTGTCTCCTAGTTTCCTTGGTTTCCTTCAAGACTCAGCTAAAGTCCTACCTTTAAAAAAAAACTCTTTAATTTTTTTAGAGTCCTCTTTAATCATAGTGCCTTCACTCTGAGATACCCCCAAATTACCCTAGCTATATCTTTGTTGTACATAGTTGTTTACAAATTGTTTTCTCCATTAGAATATGACCTCCTCAAGGTCAGGGACTTTTTGTTTTTGCCGTTCTCTATATTCCCAGGATTTAGCATAACACTTTGGCATATAGGTTCATAATAAATTATAGTTGAATGACTAAAAAATGAAGTAATATACACAATGAAAAACACATTTTTTCATTTGGCCACCATGAAAATTCATTTTTGTTTTTGCCAAATGATCCTTTTATTATAGGAAGGAAAAGGGTTTCTTTTTTTCAGTGGTTGGGGGAAATGGGAGGAGAAAAGGATTAAGGTTTGATAGTTGAAAAAAATTTCTTCAAAAGATAAATACCTCTCTTGTAGAAATAATCATTCACGTAGCCATCAGAGTCCTGAGAGAAACTAATATTTTATTATTATATTAATAGCCAATTATTAATTTGTGATTCATCCTTTTATCTCTTTTTTAAAGACCTCAGCCAGGCAGTCTCTGAAGGGTATGTCTCAATTAAAGTGATCCCTTCTAGTTCCCAAGGTATCTACCTGGGCAGGTACCCTTACTTTTGTTTTTCTTTTACACAGAAGTCAGCTGGAGCTAGGTCCTCTCCCCAGGGACATGTCACTTTGTCCTTGCTAGTCCCTTCATCAACATCTAAGAAAAAGGGAGACCAATCCAATAAAAAATTTAGTTGAAATGACTAATATATTTATTTAGCCAAGTTTGCTAGAGGGGAGCTGAGCTTCAAAAACCCACTAAAATTCCATTCCTTAAGTGCTAGAGAGGGACTGCTAGCCATTTTTCTTTAACTGCAAACTGATCTGTCCATCTAAAGATTAGTTTTCCCCTCCCAGTGATGAAATAATAGGGAGGAGCCAGGAACTCTTGGCCCACCCCCTTATCAAAAGGGACCACCAATCAGGACTACCAGAGGAGGTCCAAACAATGTACTGTCAGGCCAATAAAGAGGAAGGCATGACAATGTATAAAAGCCACTTTTGGCCCTAATTCTGGGTCTCTTGAGACCAACATCTCATACCATATACCAAGATAAGGTCAAAATAAGTACATGATTTAGATGTAAAGAGTGATATAAGTAAATTAAGGAAGCATAGAAGATTGTACCTGAAAAAAAAAAACATTCTACCTGTCAGATCTATGGAAAAGGAAGAGTTTGTGAATGAAAAAGAGATATAGAGAACTGCAAAAAGTAAAATAGATCATTTTTGATTACATGAAATTGAAGGATTTTTTACTGGGGCAGCTAGGTGGCACAGTAAATAGAGCACTGACCCTAGAGTCAGGAGGATTTGAGTTCAAATCCAGTCTCAGATATTTGACATACTAGGTGTGTGACCTTGGTCAAGTCACTTAACTCCTATTGCCTTGCCTTCTCCCCTCCTAAAAAAAAGGTTTTTACATAAACAAAACTAATGTAGCCAAAATTAGAAGGAAAATAGGAAACAAGGGAAAAACATTTTATAGCAAGTTTCTCTCATAGAGGCCTCATTTCTGGAATATATAGGGAACCAAGCCAAATTTCTAAAAAATAATAATAATAATAGCCATACCTCAGTTGATAAATGGTCAAAGAATATGAAGAGGCAGTTTTCAGAAGAAATAAAATCTCTCAATAGTTACATTAAAAAGTGTCGTAAATCATTACGTATCAGAGAAATGCAAATTAAAACAATGTTGAGATACCATCTCACACCTATCAAATTAACCAACATAACAAAAAAAAGGAAATGACAAATGCTGGAGGTGATGGGGCAAAACTGGGACACTAATGCATTGTTGGTGGAGTTGTAAACTAGTCCAACCGTTCTGGAAAAGAGTTTTCAACTATGCCCAAAGGGCTATAAAACCATGCATAGCCTTTGATTCGGCAGTACCACCACTAGGTCTGTTTCCCAAAGAGAATAAACAAATTGAGAAAAGGACCTATTTGCACAAAAATATTTATAGCAAAGAAATGGACATCAAAAGGATGCCCATCAATTGAGGAATGGCCAAATATATGATTGTGATGAAAAAAAGATGGTTTCAGAAAACCCTGGGAAGACTTACATTAGCTTATGCAAAGTGAAGTGAGCAGACCAGGAAAACAATGTACACAATAATAACAATATTGTAGCAATTATCATCCGTGAAAGACTTAAGCTACTCTGATTGAGGCAATCATTCAAAACAATTTCAAAGGACCCAGGGTGAAAAATTCTGTCCACCTCCGGAGAGAGGACTGATAAACTCTGAATGCAGACTGATACATACTTTAAAAAAAAACACAACTTTCTTATTTTACTCATGTTTTCTTTTGAAACATGGCTAATATGGAAATGTTTTACATGAGTTCACATGTATAATCAATATCAAATTGCTTGCCTTCTCAAGAAGGGTTGGCAGGGCAGAAGGAAAGGAGTGAATCTGGAACTCAAATTTTACTTTTAATTATTGTTTTAAAATGGTTACATGTAATTGGAAAGCATTTAACAATGTTTTAAATCAAAAATGTTTTTAAATGCTTAATGGGTAATTCCCCTAATTTGAATTTACATATTTTATAGCTAAAGAGGATAAAACTAAGACCACAAGAATTCATATAAACATATGGAGAATTATTGTTATGCTAGGGAAAATTGGGGAGGTGTAACTTTTTCAAGTAAGAACTGAATTCCTATAAGAAATGAGGAGCAGATGGAGTTCATATTTACCTGGAAAGGCTTATATGAACTGATGCTAAGTGAGAAGAACAGAACCAGGAGAAATTCATACAGAATGATAGACACAATATATGTGTGATGACCAACTTTGATAAACTGAACTCTTCTCAGCAATGCAATGTTACAAGACAACTCTGAAAGTCTCAGGATGCAAGGAGATGTCAGCATTCAGAGAAAGATCCAGAAAGAACGGAGTTTAAACGGAAACTGAAGCAAACTACATGCTCTCTTTCTTTTCCACGTTTGGTTTGTTTCCTCTTTCCCATTGTTCATTCCATTGGTTACAACCCTTCTATACAATCAGACTAATGTCCAATGAGAAAGTATTTGTAGATCCTATACTTGATTACAAGCGTCCATGCGGCAGGGAGAGCGGGGAAGGAGGAGAGAAAATTTGAAACTCAAGGGACTGTGGAACTGAATCTTGTAAACTAAAAGTAAATAATCAAATCAATTAAAAAAAACAAAAAAATGAGCATAACAATTTTTTTGAAAAGAAAAAAAAATTCAATTCCAGAGTTGAGACTAGTTGAAAGTGCTGAACGCAAGGGCTATAGGACCAATTTCAGCAAGGTGAAAGGAAATTTGGGAGAAAAGTCAAAAACACTACAAGAGGATGAAAAGTTCCTCATTTGGAATTATGGAAGTTAGAAGGAGGAAAGTGAGAGAAGGAATCAGATAAACGACTTTTCATTGATTACTGGCTGAAAGGTCCAGTGACATCTATGGTCCTTTAGTCACCTACATTTTCAGAAGGGTGGTATTTCCCACTGTGTTTGTTACTCTCTGCTGCCACCTTTGATTTGAAAAGGAAAAGTGAAGGGGAGGTCTTGGTAGCTGTGGTGATCTCTGTGCCTGGCTGAGGAAAAAAGCAGGAGAACCATGAGTGAATAATTGGCTGGGCTGGTTTGTACAGCCCAGAGATAGCCAGCTTGATGAGCTTGACATTTGTCTGGCTTGAAGAGTACCATCATCTGCCTTAGAAACAATATTTTCTAAATTCTGTTTTAAAGGTGATGGTTAATTTTAAAAGAATTTGTAAATGTTAATTCAAATAGGAATGAGAAGATTGCCTCAGTTTAAGTGGTAAGAATTAGTAGTCAAGGTTTAAGCAAAAAAGCAGTTTTGTATGGTGCAGATGTTCCTGAATGGTCCAATATCATTGAAACCTGAAGTTTAGAGTTTGGAGGTATCCTAAGCACATGAGTTTTCCTCCTTCATATGTTTCCATGACAGGTTTCTATAACTTCACCACAGCCATTAAGTGCATTATTGAGAGAGTGTGATCTGGGTTTACACATGTCTTTTTATAGTTTTTTATTTATATATTTGTTTTAATATGCTAATATCTATAATAATATAATGTTTATTTTTGCTTTATTAAATAACTATTTAAGATCTAAAAACCTCATTATTGTGTCTATATAAATATCATGTACTATGTGGATGGGTCACTTTCTAAGTGACTGGTTGTACAGATAGAAAACACATTGGATGGGGGCTCAAGAGCTAGAGCATTGGGTATGTTCTCCTCTTCCCTTCCAGTTTCTCTTTATGTGTTTTGTCTTCCCCATCAGAATGTAAGCACCTTGGTAGCACAGTTTTGCTTCCTTACATTTATATATAGCACAGACAGGTAAGTGGTGCAGTCGATAGAGTACTGACTGGGTCTGAAGTCAGGAAGACTCCTTTTCTTGAATTAAAATCTGACCTCAAACACCTAGTAACGTGTGGCCTGCAATTTCCTCATTTGTAAAATGAGCTGGAGAAGAAACTGGCAAACCAGTGTCTTTGCCAAGAAAACCCCAAATGGGGTCTTGGAGAGTAGGGCACTGCACTACTGAAATGACTGAACAATGATAAATTTATACATTGGTACTTAACACAGTAGTTGGTATATAGGAAGCACTTAATAAATGTTTTGTCCATCTATCTAGCTTCCTAAACCAGGTTTTCATCATTACTGTGTTCTCTCATCCTTCCAACTCTTTATTTTCCCTGGCCATAATCCTTGCTCTGGCAAAATTCTCCTCCCTTCCCAAATGATGATCCTTTAATGAACCAGTTCAATTCCACAATATTTTTTTTTACCCTTGAATCCCTTTTCCCCTTTTCCTATAATTCCCTTGGCAATCATACCTTGTCAAGCTCCAGTCTTGCACTAATCCCAACATCTGGACTCCAAGCATAGTGTCTGGCCACCAATACTTCACAGCAGTTGCCTCCTGATTCTGGGCCTACCTAAGTAGCAGTTCCTTTGTTCTCTAGGCACTAACTTAGGCCCCTAACAACTCCAGAGCAATTGCCTTATCCTGCTCCTTTCTAGCTACACTTTGCCACTAGGACAACTGAAACCCAGTGAACGATGACAACCTACCTATATTCATTCCTTGAAGATTAACAAACACTCACTCGTTCTTTCCCCATTCTGGTGATTTGGAAAGCCATTTTTCCAAACCCCATTCTTGGGGAACTTATTCCCTTTCCATGAAACCCAGTCCTGCCAACCTCCCATTCCAAAGTTAACCAAACTATCACCCCTAGCCTTTTCCTTTTACAAGCAACTCCACTCTACTTGCCAACTTCTTCTCTCTATTCTCAGGACATAATCTTACCTTCTGTATCAAGAAAATTAAGGCTATTCAATCTCTCCTTACTCCATTTTTCTCAAAACCTTTTTTCATCACCATCATTTTCTTCTTTTTCTCAGGCCTCTGAGGAGGAAGTGGCCCTTTTCTTTGCCCTCTATTTGTGCCCTTGGACCTGCCCCTCCCTCTGATGTCCTCTGGGAAGCCACCCTTTTGTTTATTTCCTCTCTTACTCATTTTTATTTTCTTCTTCTCTAGAAGCTGCCTCCTCTCTGACACAAGCATAACCAAGTCTCCTGCAACCTTAAAAAAATAACTTAATATTGCTTTCCCCCACAATTATTAAACTGTATTTCTTGTCTTTTTCACTATCAAAACCATAGGGAAAAATGCTATATGCTAAATGCCAATATTTCCTTATCTCCCACTCATTTCTCAGCCTGTTGCAATCTGGTTTTTGAACTAACCATTAGACTTAATCCTCTCTGAAAAAAAAAGAAGAAAACAACCTTAACTGCTAAATTCCATCTTTCCCCCCCCTTCATCTTTATCCTATAAGCTCATTCTTCAGCTTCTGACATTGTTAACTGCCCCTTCTTACTGGATATTCTTTCCTTTCAGTTTTTGTAACACTGTTGTCTGATGCTTCCCTTCCTACTTTTTCTGGCTGACCATCACTCTTTTTTTTAAAAATTATTTTAGATTTTAATAACAAAACTTAAATATGCAATAATAAAATAGAAAGAAACATAATATAAACTTAAATATTGAAACTTATATACAAAATAAGAAGAGAAAAGAAAACATTGTCATGTGCGCAGAACATAAGATTCAAAATATATTATGTAAATTTCCATTTCAAGAAAGCCTATATAATAAATACTATACATTGTGCTCAGAGCTGTCCATCTTTTCTTCTCTTTCTTGTAAGTTTTCTTTTGTTCTCTGCACTTTTAACTTTGTTCTCTCCCTACTCCCCAAAGGCTACAATTAAGCTTGTATGTGAATATACACATATACACACATATATACATATATGCACACACACACACATATATATATACACATACATACATATAACCTCACTCTTTTCATTCTGTAACATTATCCATGTCTTGTCTACAGGTTGTGGGGGCCCCCAAGGCTCTCTTCTGGGTTTTCTGAGCTCAATTATCATCTCTTTGTATATGATTCTCAAATATTTATTTGTCTCCTGAGCTCTAGCCTCACATCTCTAACTGCTGGCTTAGATTGCATATCGCACAGATTACTTACATTTTCCACAAGTGCTTTAAAACCAATATGGACAACACTGGAGTCATAATCTCCTCATCTTGCCTGTCCTCCAAACTTGCCAGTATCTGCTCAGGATATCATCTTCGAAATCACCCAGTTTTGGACCCCTGGAGTCATTTTTCAATTTCCCTCACTCTCTCCAAGGTCTATTGGATCCACCTCTGGAACATAGCTCATATCTGTCAATTTCTCCTCACTGATACAAGGACCACTCCAGTTCAAGACCTCATGATCTCTTTCCTGATCTATTACAATCGCATCCTAATTGTTCTTTCTGCACTTTTTTTTCCTTTCTCCATTCTATCCTTCCAACACCTGCCAAATTAATCTTCCTAAGACATCATTTGATCATGACCATTGCTCAGAAACTTTGAGTGGTTTCTTATGGCCTCTAGTATTAGCTAAAAATCTCCTGAGCTTGATATTTACAGCCTCCTGAAGTCTAGAGTCAACTTTCCTTCTTCAACTTTATTTCATGTTAGTCCTTTTACATACTTCAGATACATTGGATTACTACCTGTTCTCCAAACCTAGATACTTCATCTCCCACCCATACATATTTATTCAGATAATCTCTCATTCATTTCTTCCTCCTTTCCCTTTTAAATTCCGTGTCCTCCTTCAGGATGCAACACAAGTTCTTTTCACATCCTTTTTCCTTTTCCCATCCTTCTAGGAGCTAGTCTTTTTTCCCCACATATTTTCCAACAACAATTTGTTTAGTCTGTTACTTGTCTCCTTTACCATATATTATACATATCTGTATCTCTGCAATAGAATGTAAGCTCTTTGACAGTAAGCAATGCTTCTTTTTATCTTTGCATCCATAGCTCTTAGGATAATGCCTTGCTCAGCTGGTGCTTGAAAAATGATGACTTGAGTTGCATTGAATCCTCTTTGATACTCTAAACTAGTGCAAGAGCCACTTAACCATCCCATATGCATCTAGATCAAGTTCTTAATTTTTTGATGTGTGTGACATGGGTTCCTTTGGAAGTTTTGTGGGCCTAAAAATGTCCACTCTGCAAGAAAAATTACTAAGGTAGAGTTCCAAGTCAATAATCATTTGTTAAAGGGACTTGGTCCCATTTAATGAATAGAAACTCAGGTCTTCCTCACTATCTGGGATGCCCTCTTCCTTCAGGGATTTAGATTAATAGTGCTTGTTAACCAGACAGTACAAATGAAGCAAACTAAAAGTAAAGAATCTGATTAGTTGATAGACTTTGCCCCTGACCCTCCACAAGGGTCTACACAAAATACAGATTCCCATTGATTGGCAAATGAGTTAATGAGTAGACTTTGATAATCCTCTCCTGACCTTTCAGCAGGTCCTACTGAACCTGCTGCAAGGCCACCACTTCCACTGCTTTTCACTCTGGAGGTAGAGGCCAAACCACACTCCTTCCCCCAGATCCAGCAGACTTCCACTAACCTTTTATTTTGTCTTTGGCATTTATGGGTTAATAATTCTAGAAACTGCCACAGCTGCTGCTGCTGGTTGGGGCTACCCTGGGAATAAAACCACAAGCTTATGCCGGCCTGTCCTCTGCTCCCAGTATGCTGTGATGTACCCTTCCGCCGGGCTGCCTTCAGTGGGAGATTTGTTTATCTCTGTCACTTTGTGGGTTCTAAAGCTCTAAAATTTGTTTAGAGTAATATTTTTTAGGTATTTGACAATATTTTATAGATATTTGAGGTAGTTATGGGGGGAGCCCATGGAGTTTTCCTGCTTCTATGCCACCATCTTGACTCTGCCCCATGTATACCCTTTTAACTGACTGGTGGTCAACCACTTTGTTTCTAGTTTCTGATGATGTAATTTTGCCTCATGAACATATAATTACAACATCAATGTGGGCTGATGGGCTGATAGGCAAGCCACAGGTGAGCAAAGAGGGCCACTTGGTGGTCAGGTACTCATGGTCATCTTAACACATAGGGCAATAGAGGGATGATAAGGGACAAAGGGGCAATAAAAATAGCTGGGGGACTTTCCATGTCATTAAGTCACCTGGATCATGCTGGGCTCAGTCACCATAAAAGGAAAAAGAACAAGGGTGGTGGTCTTCTAGTTAGCTTCCTATGATTAAACACAATCTGCAGTTCTCTGGGGCCTAGTATACAAAACTTATCATCACTTCCCCTATGGAATCATATCAAAGTGATTAACAAATTGGAATAAAATAGGGGTCCACTTAATCATCTATCAAATTTGAATCTTATGAAAACAGAACAATGGAATGATTTTTTAAAATACAATTCAGAAATGAAGGAAATGCTAAATTCAAATTAGATCTTAGTGAAAATAAAGATTTTTTTTTTCTATCCACGATCACAGAGCACCTGAAAACTGTTGGGTAGACCTCAGTTTAAAAACTCCTCAGACATGTCCTGGCTTTACAATTTTTTTGTAAATTTATTCACAATTTATTTACTTAGCTAAAGAAGTATACGTTTGATCCCAAAATGTTTGAATATGTTGAATCTATTTAATCTATTTAAGAAAATTCTGATAAAATCCTACAAAAGTAATGCAGTCTTTCCCCCCTGACCAGTTCAATTCATCATATTCTTGCTATGGGTGAACTGAGATCTTCACCCTCTGAATAAAGAATAAAAAGGGGAACAATTAGCTCAATCTCACTAGTTTTAAAGGTAATCAAAGACAATTCAGTTTTAAAGTCAATCAAAGGCAGCTACCCCACCCCCTCCTAGTAGGTGAAGCAGAAGCCTCCATGATAGGAAATGCTCCAAAGTCCTCTCAAAGCTACTTCCACATTAGTTAAAGTGGGCATGTCTAGATAAGCCCTGGATTACACTAGCAAATCCTAGTCAGGAGATACTGTCCTTTAAAGAGCAAAGCACCTTACTCACACAAGGGCAGGTTATATCTAGTTAAATAGCTACATTTCCCTAAGCACTTCTCAGCACAACTCACCTTTCCTCAGGGTTTCTGGCTACCATCCTTCAGACCTCTAAATAATGCACTGCTCTTTATCTCTTTCTGGAGAATTTTAGAGTTGCAAAGCTTCTGATCACAATGGGATTTACTGGCCCTGCCCTTGTTGGCTTCCCATCAGTTCACTCTGTTCATTCATCCTCATAAGAAACTTACTTACTTGCATCTTATCTTGTCTGAAAGTGGACTACACTTGCTCTGTGTGTGTGTGTGTGTGTGTGTGTGTGTTGTGTGCACTTTACACTTTGATCCCCTCCTCTCCTAGCTTTGCCCCTACAACACTCATTCGCCCAAGAGCATAGGAGGCCATTTGTCATGTCTCTAATACTCCTGCTCCTCTTTCTTCAGACACTCTTCAGAACTTCAATCCATAACAACTGCTGGACAGCTCTACAGCCTTCTCTTGGCAGGAATTCCCCAGGGATCCCTGCCACTGTCAATCAGCCAACTCAGCTTGTTCTGGGCAAGGATATTCCTAAAGATTGGACCTAGAAAACTGAGTATCTCTTAACAGTACAAAGAGACAACAATGCCAAATTGACCAACAGCCTTGAAAACCTTCCAGAATCCATAAATCACTCTATAATTGCATCTGCCCTGGCATATAGATCATAGAACAGAGAAACAGTCTGGATTATTTGCCAATTAGCTTCCCCAGAGGACTCAGAGGGAAATTTAGGTTATCTGGACTTTACAAATATTTATTGGATTGTTGTCTATATAGGTAGATTCTTTAGATACTTGAAATCTGTGTGACCAAGTACCTTTTTACACACTGTCATTTCCACAGATATGCAGAATGATTGGGCATCTATCACTGTTATTCTCAGGTGGTTCCACTGGGAGAAAATATATCCTTGTAATAAAGATGGCTAAAGCTGAATTGAGAATTGGGAACCCTGTGTACTTTTTCTTTTAGATTTTAGATCAAGATTTAGAGATGGAAAGGTTATTAGAGATCATCTAGACTGATTCTTTTAATTTTAAAGAAAAAGAAATGGATGCCTAGAGAGGTAACATGGAAGTAACATGGCTTGCCCAAAATCATACAAGGAGAAAGTTGCAGAGGTATAATTTTGTAGTATAAACAATGCTTATATGGGTTTGTGGTGGGATTTTTGACACTACTGTGTTAAGAATTGTGTGTACCTGCAAAGATGTGTGCCACCCCACCTCCCTATGTGTACTTATCCTTTACAAAGTTCAAGGTCTGCCTATTATGATAGCCGGGAGGGCATGCACTGCTACCCAAGATGCTCTGGGGAATTGTGATAAGCCTTTCTGTTAGCCAGAAAAGTAAAAATGTCTCACCCACCCAACAGATGGTCAGAAACCACCCCAGGTAGGAAACAGTAGGCACAAGCCATCAGAAATGGCAAGTGTATTGATTTGTTTTACTTACCTGTACTTCCATGCTATAAAAGAGGGGTGGGGATATCAGAGGAAAAGCATAGTATATAAAAAAGAGCATTAATATACTTTTATTTTAAATAATGGAATTAATGAATGGTAGTTTCAAAAATGTTTTCACTTGGCTTCCTGAGAAAATATATAAAAAGTTAATAGTTAAATAAAATTACATTTATCCTTTCTACATTGTGGGAGTTAGGGGTGTGGTGCCCCATGATCTGGAAAATCCATATAAAATCTCTCAGCCCTCTCTTTGTGCCAGAGAAGAAGTGTGAATTATGATGGCATTAAAAGATAAAATATGGGGGCGGCTAGGTGGCGCAGTGAGTAGAGCACCGGCCCTGGAGTCAGGAGTACCTGAGTTCAAATCCGGCCTCAGACACTTAACACAAAAACTGGCCGTGTAACCTTGTGCAAGTCACTTAACCCCAACTGCCCTCCAAAAAAGCAAAAAAAAAAAAAAGATAAAATATGTTGATATTATACAATACTATATGTATATTTTACTTGTTTTTGAGTTTTCAAACTTTTTTTTCTGTTATCTCCTAACCTTCATGTGTCATCTGTGGCTTCTACAAAACTTCCCTCCTGCCAAATTCCTATTTAATTTCTTATGTCAGCCCATGGTATACCTAAACCTTGTGATTTACAATCACAGTAGGCTTCATCATGAACATTTACCCACTTATGAATACTTTCAAAATCTCATAAATTTAGTGCTCAAAGGAATCTGAGAGATTACTAAATGTCAGAGAGACTAAGTCAAGGTCACACTGAAAATTAGCAGAGCTGAGATTTGAACCCTGATCTAACTCCAGATTTAACATGTGAGATACTAAATATGCGAAATAATATTGAAGAGGCATCTTGTTGATAATCTCTCTTCGTCCTCCTTTCTAAACTTACCTCTCCTTGAAAATCTTCATAACAAAAGAATACTATAACATAAGTATTGGCTTGAATAGCACATAGATTTCTTTGGGATCTCAAAATAATGGAGACAGAAGAAGCAGAATGAATTTTTGATTCTGTTAATCTACTGTTTGATTTTCTACATATCTATTGTTGGCTTTTCTGTAAGGTTACTCAGATTCTTTTAGGGGACTCCAATTTTTACGACTAAAATAGAAACATGTTTTTTTTTTCTCCTTTAAAGAGTCTGTGAAACATAATGGTCTAGGTCTAAAAGATGAAAAATGGATCAAATGACCTTTCATGGTCACACCAAACCCTGTAATTCAATTAGGTTTGAGAAACAGCAACCAGCTATTTCCAAAGCACTTTTTGTTTAATAAACTTCCTTGCAGATTGCTATGCTTTATACTGTTATACTCACTCCAAGAAACTATCATTAAGATTCAGTGAAATATTTTCTCCATTTTTTTAATCCCTCTGACGGAACCTTAACAGAAAGATTGGTAAATAAAATATAATTATTAACTGAAAGGTAGTCATGTTTCCAAACAACAGAAAGGTGTCCTTTCACATTAGGACAATGCATATCCTCTGATCTCCTCTCTCTCCCATGCAGACATACTTTTTTTAAAAATAGAAGTCATTTCCTACCCCCCAAACCCCTTGAGAATATGTCTTGACATTTTCAAATGCTTAGCCAGGCAGAATGTGGTCAAATGGGCAGGAAGAAATAGAACCAGCTGTAGTTGCAATTGTTAAACAGACAAAGCTTTTCTTTGTTCCTGATTAAAGGGGTGATCCCTATTATCAAGCAATTTTCTGGTGCTGTTTTCCAACATGCTATATTCTTTTTTTGCACTTCAAAATGATTTATATATGGTCACAGGGCATTCAAAGCATTCCTACTTCCCTGCCACCTCAGTACTGCCACCTTTCCAACCAAAAGCATCATCAGTGACCAGACCTCCATCCATTTCCTACCTTTCAATATTTTCTCCAACCCTATCAGAACTCAAAGGAATTTCAGGCTTAGACATTCAGCAAGATTTAGTCAATGGGTACTTTATAAAGCCCAAATAAGTGCCAGACATTGGACTAAACACTGGGGATACAAACAAACAAACAAAGAAAAAACAAAACCCCCCAAACCAAAACAATCCCTGCTCCTGAGGAGCTCACATTCTGAGGGAGATAAACTTGAAAATAAGACTGTAAATTGTAGAGCAGCTATTGATCTACATTGCTAAAGGCAATTTTCCCCTAGAGAAATCACAGCTTTAGACCAAAACAAACCAGGTCATTATACTTGAAAAATTGGGAACCACTTTATTTCATTCATTTTTACAAATAAAAGTTCTTTGTGTTGTTTCATGAACTGAAGGGAATGAACAAATAACTTTCACTTCAAGCAATTTTTACTAATTTGTATTTCAAATTACCTGTTATCTGAGAAACTGAGGTTGTCCGAGAAGGGAAATTCCCAACCCCATTCTTTCTTTGATCCAACCAAACTGACATTCTTTGTTTTCCTCACAAGTGACGTGGCATCCCAGAGTCCTTGCTGTTTCACTAGTCAGTCCACATCCCTGGAATATACACCTGTCTCATAGAATATTTCTCTTCCTTGAAGAGACAATTCAAGCACCATCTTATGTATGAAGCCTTTTCTCATCCTTACAACTGCAGATTCACTCCTTCCTAGGCTATCTTATATTTAACTTTTGAATAATGTATTTGAGTTTATAAATTTTATATTTGTGATATGTACACACATGCATGCACACACATGTGCGCGCACACACGCACACACACACACACACACACACACACCCATTGCCTCCTCCATTAGACTGTAAGTCCCTTGCAATAGGGGTTGCTTCTTTATTTGTGCTTTTATCCCCAAGAACTTGTAGCAAGCACTTAATGAATCCTTGTAGAGTGATTGATGAATTGGAATGTGACAGCTTTCCAATGTGTACCTGTGCTCCTCATGTCATATTAGGAAAAGCCTTCTAAACAAAGGTTAGAGGAATCAGTAAAGGATGGTTAGTTTTCCAGACCAGTCCACAAAAGGTTATTTAATTTCCAGTTGCCTATAAAGTGAATTCTGAGCCACCTCAACTCCCCATAGTCAAATACAAAATTCTGTATTTGGAATTTAAAGCTTTTCACAACATAGTTCCTTCTTATCTTTTCAGTATTATTACACTTTACTCATCTCTCCACAGTCTATGATCTAACCACCGTGGCCTATTTCCTTTTCCTCATACATGATATATCATCTCTTTTCTTCATTTCTTGTACTCATTTCACCCTTTGCTTAGAATGCTCTCCTTGTTCACCTCCCACTCTTAGTTTCTCTGGCTTCCTTTAAGACACTCCAAATCTTTCCTTCTGTCTAGCCACTATCACAGTGCCTGAGATTTAATAGGTGATCCATAAATAACTTGCTGATAAATTACTGAGGGCCTTTCCTGATCCTCTAGCTACTAGTACCTTTCCTTCTGAAATTACCTTCCAACTCATCAGAGAGTGACCCTGAACCCTAAGAGGTTAAGTGACTTGCCCAGGGTCAAAAAATCTTTTCTGTGTGAGAGGCAAGACTTAAATCCGGGAGTAACTGATTCTAAGACTGGCTCTCTAACCATAATAACAGAGATTCTCAAAGTGTGGTCCCTCCCTGGGGTTTCCCAAGATTCTTTCAGGTGATCTGCAAGGACAAAGATATGAAAAAGATTTACAAAAATTTGTAAAACAATGTCACTATTCTTACTAATTTTTTTTTAATTTGGAAAATATTTTCATAAAAATACTATTTGTGTTAATGCATAATGTTTATTACAGGCATTTTAAAATGAATTAATATATATTTTAAAATTAATTTATAATATAATAAGTAGTGATAGACATAACCTACATAAGCAAAGGGTCCTTTGGGGTTCTCAAGAATTTTTAAGAGCATATAGGGGTCCTGAGACCACTCACTACTTCATACTGCCTCTATGATGAACTCTTTTATATATTTAAAAAAAATTCAAACCCTGAACGATAGTAGTTTTATCATTGGCATCCTTGGGTTGAAGAAATATATAATGATGAAAGGGTTTTAGATGAATTTAGATTTTACTAAGCAATACTTCTATACATTTGAAAAATTAAAATACATATTATATTTATCACGTCTGCAAAAGATTGTTTATGAATTTGCATATAAAATTTTTAACCCTTTACAAAAAGTTGTGAAGCTTCCCATGCGGCCTTTGGGTCAATGGTTAATGACCAAAGGATGAAGAAATCTAAAACTTGAACTTTATTTAAGATTTAGACCAAATTTCTCCTGAAAACCATTTGAGTTTTAAATTATTTCATTTAAATTGACTAAACATTATGCAAAGACAGGATAATCAGGTATAGAAATTGAGGGTATTGTGTCTGTTTTGCAAATGAGAAAACCAAAGGTTAGAAGTTCAGGCCCTGACTTTAGGGAGTTTTGTGGTTAGTAGGTGTCAGAGCCAACTTTGTTGAAGCTAGCTCTGACCAGTTTGTGTAAACCAAATGTTAAATTTTTACTCTTGAGCATTTCACCTCCAGAAATTGGTGAATGTTATAAATCAGGGCTTGATTTATTGCTTTGTTTATTGTCTAGCACTAAGGAAGTGATGGAGAAAAATGTTAATAATGCAGATTAATCTTAAAAGTGTGTCCCGCTATGTTTTTCCCTAGAGAACTTTTTGTTGAACATTTATTAGCATTCCTCTGGTTAGAGCTGAATTGTTTTTCAGTCATTTTTCAGTCACGCCCAACACTTCATGACTCCATTTGGGGTTTTCTTGACAAAGACACTGGGGTGATTTGCCATTTCCTCCTCCACCCCATTGTACTGATGAAGAAACTGAGGCAAACAGTTTTAAGTGACTTGTTTTAAATAATAGTTTTAAGGGATCACAGCTTGAAAGTGTCTGAGGACAGATTTGAACTCAGGAACATGAGTATCCTTGATTCCAAATCCAGTCCTCTTTTCAGTACAATCACTTAGTTGCCTTGTTGATGCTGAAACTCACATTTAAATCTTTTGTTTCCACATCCATTGTTATCTATATACAACAATTACCTTTTAGTAGAGACATTGTAAAGCAAGGGTTCCTAACTTGGGGTCCACAGATATCCCAAAGGATGTCTAGATAGATTTCAGGGGGTCTGTGAACCAGGATGGCAAAGAAAATCATCTTTATTCTTACTAACCTCTAAATGAAACTTAGCATTTCCTTCTATTATGAATTTTGGTGACAGACTAATAGAATTAGATTTCATCAGATAGCCAAAGACTTCCATAACACACAGATAAAAGTAGAGAAGAACTCCATGTATTAAAGACACTAGACAGAGATAGGGAACATCTAGGTCCTTGGGTGTGGCCTTTTGCCTCAGTCAAAGTTTTACAGAATGAATCCTTTTATTAAGGGAATTTGTTCTGTGAAGTTTGGATTCAGTCAAAGGACTGTACTTGAGGACCTAGAGGGGCACATATGACCTTGAGGCCGCAGGTTCCCCACCCCTGCACTAGACATACTGCCACTACTCAGAGAATTGTACCCTTGCTTCCACCCTGGCTAAAGGTATAATTAACAGCAATTTTTAAAAGGGAAGAGTGTGATAGAAAATTTCTTTTGTTTAGCCCCAGAATTCCAAAGTAGTGTGGCCCATTCCTAGAAATTGGAGGAAAAAAGGGTAAAAACTCCTTCAGGTATCAAAATATCAGAGGCTGAGGTGCCCTGAAAGTCAGAGGTTACAAGATATTGACTCACCTGTTTATTAGACTAGCCATCATCCTTCAGAGCTTGGGCACACCACCTAGTGGTATGACATGATAACCTATTTACAATACACGTATGAGTTTTCTAAAGGTCCCTGCTTACCTGATCAAGAAAGAATTTTCTTTTTTGATATGAAAAGTTCCACTAAATGAAAACACAATTCCTCTCATAATTTGAAGGGGGGGGGAGAGCCCAACAACTGTGAAGGTATTCTGTATTAATATCCATTAAAGTTGGGTATGCAAAGCAATAAATGGCACTTGCTGATTTAAATATGGAAATAAAGTTGATGTGGTAACTGAAAATGCCATTTACAATCTCATGGCCTTTGGTACCATAAATATTTCAATAGAAGACAAAAGATGATTCACCAAATGACAACATAAAATCAACTTAGCCCTACATACCTAAATGAAGTAAGTAATGATGTAGGGTTCAATGCCAAACTGAATATAGATTTCTTTCCATGGAACTCTGTGGTTGTCATATCAGGCTCAAATATTAAATTTTGTTAAAATTTTATTTTTCCCCTTTTTTATAGAGTCCTAAAGGTAATTTGTGTTTTTGCTCCAGCAGTTTCAGGAATTAGACTGTAAAATGAAAGAATAATTGTTTGGAAAGTACCCTGTGTCTAGAAAAGATGCTATTTAATAACTATAGTGCTGCTGAGCAATTTGGTGATCTTTTAAGAGGAGAATCTACACATTAATAAAAAATAATAAAAGGGGGCATTTTTATAGAACTTTAAGCTTTGCAAAGGGTTTTAAATATATTTTTTTCACTTGATGCTCACAACTTCACTTGAGGCAATTGCTATATTACCCAATTTTACAGATGAAGAAATTAAGGCACAGAAAAATTTGGTAAATTGCCCAAGATCATACACTTAGTGATGGGTCAGGATCTGAATTGAAATATTCCTGACTCCAAGTCAGTGTTCTCATATTTATTGTATTTGTAAGGCTAGCACTTCAGTATACAGTAGGCACTTAACAAGTATTAATCAATGCAATATTCCAAAGAAAGCTTGCATGTGTCATCTGAGTAAATGAAGTGAATGAAAATGTAATTTTATACTCAAGCAATTTTATTATTTTGTATTTCAAATTACCAGCTTTGCCCCAGGATAATAATTACTGGGGGGTATACTTTATCCTCACAGTGGTCTAGACCATCACCCCTATGACTGTCTGCTTTTGTCCATGACACATAGGACAACCCTGCTCTTTCATCTGGTCCCATGCCAACATCCAGAGGTTTTGTTACCATGCTACCCCTGTCTTGGATCCCTCTTGTCTAACTTTCAAGATGGCATAAGACAGAATTTCTTGGAGTGGGGGAAGCTATTTTTCTTTGATAATACTGAACCTATATTTGGGCTGTACTATATACACTACTATAATTGTTCATCTTGTCCCACAATGTCAATATTCACTGTCCCTCCTCCACCCCCCATCAAGATTCTTTTTCTTTCTTTATTTGCCCAAGGTGGAAGATTTCCTGTATAAAAAGACTACCATGAAGGTGATTTCAACCCATGCAATCCATTGCAGAAGATAAAGAATTAGAAACATTCTATATAATCCTCCAAATTAAATCAACCTATACTTTTAATGCTCAGTGACTTCAAGACCAAGATACACAGAAGGGAAAACAGGAAAAAAATTTTAAATTGGAAAATTAACCCCTTACTTTCCCAAGGATAGATCTAGGATAGTGGTCTCCAAAGAGGGGAACTTGCACTTACAGAGGGGCCGTGGCATGATCCCTAGAGGAGAGCAATCTGAGAATTAGAAGATGGGTTGCATTATACCCTTCAGGGGAAAAATTATTATTTAGGGCTTATCTCCAATATAACCAGATCCACATGAACTTACTCTTTTTTGAGGCAAGTCTTGGGACCCTCTAGCCTCATAACACCACTTGGCCTGCTTCTGATTGCCAGAGGTCTAAAGCAGGCTTCAAGGTTTCTTGGAGGATATCCTCATCAGAGCTAGTTGTGCTTGCCATGAGGAGACAGCAGATTTCCAGATAAACTCCACTGTTTTGCTTGCCATGTTTAGTAAAATCATATCAACCTGCATTTATTAAGTACCATATGCCAGACATTGCATTAAGGGAGTGCAAAAAAAAGACAAAAAACTCTTAATCTCAAGGAGTTCACAATCAATTGGGGAAGACAATATGAAAATGACAAGGAGAAGAAGGAGAAGGAGGAGAAAGAGGAGGAGGAGGAGGAAGAGAAGAAGAAGAAGAAGAAGAAGAAGAAGAAGAAGAAGAAGAAGAAGAAGACTGATCTTCAGTATCAAAGAATGTGGAGAAACAAAGAAGTATGAGAACTGAGAAAAGACTCAGGTTTGGAAATCATGTTGATGAAGGTGGAAGCCAGTATCTACAGTCATGAAGAAAGTAAGAGGAAAAGAGGGGAGAGATATAGCATAATTATTAGCAAGGATAGATGATGAATCACGTAAGAATTTTTTTTGGTAAGGAGAAAACATGGGCATTTTGGGGGCATTTTTGAAGGAGAAGGCAGAGCAATTGGGGTTAAGTGACTTGCCCAAGGTCACATGGCTAGTAAGCCTTAAGTGTCTGATATTGGATTTGAACTCAGCTCCTGTAATAGCAATCAAGTTTAGCAGATACTTAGCACTTAGTAACTTAGGGCTAAGTAGCACTTAGTAACTTAGGGCTAAGTATGGAAGCTGTGAGCCCTGTCCACTGTTGAGAAGGCATGAACTCCCCTGTTGACGTGGAAGAAGGCT
>CM053597.1:124869828-124913930 GCA_028646575.1 Pseudocheirus occidentalis | reverse complement strand
TGAAGGAAGATTCATGGAGACTGAAGCCAGCTGAGAGAGAGAGAGAGAGAGAGAGAGAGAGAGAGAGAGAGAGAGAAAGAGAGAGGGAGAGAGAGAGAGAGTTTCTCTCCCGGCATCTGGAAGCTGACTGAGAACTGAATGGAGTTTTCCTGAGACTAGAATCTGGTGAAGGCCATCCAGAAGGTCGATGTTCCTTCTGGGTCCTAGAGCCAACTGAACTACTGGAAGACTGAAGAAGCATGACCAGGATAAGACTTTGGTTATTCGTGGCCTGGCCAATCCTTGAGTTCCAGGCAAGAGAAATGGTGAAGGGTTTGAGATGTGCTGGACCCTGTGAACTTCAGTGTGTGCTGGGGATTGTCCTGAAGACTGGACAAGGATCTGGGAGCTGTCTACCTCTGAAGACTGGATGAGAACCTGGCAGCTGTCTGCTTCTGTATCCAGGTGACTGTTTTGTGGATTCAGAAGGGAGCTGGGACCATGGAAGGGGATCCAGGGAATTAGCAAGACCACCTAGAGTCAAGATAAAGAAAAGGCCTCCCCTTGGACGAAAACTGAGGTTTGCTGGAAACCAAGGGGTGGAGAGTTTGTGTGGTTTTCTAATGATTGATTAGTGACTGATTAAGTTAATAGTTGCCCCATGAGTGGAAATTTGATTATTGTATAGTGACTGATTAAGTTAATGGTTGCCCCATGAGTGGAAGATTGATGTATTGTGAATTGATTGATTGAATGATTAAGTGAGAAGGGTTTCCCCCTTAGGGAAACCAGGTGATTATTATTTTGTTCCTTGTTCTAAGTATTGTGGCCATTGTAGTGAAAACTGTGTGGCCATTCTAATGTTAAACTGTTATGAAGACTGTCTTATAACTTTCTGTGATAAGATGTGATGTTGTGAATATTATATTGGGAATGTTTGCCTTGATTTGTAATGGAATAAACAGAATGTTCACTATTACTGTGTAATCCAAATCTTAAAAGCTTAAAATCACAGTAGCATTCTTTTGGAAGTCTGCTTGTGTATGGCATTACAGCTCCTCCTGACTCCAGGGCCTGTGCTGTCTTTACTGTGCCACCTAGCTGTCCCAGCATGGACATATTTTAAATAATATAGAGGCAACCAGTATATGGAGAGATTGAAGATTAGTGAGAGTGGGGTGATAGAAGTTGTTTGTCCTTCATTCTTGAAGAGGACCATGACATCAGGAAGGTGATGCCATGACTTGCAAGTGAATTGGATTTAATTGAGGAAGAGGTGTGCAAAGTCATTAGCCTCATTTTCTCCTCCAGAGACATCTGAGTACAGTGACCAGATTTGGATCAGGATGACTGGAGATGGCCCTGGATGCAGTAGGAGACCTTGACCTTTTTAAGGGCTTCAGTAGGTCTTGGTTTGACTGAGGCAATGTCCATTCAGTTAGATCACTGAAACCTTATGAAATATCTTGGTATTTATGGGCTAGATTCCTTTCTTAAAGACCATGCCTTAAACCACATTCACTCTGGCTTTTATTGATTGGTGAACAGTCTCAGCCCAAGTATCACTTTGGAGTCATTGCTTGGGTCCTGATGGCTCAAGGGATGCTAGAAGAGAACATCCTCAAATGGTCTCATTTTTTTCAGTGGAATATGAATTAAAAGGTAATCTTCTGGAGCTCCCTGGACACAGTGGGTTGGTGCATTAGTCAGTTGAAGGTCTCACCCCAAGGGCCATGCTAAGACCGTGAAGGCTGTGTCTAGATTTTGAAACTTCTGACTGCCTGTTTTCATCAACAAAATTCTTCTTTCTCCTAGAGTCATCTTCTTATGAGAAGCAACCTTCAACTCCTTCTAACATTATATATCTGTGTGATATAGAATGTCCAGCTGATAAAAACAAGCGAACAAAAAACCTCTACTCCAACCCATGCTCTTTGAGCATTAATTTCTATCTTCCTTAAACTCTGTCTCCCTCCACATATCCCATTCTGTCTTTGGTCACTACTTCTATCACTAGCTACTGGAAGTCAAAGTCAATAGTACTGACATGGGACTCTTTCCCTGAGGGAACCTAACTCATTACCTGCCTGCCCACATCATACTAAGGAAATTTACTCCTGAATGATCATGGTCCTGTATCTGTCATGACCCTTGGCTATTTAACAAACATTACCTTTCTCATTGCTTTGATGAAGAGGGGGATTACCACTGGGATTTATCATCTTTCCTTTCATAGAGCCACCTTGGTCTCTAGGCATGGCTGTGTGCCTTACAGCTGCACCCTAAGAGTCACAGAGCCTTTCCATTTTTCATGCAGTCAAACTCTCCTTTATGTGTTGTTTCCTCAGTGTAGAATGTGAATTCTAAAGATGCAGAGGCTATCTTGCTTTTTTATTTGTATTATCAGTGCTTTGTGGTTTAGTCAGTTGTCGCATTTGACTCTGTGCCCTCTATAGGAGTTTTGTTGGCAAAGATACTGGAAAGGTTTATCGTTTCCCTCTCCAGCTCATTTTACAGAAGAAGAATCGAGGCAGAGTTAAGTGATTTGTCCAGTTCACACAGCTAGTAAGTGTCTGAGGCTGAATCTGAACTCCTGACCATGTTTTCCTCATTCCAAGTCCAGGGTTCTACCTAGTTGTCCCATTCTCAGTGCTTATGAGCTCCTAATAAAATCCATTTATTTAAGCATTTAATTCGATACTGGTTTTCACCCATCAGAATCCATCTGGGTCAACCAGGTGGAAAGAACAACCATCACCAGAAGTCTGTCTCCTGTTTCCTTCCCTTACCTGTAACCTTGAACACATATAGTCTGCTTTACTACCTTTCCACACTCCACCTGTCCCTTGCCATTTGGACATAACTGCTCATTCTACCTGGATGAACATGGGGTACCCATCCCCATAATTATTCTGGTGATACACAGGAACAAGGCCTTATCAACTGACCTGCTACTATATCCTAAGATCAAATGAGTCTTATTTTATGCATTGCTGACACATCTTCCAGACCAAATGGCCGTTGTAATCAAATTTGCTGACATACCATAAGGGATCCCTTAGTTTTACCCTCAATTTTGCAACAGAACCCTCCTGGTATATTTAACCATTTCATCTCTGGAAATCTGTCTTTGTCCATGTTCTCCAGATTCATGAGTGTTCCCTTGTCTCACAACATCTAAGCACTTCCAGCCTTACTTCTAATTTAAGCCTGACTGTTTCTTCATATTTAGCCGTACACCACCACCCCCAACCCCCGCCAAACCCCCTAGGCCAATGGACCTTACTATCTACCCTTCTGCTTTATCTTTCTAGGAACATACCTCTCTCATTTGAAAAAAAAATTCTTCTCAAGCCACTGCTGCCCATTTTTGTGAGTGTAACACAGAACCATTAAGTTTAACCATACTTTATATTCCATGCTAGCAATTTTTTCCCCCTATTAAGTCTGCCTATCAATGCACTGGTAGTGCTACATCTTCTTGGAGGATTTAAAGCTCTCAGTTCCAGAAAATCAGACTTGGGGGCCATAAGGTCCTTAGTTAACGTTTCCCATGATGATGGGTTACTTGCTCTTATTACTCATCCTCAACCCAACAACCACCAGGCTGTCAACAAGAACCAGTCACCTCCACCCACCCCCACAATAGGTAAATGATAGTCTTTCTGTCCCCTACCCCAACTTAGCAATGGATGGCAAGAAGACAGATAAGAAACACTTGCTTTCATTGATTAGGGATGTATATTTGTTCTTTGTCCAGTCAACCTAATTGTCCCCCTACCAAGTGACCACAACACACAACCATCTACTTTCAGTTACAGATCCTAGGTCCCTACTTCCATTAGAAATATTAAAAAAATTTAAACTTATCTATTAACTTACTGAAAGCATATTGCAGACAATTCCTAAAGCAGAGAAGATGGCAGCAATAAGATGTACCTAGTCCTGGTCCTCCATGTTTTAAATTTCTTCTGCTAAGGTCTATAATTTAAAAGCTCTTTGATTCCCATAGATTGAAGAATATCATATTTGGAATGTAAACATCTATTTAAAATATAGGCCTCAAACAGTTTATGTATCAATGCTATGTCTGGGCAGTTGTGAGTGGTAGTTGTGTCTTTAATGATATTCTTAAAAAAAAAAGCCAGTGCAATTTTATTTCCTGAATTCTCAGACATACTTAAGGGTTTCTATTCATAGTTTAAGATTTTTTTTCTCTGTTATCTAGGATACATAGCTTATTTTTCTCTGTAAAAAGGATAACAAAGTTTTGATAGTCAGTTCTAGCCATATAATCCTGCCTTCTTATGTATCAGTAGATGCTAAATTTTTGCAGCCTGCTGTGATATGTTGCAGTGTCTACCACTTTACTACACAGTGTGCATTCATCAATAAATTTGAGCTTCCTGAAGAAAATGTTTTTGTGATTTCTAATGACAATTACTTGGTCCTATATCCCTATTATAAATTCCTCTATTTCTGTTTACTCTTTCTATAACTTATTATGCCTAGATCTATCTCTGCAATCATGATATATGAGTGCAGAACTAAATCAAAGGTTTTGTGATAACCAACTAAGGAAAGATAAATGTTACAGAACTTTTCATGTGGCTAGTTCAATGAACACTAAATCAATAATGTGTTGTTCTTTACACCATCCAGGGATTTTGACATCTCTCTTTTGTTCCTCACCTTTTTTACTATTTTGTGGTGGTATTAAATGTTTATTTATTGACGTGTTATTGGTTGAGTTAAAATAGATGTCACATATGGAGTGGTTTTTGATTTGTTCTGGAATCAAAGCTATTTTATAGATTCTCAACACAAAGATAAAATATTTTTAGTTACATTTGACAAATTCAATGGCATATATATCTGTTATGATTTTGGGGGGACATAACAGGTTTTTTAAAAAACTTATTGTGTTTTAGTATAGTTAGTCTATTAGTTAGATTCATGTTGTCAAACTCAAAAACTGTATAAAATCTAAATTCATGTCTATCTCTTTTTCAAAATTATTTGAGTCATAGTATATTTTTGCTATCCATTTTATTATTCAGTTATTATTCATTATTATTATTCACTTCTAGGGCTAGTGCTAAGTGTAAATTTTGGATGTTTTATGTTATTCACATTTCCTTCAGATTTAAGTAGCTACTCAATTTATGTTTTAATTTAATCTAATCTGCATTTAGGAATGACATTATTTCTTAAGATTATGCTATATTGATTTGTAATTGATTGTTGTGTATCTTGGACCTGAAAAAATAATTAAAAAACAGTATGAACCCATTGCTAATAACTAGTAAGATGTGGGCTGTTTTGGTATAACTGAGTACTATAATTCATCTCTTCAGTCCATTTCAAATCCACTTGTGGGTTTCCTGCTTTAGTAGTCTGTGCCATCTTCACTGAAGCATTTCCAGAAGGTGAAGTTATTAGTATTTGTTCTGCTATATCTCTACTTTGCTTTCTTATGGTACTAGAACACACTACTTGTCCTGTAGTTCTTAGTGATGGCTTCACAATAATATTGTATAGCACCTCTCTGAATTCCTATGCTACCTCATCTCTTGCTTAGGGGAAGCTAAATGGTTCAATGAAGTGATTGAGTGCTAGACTCAGAGTCAGTTAAACATGAGTCGAAAACCTGCTTCAGATAGTTATTAGTCTTGTGACCCTAGACAAGTCACTTAACCTCTGTTTATGTCAGTTTTCTCCTCAAGAAAGTGGGGGTAATAATAGTACCTATCTCTTGGGGTTAGTGTGAAGATAAAATGAAATAATGCTTGTAATATACTTTTCAAAACCTTAAAGTACTATGTAACTGCTACCCACTGTTTGTTTATTTCCTTGACCCTTAGAAGTAATTATAGTGCCCCTGACTAGGGCACAATAATATTGCCAAGTGTTTGGCTATAATCTGTCTATCTGTCTGTCTGTCTATCTATCTATCATCTATCTATCTATCTGTCTGTCTGTCTTTCTATCTATCTATCTATCTATCTATCTATCTATCTATCTATCTATCTATCTATCTTTCTTTCTCTCTCTCTGTTTCTCTCTGTCTCTCTCTCTCTCTCTCTCTCTATCTATTGATCTATCGATCTATCTATCTATCACTTGCTTTGTCCATTCTCAGAAGTAGTTGTATCAGGGTGCTAACCCAATCAGTGACAAAGTATAAATAGTCAGCATTTCAGGGTTCCCAACAGGCTTTCATAGCTCTCATGAGAAACTTGGGACATGTGGAGTTATTGGTATACTTCACCGTCGCTGACATTTCACTAGTTGGCTATTGCTTTTTCTCACCTTGTGACAGGAAATTTGTTTTGGGGGGGGGGTTGATGCTTTGAATGGAATGGTTGTGATTATATTCATCTTATATTCAATGCACTTCAGAGAGAATAGTCCTGGGACAAGTCACTATGCTTCAATTGTTTTTATATGTTTAATATTCTTAGCACACAGAAGGATAAAAGGATATTTTTTGGAAACTGAGTAAAAGTTATAGCATATGAGCTTACCTTATGTAGGCTCCTTGGAAAAAATGTGTGGAAGAATTTTAGTTGTAGGCAAGGTAATGGGAATGATGTGTATTTCATCCTAGTCCTACATGGTTTTGATTTACTCCACTTATTGTCTATGTTTTCCATCATCATCATCATCATCATCATCATCATCATCATCATCATCATCACTCCAGACTTGGAGTGATTTGTTTAAAGGCTTAGATTCCATGGAAATCAAATTTCCCAATGACACAAAGATGAAAAATGTACCTGACATACAGGATAGGAATTAAGACACATAAAGATCTTGCCTAGTCAGAGTGTGGGGCTTAATGTAAAAAAAAAAATGATAGATATAAATGTAAAAGTCTTACATGGAAGAGTGGATGGGGAGAGGGAGAAAACCCTTAACAAGTACAAGATGGGGAAGGAATGGTTAGACAGCAGTTTGTGCGAAAATAATGTGGGGACTTTAGTTGAGTGCATGCATAAAAGTAGTTAGCAATGAGATACAACAGCTAAAAAATCCCATGCAGTCTTGGGCATAAGTGAGGCATAGCAGCTTCTGGTTATAAGGAGGTGATCATTTTTCTGTACTTAGCCATCATCGGATCTCACAAAGAATAGTGTGTTGAATTCTTGGTAATAGTTTAAAAAGTCTTGCTAAGTTATAGGGCATTCATAGGAAGTCAATAAATAAGGTAAAATGCCTTCATTGCATGTCACATGTGGAATTATTGAAGTAAATGGGACTTTTAGTCTAGAGAAGCCCCAAAATGGGCATGATAACTGTGCTCGAGCATTTCAGTATTTTATTTAGTATTTAGTATTTGTTGAAGAGAGATTAGATTTGACCTGTTCGATCCCAGAAAGCAGAACCAGGGGCAGTGAATAGAAGTCGCAGACTGGTAAATTTATGTTTGGTATTAGGTACTTTTTTAAAGTTGGGGATAGGGATGCTCTTCTCAGACACACATTTTTCAGGCCAGAGTATGGCAAAAATTGGGAGAAAAGATGTTTAAAACATTCCTTCTCCAATATTGTGAAATATATGCTTAAAGGTAGAAATCAAATTTACATATACTGGGTCAGTGTAAGGGGGCAGGGGGAGCTCAAGCACATTTTTCGAAAGGGTTTCCTAGATGGTTATTATGATCTTAGAAGGAAGGAATCACTCCAAATTTACTTAGTCACTCCAGACAGCTCATGTCTTTTATAAGAGTAGTACAAACACATTATGGCTGGAGAAATAAAGCTTCTATGAAATTTCTTTTGTTTAGTGATTATAATAGGCCTATAGAAAACTGCTTGAAACACCTCTTGATTAACTTTCAGACTCCTCTCAGATTTTCTGCCCTCAGTTCACATTCTAGCTATTCTTATTTTTAGAATATTCTATATTTTCTCAATCTGCCTTTTCTTTTTCACATGCTCCATCTATTTGATATATTAATGGACCGTGCAAACTAATTTGTGGAAGAAACTAGTTACCTTTATGATAAATTTTTTGGATGAAAAATTTAAAATCTAAAAACCACAGAGAATGCAGAATCTACCTACACATTCTCTTATCTACAGAATGTTTTCAGGTTGTGTTCGTGGAGCAGTATGGAGAGTACTGCATTGGTAGTGAGTGGATCTAACTAGTCACTTGACCTTGGGTCCTCAGTTTCTTCATTTCTATCTAGTAGAAGTAGTGTAGCCAATTGGAAAAAAGTTGTGAATTTAGATTGAGAGAACCTGAATAGAACAGTGGATCTGCCAGTGATAACTTATATGGCCTTGAGTAAACAATTTAACATATATGGGCCTTGGTTTCCTAACCTATAAAATTAAGAGGGATTGGATTAAATCTCTCAATCTACTTCCAACTCAAAACAGATGATCCTGTGTTTAAAGTGACCTTGAGCTCAAATATTATATTGTAGGAACTAGGAAGTATGACTTAGAGTTTTGGAGGATGGTGCAACTATTGGGCTATATAAAAGGAATTAGTTGAGGGAAGCTTGATAATTAGAAAAGGAAAAAAACACATAGTATCTACATAATTTTTAAGGGATCAGGCATGTCAAAGCTATGGTGGCCACAGAAGTTGCCATAATACAGAGACAAAAAGACATTATTTTTTCCAGCTCTGTATCTCCCTACCTTCTCTAACTAGGAAGTTATTCTAGAAAGAAAATGATAGAAGGATATCCAGAAGAAGTTGGTACATTTGAGGCAGCGCATTAAGAGATGACTCTGAATTTCTTTTGTTGTTTTCCATGAAAACAATGATGTCATTGGCAAGGGCAAAGTTTAGCAACATCTACTGACATAATAAAAATCAATATAATATACATAATTGATTATTGTTTTCAAATATTTTCTATATAATGAAGACTATGTATTGAAGGTTGATTTTATGACCCTATGAGACATGTGGAAATAAAGAGATAATATCATTCTTCAAATATGCAATAGAAAAATTATATTTGTTATTATTCTATGAAAAAATTATTTAATAAAAACAAGGGCTAAGAAACCAAATAACCAAAGGATGAGGATTATATCTACTGCGACTTCTTTTAAGCAATAAAACTATAATTGGTTAATATTTTTTAAAGTAACTGGTCCTGGCATTCTTTGGCACTTTTTCATAATTTCAAGTTTATTTTAATTCAGTTTCATCTCCAACCCTTTTCTCTCTTGTCCTTTATTGACATATCTTCTTCTTCTTGTCTTTCCCAAACTCTTATTTTCTTCATTTATTACTCCCTTTTGTAATTTTCTTCAACCCTCCTAATAATCACTTTGATCTCTTTCATTTTCTATGATCTGCTCCCCCTTCCCCCTCCCACAGTGTCACTACTTTTCAAACTTTCCCTTTCTCTTGGAAATCAGTTAAAGATTCTTTGCAATTGTCTAGTAGGGTGACAAGATCAAAAGAATGGGTGGAGAAGGGGCGGAGTTGGGCTGACCTCTTAAAGAGAGGAAGAAAGGGAAAACATGCTGAACTTGGTATCTGTTCCTGAACATTGATGAGCCATGGGTATTTGCTGTGGCATTAATTAAAGTCTAGTCAAGTTTATTGTGCCCTGTCAACTTTCTCTAATGTGGGTTGCCTGTGAGAATGAAAATGATTTTTATGATGTAAAGTAAGGACATTGCCATTATGCTCATCTAATTTTTTCTAGACATGATTTTGACCTTTTGAGATAGATTATAGACATAGATAAACAGACAGACAGATAGCAAGACAGAAAAATAGAGGGACAGCCTAGAAGGGAAATCAAACATACAAGTGCATCATTATCAACATTGCCTTTGTTAATTAGTGTCTGCCAACCCTGTAAATAATATGAGAAAATGAAGGAAGAATCAGAATTATATCAAGGTGTGATGGCATAAGTCTGTAATAAAAAAAAGGGGGGGAAGTGAGTCAGATAGTGCACATATAATTTAAGCCTTCATTTGAATTTCAAAATACTTTTGTACATGAACTAAATTCTCAAGGAACTAAATTAGTTTTAAAAAATGATTTCAAATAAAAATAACTAATTTGACCCTTAAATGGCAGGGCAGATCAACAAAACATCCAATAAGTAAGATTTTTAAGTCAGTATCAATATAAAAAAGATAATCAGATAGCTTGAGATTCAAACATTAGGTTTAATGTTTTATTGAAGGTCTTCACAGATGCAGACAAAAATATTAAATCAATTTCCCCTCTTCATAGTATCCCTAATGAGACAGCCTAATTTCTTAATAATAGGTTAAAACTCATCTGAAAGCTTTAAATAAAAGCAACAAAATCAATACATAATACAAAATATTACATGACAACTTCACATGACTTTTAAACTTTTAATATATATGTGTTATATATTATGTATGTGATATATATATATATACATATATATATATATATATATATATATACACATATATATATATAATTCTAAGTTCTGAGACATGAAACTTTCTAGGCAAGGACTAACAAAATCACATTCAAATAGCTGGTACTTTGTTATATGTCAATGATACTAATGGCTGGATAAAACATGATTTTCCCATAAGGGATTTGGGGGGAGGTTTTATTTTTCCAATAATTCAAGATACTAGAGTTTGGGGGGGAAGAGAGGGGAAGTATGTCTCTCAAATACACCTTCTACTGCCACAATTATGTGCAGAATAAACATTTGGAATTCCTTATATATTCATTTTCACATGCTTCCAAATGATAAAAAATGTACCTCCAAACCTTTCATGTTTATAAAATGAATGCAAACTATTTATTTTATTCATCCATTGATATTAGTTGGACTATTTTACTTCTGGTCTACAGGTCTAATCAGAAATCTGTTTTACTTTCATCCAATGCAACAAGTATTTGTTGAGCAATGATTTAATTTTTTAAAGGGCTGTGCTGTGCACAAAGACAAAGAAATAATAGTGGCTGTACTCACGGAGCCTTCATTCACATGGGGCTGGAGTAGGACCATATACAAATAAATACAATTTGAGGAGGGACAGAGTACAAGCTGGGATGGGGTGGGGGTGGGACAAGGCAGAATCATGGAGACCTTCATGGCAGGGTAGCACCTGATTTGATCACTGAGAGAAGCTGAGGACTCTAAGCAAACCCTTGTTCCTGTAATATAGTGTAAGAATGTTCAGAAGCACAATAGTCTAATGGATGATTTTTCTAAACAAAACATGCTTTCATGTTTTAGGAATTAGAACGAGAAGAAACTTTCAAAAAGTACAACTCACTCATTTTTAAGATGAAGAATCTGAGGCAGGAGGCTATTAAGTCAAAGAGGTGGAAAGTGGCAGAGATGGTATTCATTGATTTCAACACTAATGTTTGTGTGTGTGTGTGTGTGTATGTTCTTGCCTCTGGAACATCCTGGTTTTGTGATAACTGGGTAAGTGACCTAGGTACTGTACAGATGGTAACTTGCAGAATAGATACAGATACTCATTTATAGAGAAGCTGAATATTTGGAGTCCATTAAACTAATGAAATTATAGGTCAATTTGATTTTTCAAAAAGTATATATACTTACATGTATGTGAATATGTATATATATATGAATGTGTGTTTATATGTGTATACACATATGTACAGTTAAATAGTGCAGTGGATTGAATATAGGTCCTGAGTTGAAATCCTGCCTTAGACACCTATTTGCTCTGTGCTCCTAGGCAAGTCACTTAACCCTGTTTGTTTCAGTTTCCTCATCTGTAAAATGAAGTGGAGAAGGAAATGGCACATCAATCCAGTGTCTCTGCAAGGAAAATGGGTTCACAAAGAATCAGACACTACCAAAATAACTCGAAAATAACAACAAATACACATATATGTATATATATATATATGTGACATAGAGTGACATCATCAAGCACCAGCATTGAAGTCAAGAAGATCATTCAATTCCTGTTTCTTAAACTAGTCGTACAATCCTGAGCAAGACATTTTTCTCAGTACCACAAAAAGATTCCACCACAGTAAGCTGCAGTCATCATTCTGTTCATCTACATTAATAAAGCAAAGTTTCCTTACCAGGAATTCTCTATAGTAAAGAAATGATAAGACTAGGCACTAGAATAGGGGTAGGGAACCTGCACTCTCAATTCCTCATGAGGCCCTCTAGGTCCTCAAGTGCAACCTTTTAACGGAATCCAAATTTCACAGAACAAATACCTTTAATAGAAAGATTTTATTTAATAAAGAGTTCATACTTGATTTCATTATAATTATTATATATAATATAAAATGATATAATATACAATTATATAACATGACAATATACAACACATAATTATAATTAACATATTGTATAATATAATTCATAATTATAATATACTCTATATAGAGAGTACATATATATATACTTGCATTCTTGCAATATATATTATATTATATATTATATAATTACATATATACTATATATTGTTGTATATTATAAAATATGTTATATAATATATAATAATATATGCTTATAATTAATTTATTCAATAAAGGATTTATCCTTTTATTAAGGGGATTTCTTCTGTGAATTTGGATTCAGTCAGAGTGCTGCACTTGAGGACCTAGAGGCTCACATGTGGCCTCAAGGCCACAGGTTCCTCACCTCTGCACTGGTCTATACACTGATTTATCTATCTAAAATATACATTATCCCCTCCAAACATCACACACACTTGTACACCAATATACAAGGATGAAGTTTTGATGTAGTAGGACCATAACTGGCATGGGAGACAGGAGAACAGGGTTGGAGCTCCGCCATTTATTAGCTCTGTGATCTTGCAGTAAGAAGTCACACGATCCATCTGAAGTTCAGTTTCTCCATCTTCATAATGAAAGAGCTTGACTAGTAGGCCTCTAAAGATTTTCCCAACTATATTACAATTGGGTCTATTTAAGGTTATAGGTATATGTTGCATATATTCATATAACACGTATTTCATATATGCATATATAAGACACACATCTGTGTACATATTTAAATATGTCTTTCTGCTATGATGGAAATACCTTTTAATGTGGCTGGAAGATAGTAACATTAACATCTGCCTAATAGACTTTGACTGTAGTTATATTTCAGGGGATTTCATTTTATCCATCAAGCAACTATGTGCCAGAAATATGCATGAATCTTTAATCCTTGTATATAAAATTTGGTTATGTTGGGGTTCCATTGCATTTCCAAAGTACTGAATATCATTCTTTTCAAGAATTTTGATAATCAGCTCCAATTAATATCCCCAGCCTCACAAAACGGAATCTCAGAATATTAGATTTGTAAGGATATGTTACCTTGGAATGCATCTAAGAGAATCCTTTTACTTTACTATTAAGGAAAAAGCAACCAAGAATGATAGTTTGGTATAGAAGATAGGTCACTTAGCTTGGGTTAAAGAAAAGTTATGTTCAAATTACATATCATAAATTTACTTTCTTTATGATTCTAGGCAAATCTTTAAACCTTTCTGACACTTGTTTCTGACACTTCATTCCTAATGAATAAAATAAAGAGATTGATTCTGATGCCTCTAAGATATTTAGAACTCTAAACCAATGATTCTATGAGCCTATATAGTGATTTGTTCAAGGTCACACAGTTAGTATTAGATTAAGTGCTCAGAAGTAGGTCGTCTGAGGTCAAATCCATTGTTCTTTCCACTACAGCACATTCCTTCAGTATTATCAAAGGAATTTCTGATCTTGACTCTATGGCTTTATCTAGACCAGGAGAGTGGAGAAAAGTTAAGCAGTTTTACCTAAGATATTTGAGAAGTATTGCACATAGAGCAAGGTCTTAACTAAATTAGATTAAAAGCAACAAAAATTCTCCAAATCAATACCACTCACAGAACTGTTACAGTATTAGAAATTCAGGCTACTGATATTTGCCATAATGTTCTAAGTGAAAAAGAACTAGTGAATGTATGACGATTCTATCTTAGGTTTTCTAAATCTATGTAAATGAGCATGAGAATTACAAGTAGCAAGCACTTCTATGTGATTTCTAATGAGGTTTGTGAAGTACAAAACATTATCTCATTTGATCCTCCCAACAGCTCTATGAGGTGTGTACTATTATTATCTTCATTTTACAGATGAAAAAACTGAGGCTGAGAGAAATTTTCACTAATCCACGGTGCGAGGCAATGTGTGTGTGTGTGTGTGTGTGTGTGTGTGTGTGTGTATGAATGAAGTCTTCTTGACTTCAATCACCATTATCCATTGTGCCACCTACCTGCCTCAGTAGGCTTGCTGGCCATAGCTTATGTTTTTAAAAAATCACTTCTATGCATCAAATTTTCTTGACATTTACTTCCTCAAGTTACCATTTAAATGTAAAATCTCCATCTACCATACTTTAACTCATTTGATATTTATTTTGTCACTTAAACATTAGTTGATAAACTCAAAAACTATTTCATCTGCTTTCCCTCTTTCCCATTAGCATATAAACACTACGTTCATCTATCATGATGGAAAAAACAATGAAAGTTCAATTTAAAGTGGCAACTAGGTTGTCTTTGGTGATCAAAATGTATGTAACCCAGGAACTGCATCCATTTAAATCACTTTTACTAAGCAAAGTCTTGAACTTAATGATGTTCTCTGATGTAAGAGATGGAAATTGAGCAGTTTATAATATTATGCAACACCAAACATAAAGATAAAACTATATTTTAAATGACCTTGTTTCATTTGCCTTATACAGACTATAAAAGTCCTATTTGTTCCATGCCTGATTAAAAGACTTTTTTTAAAAGTAATTAATAATGAATTTCATAAAAGAATGCCAATTGTGATTTAAAAGCATAATTGTGAACCAGATACTTTAGTTAGAATTGTACAAGCAACATTTCATTTCACAGAATTGGATATTGAAAAATATACAGCGTTTCATCAAAGATGCTGAGATTAGACTCAAGGCCAACTAAGTTAATTATGAAGTGAGATCTAGGTTTTCTGAAAGTTTATTACATATGTTCGTTTTTAATCCACTATTTAGAAAGATGGAAAACTAGAACATAGCAGATCACAGTAGGAAGTTTAGATACATTATTGAAATAATTGACATAATATATTAACATAATACTTTTGTGTGTGTGTGGCAAGGCTGCTATAATACTAACATATCACATCGATGATAATGAGAACCTAAATTTTGGCTATTGTTACTGCAGGTATAATCTCACGATTTAAAAAACAAAAAGGACAAGGACAAAAATATCTATTTTTTAATCATTAACAGTTGAAAAAAATGACTGTTCTATTTGGTAATCCAATTCTTGAAAAAAAAAGAAATGTCATCTTCAATTGTATAAAATATATTTTCTGTGCTCTAGTGTTCAATTCCATCACATCCCACTCTATTCCTCATTTATAGAGCTCCTACTGCCTCACCACCTTATGCCTGGCATAATATATAAACCTAAGTTAAATCCCTGGGGGTGGGGTAGGGAGGACACTTTCCAAGGGAAAATTTAAGAATAAGATAGACAAAGGGAGAACATTTGAAAAACAAAGAATAAAAATATAAAAGTTTTTTTTAAAAAATTAAATAAAAAGTGCATGCACTAAGTTGAATAATGATCATGTGACCATGACTGATTATTCTTTTCCAGCATGTTGTTGTTGTTGTTGTTTTTTTCTCTTGACCAGATTCCTAGGATCAACTGGGAGGGATCTTAGAAATCCTCTAGTTTAAAGACCTCATTTGGAGATGGTAACAAGCCTAGAGGGTAACTGATGTTAATTGCCTTTGTTCAGTTTCCAGCTGTAACAATAGAGGGATTTGAACCCAGATCCTGGGCCTCAAAGGGAGAGCTCTTTCCACTAATTCATTATAGAGGGATTGCCTCAATATATACATATATCCCATAAAGAGCTGTATGCTTTATGATTTTTTAATAGAAGTGTACACTAGGGCCTTCCTCCATTGAGTGCATCTTAAGAATTATAAAACTGTATTGGGTCTAAAACCTTCAAGTCACCCCCAAATAACACAGTTGTTATACAGCTTTAGTGATATGGTTTTATATAAATATAGAGAGCATTTTCTAAAATTACTGCCAACCTTCTGCCTCCTACTCATCTAAGTCAGTGGTGATATTACTAGGGGAGGTAATTTAATGTTACCATATTAAAAGTAAACTATATCCCTGGTTCATTGTTAGCAGTTCTACAACCTGCAGCTTGATTATCCCTAACAGCTTTTTTTTTTTTTTTTTTTTTGCCCAACAACCTGCTCCAGTCCCTTGGGGGGCCAGTAGTTAGTGGGAGAACGCATAGAGGTAAAACCGAATAAAAATAACGAAGATAATAATAGCTAGCATTTATAGAGCACTTTAAGGTTTGCAAAGCATTTTACATGTTAGCTCATTTGATTTCCGCCCCCCCCCCCAACAGTGCCATGGACTAAGCCTGTTGCCTTGTAGATTATTTTATGCGTTGCATCTCACCTATATCAGTAATTCCAAAATGTAAGTGACTCATTAGGAGGATTCAGGCAACAGCTGATTAGGGTTGCCTCTCCCTCGTTTTCCTTTTGACTCCATCCATCCCACCTGTTTCAGGTTCATTCACTCGAGTACGGGTGCCTGTTGCACCTGTCTCTTCTTTCACAAACATGAACACTGTACAAAGTAGACTCCTTGTTGAAGCTCTGGCGAACCAAGGGTGACCAGGTTTTTCCCTGAAAATATTGGAAGAAAAATCTGTTACCAACCTTTCCATGAATCTTCTAGGTTGGTGAAGAATTTTCTTCCTCCAAATCCCTGCTATGCAGGTAAGTGTATGAGAGAGACTATTACAGCAGTGCCAGTCCTAGCCCCTCTACCACCTAACTCTCTGCCCTACTCTGCCACCAACCTCGTTGCAAGGCTGCAAACCCAGTAACTAGTGAGAGCAGAGATATCAGATATGTGACTGGATCTGAACTGGCACGGAGGAGAGGACCCAGACACTCACAGGCAAATAGTGCCACCTGGTAAAAAATCATTAGTGGTTCTAAAAAAACATTTTTTTTTAATGCCCTCCTACTTCTGTTGTCAAATCGCTTCTCCACGTTTCCTAGGCAGGCAGTTTATTCTGGTGCCTCCGAGGAGGGGTGGGAGAACGTTGCAAGCGTGTTCAAAAATAACTCACAAAGATCTGAATCTCAGAGCGTGCCAAGCACTTTTGTTGGAGTATAATACTGTCTTCGGATGCCTTCTGGGAGATGGTGGTTGCATTTCCCCTGACAGCCCCACGGGTTTAGGTACCATTCCTCCACCCCTGGGACTCGGGTGAGAGCTCAGATGCTGACTTTGGGAGTTCCTTTTATGCTTTCCTTCTATGGAGAGCTGCTCGTGGTCGGGCTAGTCTAGGCTCATCTGACACACTCCCCTCCTACCTCCCACCCCCAACCACCTCCCTGTGACTTTCCCAGAGCCCGTCTGCTCATTGCAGAGAAGAAGCAAGAAGAAACCTCGCTTTTCCACAAGTCTCTGCCTCTTCACTCCCCCTCCTGACTTCCCCCCTCCCCATTACCGTCACCCCTCCTCCGCCCCCGCCTCCGCCTCCTCCTCCTCCTTCTACTCTGCAATCAGGGGAATAAATCAGGGAAGGAAACAGAGAGAGGGAGAGAGAAGACAGAAAAGAGAGCGCTTGCCGAGATCTGTTACAAAAGTAACCCTGATGGCGGCTGATCAGATGAAGCTGCTGTAGGGAGTAGCAGAGAGCGTCTAGTGTGTTTTTCTCTCTCCACCGTCCCTCATTCTAGATCTCGATTTTGCTCTCCCTACCTCCCCCACCGAGCCCCTCCCCATCTCTGGCACCTTGCTTGCGTTATCTCTAGGCGTCTTTCTTTGCAGTGTGTGCATTGGTGTTTTGCCTTTTCTCTCCCCCTCTCCTCCCCGGTTTGTTCCATTATCATTTTTATTTTTTTTCCCTGAGTTGGGGAGGGAGTGAGAAGCGGGGGGGGGGGAAGAGAGAGAATCGATCTTCTATCCCGAAGATGGCTGCTGGCTGGCTGCTAGTCTTTAGTCTGACACTTTTCCAATCTTTGCTGATCAACCCTTCATCTGAAGAACCTTTTCCTTCGGCAGTCACGTAAGTCCACCCGAGGAGTTGGGGCTGGTGAGGGATGTGGACAACGTCTGCATGTGTGTGTATGTGTGTATGGGTGTGTATGTATGTGTGTGCGCGCGTATGTGTATGTTTGTGTGTGTGTGTGACAGAGAGAGAGAGAGAGGAAGGCAGAAAGAGAAGCTAGAGAGAGTTGGGGGCGGGGGATTGTAAATTACCAGGAGTTCCTGGTTCCCTTGCTTGGGGGGGGGGGGGGAAAGGGAAGGAGGAGGGGGAAGAAATACCAGAATCTAAGATGAAAATGACAAATGAGGAGGTATTTGCAGGGTTTGCGCTTAGAAAATAAACGAGAAATCCGAAATCTCCCGCAACGGGTGTCGGATTCAGGGCTAGGCGGTCTCAGGCAAGAAAACATTCAAATAGAAAATAAGCGACTTTTTAAAATCCAGGGGTTTTCCACTACTTTAACCCATTTCTCAGTTGCCCTCTTTACAGTTTCACTGTGTTGAGAGAAAAGTTTCCAGCCGGACACATGTTCACATGTAACCAGGCCCTCTGAAAAGCTTTGATTCTGCTAAGATTTAGTAGACACAAACATAGGAGTTTTATATAGATGTATCTTTTTCCCCCCTCCAAGCCTGAGTCTGTAGAGGGCTAACACCTCTTGTACTTGGCCTCGAATTCCATTGTAATTGCCTTGTTAACAAAACTTGTTTAATTGACAATTGACTGGTTGCACTTGACAGCTATTCTTTTGTGAAGTGTTATCTCCCTCCAGGACTTCCGAATGTTTTGTCACTTGTAGTGGGCTTGCTGGGGGTCCTAGAAATACGCTGTCCTTTCCTTCGTATCCTTTTTAGCTAAACTGTGCAAGCAAAGCTGAGCCATTCAGTTTCTGTAGTTAAAATGAACCATAGGGAGTTCAGGGCTATCACCGAACCTGGTTACTTAAGGAAAAACTAAAGAGTTATTTACAGGGCCGTTTGAATTTTTTTCTTCTCATTGTCACAAAACTAAGACGGCTTGTAAATGATAAGCCTACTGTTTATCGTGGTAATATGGCTTTTAAAGGTAGCCAGGTTCTCCTGGAAGGTGTTAGAATGAAGAATAATTTCCTCTACTTTCACAAGAAACATAATAAAATCTTAGGGAGATAATTTCATATACTTACATACAAATAACTGTACATATATGTGCACCTACCTATCTTCATTCACATTTATGGTTAAGTGCATTGAATAACCTAACAGGCATTTTGGGAAGCATTTATTTTAGTTCCTGAAACTGGGTTACAGCTACCACCAGTAGGTAATTTTAAGTGGATGACTCACTTTAATGCATTTTACATAACAAAAACAAAGCCAGAGGTAGCCCTCTCTTTCCTGGTATTTTGTGTTAAAAAGAATTAGCTGTCCTTTGCTGGCTTAGTGTGGCAGACTTAAGGTTGTTTGTTTGTTTGTTTTTTTTTGTTTTGTTTTTTTAGTTGATACAAGCCCTGTATTTTCACCAATTGGGACTTTTTGGAGGAGTTATTAATAGATTCAGTTCTCAGTCTTTGTTGCATTAGATATCAGTGGGGGAATACAGAGAATTCTCACACTGAAGAGTGTGAATGTAGCAGCAATACTGTTTTGTTTTTCTTTTATCAAATAATGTTTAAAAAAAAAGAATGTCTCTTTCTAGAGTATCTTCTGTAATAACAGTTGCTTCTGCACACTTAATATTGAGAAAATAAAGTGTGATAATTGGCAAGATATCCAGGTGGTGACACTGCATGTTAAGGGAAGGCAGAATTAGCCAAATAATGATGCCAAACTATTTACATCAGATTCAGATTTTCATTTCTATTGCTGTCAGGAGGATGACCTATAAAGTGAGTACTTAAATGAATTGCTTACAGTTTACAAATTGCAAGCTCTTGGCCCATATAAAGTTATGATTCTTCCAAGTGTACTTATCTCCAAAATGCTTTGACTTTACATTTACTTGGCTTGAGCAGTATTTTGTGCCCTGTTTTTGAAACTGACAGTATTCATTTATAGTTCTTGAAAACATTTCTATATAAATGCATCATTACCTTAGTAGTTATAAAAATATTGGTATTTTAAAGATTCAGTTGGAGAAAGTGTCCCCTTAAAAAAAATTGCAGGATCAACTTCTTGAAAATGTATCCATAGACAAATATTAAATTGCAAGTCCTTCCTGCATTAGAGTAATTTATAATAAATTCTTTTCTTAACCTGAAACAACTAATTGATTTTTAGTGGTTCAAAACTGAAACATACACAACTACCTGTTCACTAAGAAGTCTTGGGGATAGCCCCGTAAGATATAGCAGACACAGACATGAAAGGAGATGTTGCCATTCCTTTAGTTTAAATAGAGTTCAATGATTTTTTTCCCCCTTCCTACTAGTGGAGAAAACATATAAATGATATAATTTACAATTATCCAAATATGGGATTTCAGAATGAATTATGTCAGAAATAAGAGAATAAGCAGTGGTTTATACTCTAGGGGAAGAGGGGGATACAATTTTCAATTATCCAAAGACGAGATTTCAGAATAAATTACTTCAGATATAAAATTGTAAGCAAGGTTTTGTACTGACTAGTGGGAGAGGAGGAATGGTCCTCAGCAGGTGACATGTACACTCTTTTTGACAGGATATTTATTTGAAAAGTTGATGTTATCCATGCTTGATCAGAGGCTACAATATTAGACTTCCCCCCTCCCCCAAGCCATGTTCAATTTATGATGATACTTCATGAAACAGAATAAGGCATGATGATTTCTATAATATATTCTTGTCCACTTGCTTTTTCCTGCATCCTCTGTTTGCATTTAGAAACTATAATTAGGATAGATTATTTGTATAAGCTCAATATCTAGTGTATATATTATATCTTTTAAAAATTAATTTAAATGTTACAATCTTTACTGAATGCAAGTAAAGTGTGTTCATATTTTAAAATTCTTTATAGAGGAAACTATTTTCTGCAGTTTTCCCTTTGGTCTTTTTATTTTTTCAGAAATTGTAGCATCTTAGAGTTAGATGGAACCATTAATAAATAAGAATAAGAGGGAACAATATACTCCCACCATCAGAAAATTTTGAGCACTACAATACACTGTTCTGATTAGAACGTAAGCTAGAAGTGGTCATTCCAAATTCAAATAAGAAACCCTTATTTTATAGGGTATGAAATCTTAGCAGTGATAAATATATTATGCTGATATGGAAGAAATAATAAAGCAGACTACATACATCCTTAATGTCTCTGTTTCTAACTTCAACTCCCTTAAACTATAGCATTTTCACTTTAATAAGAATAGCTTTAACCTCATATTAAACATCCAATATGTTCTGTTTCTAAGAATTAAGCCTCAAATTGGTGCTCTGTTCCAGACAAAAAAGAATTCTGATGTTTTCATTTAGTATTTAGTAACTTTATTATTTTGTTAAAATAAGATATGCCTAAATATCCTAACAATGTTTTACTAGGGAGTGTCTTAGAGTGAGATGTGAAATGCAGTGATGACATACTTGGCCTTTGCTAGGAGCCTGCATTTTTTTAAAGCAGCTTTCAGAGTAGAGAGCCATCTCTTAGTTTTAGAAGCAGTTTGTTAGAACATCTGCTCCAACATGCCAGATTTAAAATGCAAAATATCAACACATCCCATTATACTAATGCACTTAAGTAAAAGCCTTTCTGTGATTTCTTAGTGTGGTGTTCTAGCCACTACACTGTATATGTCTCTCAAAAGCTTTCCATTTATATTTATACCTCAGTATCATGTAAAGCCTTTCCTTCTACATCATGCCTGATTTCTTATGCAGTCCTTCAAAAATTCCAGAGAATCAAATATCATTCATGACATAGCTATTATTATTTGGGGATTGTCTGATAAGGCTGAGTCTGTATGGAGAAAATTATAAATTAACCCTTCTAAGTGGAATTCTATAAAAGAATAATTTTTGCCTTGAATTTCTGCCTTCAATATCCCATTCTTGGATATTTTAAATATGTAAGACATAACATATGAAAATGATAGGACTTTTTTTGTTGGTAGGACATGGTGTGGGGAAAAGGTATTGTTTCACTATCATTCCTGATATGGCTACTCAATTCTCATCAGTGTTTAGCAATGATTGTTCTCACATGGTGCATTTTAAACTGTGTTTCTCATGGCTCAAGAGGAAAATGAAAAAAGAGGAAAGATGTATTCCAAAATTTCTTTTGCCACTTGTCTTTCCCATTCTCCAAAATGTCTAAAAGCTACAGGTGATTAAAACTTGCAAGAGAGTTGCTTTTCTTTAAAAGTGGTCATGTAAATTTGAATGCAGTCACTCATGTACAACTATAGATCCACCTTTGCATTAGAATGTGTTGGGAACGCACTGACATTCTTGTTGGATATACACATAATGCAACTTGGAAAAGTACAAAAAAGAAGACAAGTTGGAAAGGAACAGTTAAGCTCAAATGAATTTGTATAGTATGATATCTCTTTCTTCCTTCTATTACTGTAGATAGATTTCTCCCCAAAGTGATGGTATCTAAGTAAAAAAGACCAAGATACATATGCTTAAATTAAAGCCAATTTCTTTGTTAAGCATTTAATGTAAGACCTGACATCAGAAAAGATGAACTCTTTTCTCTTTGAATTACAGGTGTTGCTCAACATCTTTTATTGATACTTCCCAAACTTCAAGAAAAAAGTGAAATAATAAAAATTCCATACTTGTCTTCTTTCTGAGATATGGCCAAAGTGTAAAATGTGTGAGCTATGTACTGCACACAAAGTATGACATTTACCTAACCTGGGCATAATTTTAAATAGCATTCATTTATAATCCAGTTGGGAAAATTGTATTGCTCAGAAGTCTCAAACTATGAGTATGCCTTTCTTTTAACATAAAGATACTTAAGCCTTTTCTCTTCTTTTGAATGCATTTGTTATTTGAACATGTCCAAATTATAAAAATACCTCAATAGATTAAAACAGCATGGCCATAAACTTTGATTTTCACTGGGTTAAAAAAAAAGTACTCATTTTCTGATCTGTTATAGATTTGTAAGAACACATACATATGCTTACATATATAAACACACGAATGTGTAAATGCACATATATGTTATATGCAACACATATAGCATATGTTCGACATGTATTCAACATGCAAGTACATGTTAAATATATAAAGTCTATCACTGAGATGGTATTTTCAAAGCAATAGTTTTTGTTTCAGATCTTAATACAGAGGCTATGACTTTCAGTAATGACACCCTTTTATAATTTGTTATAGGGATTTTTTTATTGTCTTTATTAAAAGCAAACAAAAAAAAACCTTTTAAACTCTTAAGCACAGAGAACTAATTGTATTCTTCCAACTTTTAATACTTTTTTAGACTATTCAATGCAGTGTCCAATCTGGTCCCAAGTCTTTCATTTAGTCATTTTCCATTGCAATTGTTCTCTTGCTTGATAAATGAATATGGAAATTCAATTAATATGAAAGCAAATATACATGGACACATATATTTCTATATATGCGTATATATAATTTTATGTTCTTTAGTGCCTTCAAATATCTAAATGTGTATATGTTTCTCATAACATGTAGTACCATGATGAACAACAAACTGTACTGCTGTTGTGCCGTAGTATATATGATAGGTGTTCCCTAGAGTACAGCAAAAAGGCAGTGGGTTTTAATAGGAATTGATATGTGCTGTTATGTTCAATTCGGCTTTTTACCATCTTTCTTCCAGAGATTTTAAATATTAATGACATAGCCCTATTGAGACAAAACCTAATTGGTAAATTAAATAACTGTGGCTTTATTGTATGTAAATATACACACATATATACATATGTACATACATGTTCAAATCACTATTATTTTTATATATCAAATTATTATCATTCATTTGTAGGAATTTTTTTCCCCCTAGAATCTAAATACCTTGATAGACAGGGTCTTTTTGTTCATAACATGTTTATGTACTTAAGTATAGGTTGATCATAGTTTCACATGTATGTCATGACATTGTGGTTTTACATAAGGAAATTGAATAGTTCTTATTTTCTTCAGTATAAGACCAGAATATTAAAAATGACTCACTATTGCTATAGGGAAAATATACTTCTAAAGATAATTTTGACATCCTTTTAGGAAAAGCAAAAGAAAAAAACTTTTTTGTTCTTGAAATGTTTATGCTTTTTTTTTTAAAGATTACTGTATGGTAAATGTAATCCAATTAAAATATTTACTTTTATTTTCAGAAGATCAGCAAATTTGGTAAAGCATTGTAGCATTTCACACAACAAGGGAATAGTTTTCCCAGAAGAAAAAAAATTATACATTTATATATTCCTGTCCTTTTAATGTATTTTATGTAATTATAATTATATAGCCTTTAAATATATTTATATTATTTAGCACATATATATATATTATCTCTATTGTTGCCATTTTCCAGGGGATAAAGGAATCTTGCTATTGGTGTTTTCATTTTTTTTCTATTTATTTATATAGAGACTAACAAGTTTATGGAAAAGATTGACATTGTGGGACCAACAAATCAGCACACTTTTACACCTAATTACAGTAATTCAAAATCAGGCTGTTCTATATGAAGCAGTGCTTGAAATACTCTTTTGAATATGGATATGGCATATTTCTGGTTAAATGTTATTTTAATACTTGCTTCTACTGAATTTTTCTGCTACCATATGCTTCTGTTGAATTTTATCATCAGTTTGCATTTTTAATTGTAGAACTTTAAAATACAGAACCAGTTAAGCATTAAAATAAGAGTGCTGAAATTTGATGGGTGTTTACCAGAGCCTGAATTGTGTTTGAGAAAAGTATCATATTTTTGAAATGTGGTCATTTATGAACCACTTTGAGGTATTCTCTTTAAATACCTTTACAGAAATAGCACATTGGCCTTCCAGTCACAGCTAAAAATGATACTTCAGCATGCACTTGTCCTCTCTCCCACTCTTTTGAAATGTTATTTATTGATGTAAGGTATAACCATTGAAGGCTAGGGAAAGAAAAAAATTCCTTTTCTTCTAGACTATGTGTTCATGGGTCTTAATTTCCAAGATTTCTTATTGCAATTCTACCTATTTCTTTTTCAATGGCTTTTCTAGTATTACTTAAAACTTTGATCTATACTGAAATTCTTATATTGGTTATTTTTCATTGATAAGTGAACCAGTACTCTATAAAGAAAAAAAAGATCAAACCAGTAAGACTATTGATTAAAGGTTTTTATGTTTGAAGATCCTCAGATGTAACATCTGGATTTAGAGTGAGAGATAGCAAAGGTTAGAAAAGCCTATGAAATTTGTTCTTAACATATTAAAAGCTCATGAACTGAAGATCAGAGGAGAGAAATGTTATTTGGTAGGATCATGGGGAAATAGAAAACTGAAATGAAAAGCCACATGAATCCTAGGCAAATTCCTTGCTCTGAAAAATAATCGAAAGTTTTGTCAAAGGTAGAGTAAATGTTGAGAGTGTTCCAAAGAAAGTAACCCCAATATTGAAGAAGAAGATGATAACTGACATTTATACAATGCTTTTAAGGCTTTCAAGGTGCTGTATGTGCAATGCTCATTATATTATATATATATATGTATGTATATATATGTATACATATATATTATAGGTAATATAATATATAATTATATATTATAGGTAACATTCTCATTTCACTTATGAGCCTAAGACAGAGGGTAATGGTTTGTTCATGAAGTTTGTGTTGGGTCTACGATTTAAAAAAAAAACCATTGAAAGAAGTCAATATTAAATTCTGAAGGCCTTAGTCCTCGAATTCACTCTACTCTTTGAGAAGTTCTAAAAAACAAGAATGCTGCATATTTATTTATTGTTTTAAAAAATACCCACACTTCAAATATCTCACAACTGCAAATATGAATAAAGCCTTAAGAAATAAAACCTAAAGTGTAAGGAAGGAATTCAGTAGTAAAGCAGTGTGTTATGGTAGGCTGTAGGATATAGTAAAACATTGCAATTTACTGGGTAACCTCTGGAGAACCTCCCAAATATTAAGCCGTAATCTCAAGTCGGCTTTTATAGGAACTCAAAATGAAAAATGTTAATTGTGAGACTTGGAAGTCTCTGGGATTCTGAGAGTTAAACATGAAGGAGAAATTCCAGGAGAGCTGCTCAGTCTTATTTTAACCCTTCAACCTTTTTCTTTATCTCTTCATATCTCTCCTCAAGGTGTCAGATTGGGAAGGCTTGTGGTTTCTCTCTATCTCTGTTTCCCTATGATTTTCTGTCTCTGTCTCTCTGATACTGTCTCCCATCTCTCTGTGTCTGTCTCTACATGTTTGTCTCTCTCTTTACCTCTTAATTAGGCAAGGGTTTTCTGCTTCTGGGGGATGTGAAAACGGGTTCTCCATGTAGCCCAAGCATTTGAAATCAAGAATTCACAAGACTGAAGGTATCTGACAAGTAATAATAATACTAGGGCTTGTTATTGACTTTTCTTTGCCTAGTTACAACCTTTCCATGTGGCTTTTATTCCTTCCTATTTTTGTAATGGAGATTAACCACTTCATGGATATATTGAGGACTGGTGAGTTGAGTATGCTTTGTAGAAAGCTGTCTCACAATAAGAACAAAAACAGGGTGTAAATACTAGAAAGATACAGTAAAGCCAGTCTGGCAGTTGTGTGGTTTAACACCATCTTAATATAATCTCTTTTTAGTAAAGGGATGACTTATAGGCCTGAAATAAATATTAATCAAAAGAATGAATTAATATACAAACACATTTTTGAATGAAAGAGTATGTTTGGGAAAAGAATAAAATACTGATAAGTAGGAAGGATCATTCTATAGGAGATTGCTCTGTTTAGTCTGGAAATTAAGGTCTCTGAATCTCTTGAAAGGTCAAGGCTTTAGTGTCAATGACTCTTATTACTGCTGCAATTTCAGCATTCCCAGAATATCAAGGTTGTTTGCATGAATAGTTGCTATTGCAACCACCAAACAATAGACTTAAAAAATAACCTTGGTCTCTTTGGTACCACCAGAAATTGGTTCAAATGGGTATAATAAATTGAGGTTTGTGGTTTGAAATAGGAGATGAGAGATAAAAGGTAAAACCTTTTATATCTCTTTGTGGACATGATTTTGTATTTACCTACTCTCTTTGTGAATGGTGAACATCAGCGCTGTTGTTGTTAGCCTTGTCTAACACTTTGTGACCCTGTTTGGGGTTTTCTTGGCAAAGATACTGGCTTCTCTGGGTCATTTGACATATGAGGAAACTGAGGCAAACAGGGTTCATGACTTGCTGAGGGCCACATAGTTGGTAAGTGTCTGAAGCTGGATTTGAACTCAGGAAGATTAGTCTTCCTAAATCCAGGAGCACAATGGCACTGCCTAGCTGCCACATAAACTGTCTTAATGTGTATTGTGGCATTCACCACTATTAGCTATCCTTTATAAAACACATTACAAAATGATAACTGATGTAGTACAGATATCATTACACCATTCTACAGATGAGGAAAATGAAGTTCCGAGGAATCAACCAATAACTTGCCTTTTATCATAAAGACCAGGGGTAGTCATGGTTGAAATCCAGGAGTCAAAATAAACCCACTGCTTTCCACATTCACTTTTTTGCTGAGATTAACATTATTAACAGCAACAGCATTCATAAATGTCTTCCATATATGAAGCTATTACATACTGACCATCAGCAGGGCAGATGCTTTGAGTTGTTCCAGCAATGAAGATAAGTTAGAGTGTTTTATGCTCATCTTTGTACAGGGTATTTTCTAGAACCCTAAATTTCTAGTAGAATATAAGTTAATAATAAGTTCATTGTCTTTATTGCTCCCAGTGCCCAGCAATAAGTAGCTGTAGTAGATGCTTCATATTTGTTGTTGAATTCATACCCTCTCATCTCTTTTACCTTAGGAAAAAATAATATGTATCCATACAAGATGGCCAATGTCAGTATTACAATCTGGAAGAGAGCAGAATTCAGATATTCTACTGGAGAAGGATATGATATTTCTTCACATAGGAAGATCAGACTAATGACCTTAGCTCCGTAAGCTGGAGCATTCAACTCCATGTGACTAAATCGGCAGCTGCAAAGACAGGAGAGAAGACCAATCATTTCTGAAAGAATATCTTATAGTATATTTAGTGATTCTACTAAGAGAATAAAAAGGAATGAAGACTACAGATATTCTGCAGGCTAGAATAGGCCTCAATGTCCAAATCCAGCGCAATAACAATAGCCTAAAAATTGGACAGAGAAAAGGAGACTGAAAAGGATAACAGTAAATAATAATAATATAATAACCCTTTGGCATTTCAAGTTGAGTCCTTCCCAAATCTACACAGTTAATAGCATAGAGCAAAGTAATTTACTTGGTTTTTAAGAATAACCCAAATGCTAGCAGTTTTTACTCCCCAACTGAGAATCTCTTTCTTGCTTTGAAACATAATATTTAAGAATTAATAAAGCTTACTGTTGACTACATGATCTAAAATGGTGACCATCAGAATATCAAGTATGTGGACTAGTTAAAACTAATAGAATTTTTAAAAATCCAAAATGTAAATTAGTAAAAAAAAAAAAATTTGAAAAAATTAAAAAAAAGAAAAAGAAAAACTCCCAAGAGTGGCTTGAAAAAAAACTATTGGCTTCTAGAATATTAGTCACATTCCTTTAACCTGTTCCTTTAATCTACAAAATCAAGGCAACAGGCCTTTGATAAACACTGTTCATCCAGGGTGGGCATGCCATAGTTTAATAAAATTATGTCTTAAGTACTTGGCTTAGGGGTTGGCGGAAGAGATATTTCAGACTATAAATTAATACCATGACTAATAAGTATTTCTTGATGATAAGAAGTGAAAGAGCTAGTTTTCAAGTGCCAGAAATAAGCTTCTCCATGGCAATCATTTTGACATTCTCTACAGAAGGAAATGTGTAAAATCTTTATGATGCTGTCACTTTAAAAAGCTACTCTTTCTTGCCAAGGCATTATATTAGAGTTGGTTTTAATTTGCTTCTGCAGAAGTGTGAGGATATTCAAAGGAGTGAGCTGTGTGAAGCCTCAGGAGCATGTGCACAATGGAGCGTGCAGAGATTGCTTTAAATTAAACATCCTGGATGCATGGTTGTCAGTGGAAACACCTGATTTTCCTGTCGATATAAATGTAGAGATCCGAATTATTTCACATGAAGCAATTCTTTATTGCAATGTGTTCACGTGTGTGTGTATGTGTACTCACAGGCTAAGTCCCTGAGGATTGAGACATTAGTGTCAAGGCCTTGCCTGCCTGGATAATTGTATAAAATAAAATTTATATTAATGCCTGGTAGTAAGACAATATACATAGGGGAATGGTCACATATCACAGAGCAAACCATGCATGATAATTAGACAAGGTCATTCATCTCCTTGAGTTATTAGCTTTGACACAACTTGTCTGTCTGGTGTCTAGGAGCCAGCTGGGTCTGTGAGGGTAAATGACCATGACAAAAGTGTCATTGGAGTTTAGCAAGCCCTGATTTGGGTTCCTGCAATAGACCCTGTGCTTTCTTCAGCCTCTGGCAAGTGAGTTGTTCCCTCTGATTCTGTTCTCGGGAAATACATGAGACATTAAGCAGAATTTGGTATTCTATAGTCAACAAGTATCTGCTTCATCTACTCTCTGCTACTTGCTCAGAGATCTAATTGCTTAGAACCAGTAAAAAGAGAACATGTGATATAGTGGAGAAGACATTACATCTTCCTTCAGGGATTACTGGAAGGCTCCTTCCAGCTTTCAATATGTCATCCTGTGTTCTTCCATATTTCACAAAAGGGGGCAGAGGGAGAAAACAGTTCTAGGGCCATTTAGTCTAATCTGTACTTTGATAAAATTTCTTCTTAAGTCTTCCTGATAAATGGTTATCTTGCCATGGCTTGAAGAGGTTTAGTGAGAGGAAATCTGCTCAGTCCCAAAGCAGCCCATCCCATTTTGGATAGTACCAATAATTTCTAGCATTTTTTTCATTCGTATATATATTTCTTTTTATGTGTTGTCTTTCCTCATCAGAATTGAAGCTACTTAAGGGTTGTTGCGGTTGCTCAGTTACATCCAACTCTAAGAGACCCGATAGACATTGTTCGTGAGGTTTTCTTGACAAAGATATTGGAGTGGTTTACCATTTCCTTCTCTTTTGTGTCCCAATATTACAAATAAGGACCTGAGGAAAATAGGAGTTAAGTGACTTGGCTAGGCTGGATTTGAACTCGGGTCTTCCTGATTTTAGGCCTGGTGCTCTATCCACTATACTACACTAGCTACCCCTCAGTGGTTATACTTGAGAACAGGGACTGCCTTTCTTTTTGCTTGTATGTGTGAACCTGATACTTAGCACAATGCATAGTAAGTGTTTAATAAATACTAATTTGTTTACACCAAACTTTAATCTCTCCCTCTGTAGCTTCTAACTGTTGCTACTGCTTCAAATCCATCCCCTCTTTCTCATAAAGCATTTTAAATAATCAAGGACAGTACAGTTATGCCTTCCACATCATGACTTAACCCACCTCAGTTTTGATATATCATGGGTTGACATAAGAAATGGGAATTTTTTGGGGGGGAGATTTTGCAGGGGCCACTGATGACACATGAATGCCAGCAGACAACACAGAAAAACTTTAGAAACTCAATGCATAAACTATATCTATAGTATGTATAATATAAAAATATTTTATTTTCTAAACCTATAATAATCCATACTTTTTTTTCTCTAGTATGAAGTAAAGGCCTAAAAATTACATGCAGATTTTCCAGATTTCAGGTGCTCTGTGCCCCTAACCCTGGGGATATGGAAGAGATAACTGCATTCTCTCTTCAAGGTTGAGTACTACCCATAGTGCATTTGGGGGGGGGGAGGATGAGGAGGTGATGATGGGCAGTAACACTGTGCCCCTCTCCACTCATACAGCTTCTCCCCTAGTTCAGGTCCTCTTCATCTTTTACTTAGACTGTTGAGTTCAAATCCAGCCTCAGACACTTAATAGCTGTGTGAGCCTGGACAAGTCACTTAATTTCTGTTTGCCTTTGTTTCCTCCACTGAAAAATGGTGGTAATAATAGCACCTACCCCTCAAGATTGTCATGAAGGGAGATGAAAAGCATGTCAATGGAGAATAAGGGATATCTCCACAGAGGCATGATAGAGGGGAAAGAACGTTTGGTTTTTGTCTTTGTATCATGGGGTTCTGCGTAGATGTATTTAATGAAAGATTGGTTGAGCTGAATTGATGACCACAACATTCAGTGGACAGCATGCAGATCTTTTTGTTCCACATCTTCTGAACCTGAGGTACACTTCAGATCACTTGCTACCTTGCTGTCCTCCTTACCTCTAAAAGAGTGTTTTGACCTAGACTGAACCAAGGTCAGAATCCTACCCAAGTATTATTTGGAAGTCTGCAAGTAGTATCAAGCTCAAATAGAAATGAATCCCTGCAGCTGCATGTTGACTTAAAAAAAAAAAAACAACCATAAATTAACATTGGAATCAAGTCTATGAGTTCAAATCTGACCTTAGCTAGCTGTGTGACTCTGGAAAAGTCACTTATCCCTGTTTGCCTTAGTTCCTCATTTGTAAAATGAGTTGAAGGAAATGGTGAACTATTCTAGTATCTTTGTCAAGAAAACCCCAAAATGGGGTCACAAAGGGTTGGACATGACTGAAATGAAATAAAAAACATATTATGTTTTTATTTATTTGTTAAACATTTGCCAATTACCTATTAATCTGCTTCAGACCCCCTTTGGGAGTTTTGTGCTGCAAGTTTGACATCTTTGGTCTAGAAGACTCAAGAAAGAATCCTTGTATTCTGGGGTCCCATATAGATATTCTAGTTTACTTAGAGACAAGGGCTCTATGGAAGCTTAAGATTTTGTTTACTGGTCTCAAATATCTCATGCTTCCCTTTTCAAGAAAGAAACATTCCAGGGAAGTCACCTATAAATATTTTTATATTTCATGTGGCAAATGGAAAGATCTCAGGTCATAGCTGATGCCCTGAGGCAGCTTCTACCCAGAATAATGCATCAGAGCTGAAGTCAACCTAGTCTGAATTTCTGTGCCTAGACTGGTCTTATAGATTTAGATGATATGAGACAGAAAAAAAAAAGTCCTCTGGTTTGGTGATACCAGACCATTGGAAAATATGTGAAGTGGTCCCATAAACCTGGATTTGTGAGTTAAAGGTTTCTTTATTTTAAATGATTCTTAACATTAGATGGATATTATATTGTAGTCGCATGGTATATGATGCCTAACAAATAATAGGTAAGGATTTCACAAAAGCTTGTTGAATGTAATTTAATTGGCAAGGTCCTTCCCAAGCAGAGAGAAGGTAGGGTATTAACCCCTAACTTGCTAACCTCTTAACTTTTTCAGAATGCATGGGAACCCATAAGGTGAGAGTAATGGAAACAGGAAGTTATTTAAGTTCCATGCACTCCATTATTTTTTTTTTTTAGCAAGATGTATGGGCTGAGGGTACAGAAAAGAGAGGGAGAACATGTTTACAACTTTCCAGGTTTCTGATAGCTTGTTTGGAGGTTGGGTTAACAGAAATTCAGCTATGAAGAAAAAACACTTCCTCCACTGTTTCGTGAAATGTAGGATCTGATTAGGCTGTTTTCTTTCATTCTTATACCTTACCATCATTCTCCAGTACTATTCAGAGGTATCTAGGTGGCTCAGTAGTTTGAAAGTAAGGCCTGAGTTCTAGAGAAATGGAGAAACAGAAGAAAGAAATGGCAAAGCATGTCAATATCCTTGCTGAGAAAACCCCATGCATAGTATTGACATGCTGTGGTCCATAGATGGAGAAGAGTTGGAAGAGTTGGACACAAGTGAATGACTCAGCCACAACAATAATGATATTCAGTTCAGTCTGTTCCATGGAAGAGTGACTTGTGGCAAGTTAGCATTCTCATGTCAAAACATTCATCCTGGTGGCATCCTATAGGCAGGAGCTCTTTTTTGTTGTTCAGTCATTTTAGTCATGTCTGACTCTTCATGACCCCATTTTACTTTGTTTTTCTCCAGCTCATTTTACAGATGAAGAAACTGAGGCAAGTAAGGGTTAAGTGACTTGCCCAGGATCACTCAGCTAGTCTCTTAGACCAGATTTGAACTCATGAAGATGAGTCTTCCTGATTCCAGGCCCACTGCTCTATCCACTATGCCACCTAGCTGCCTCATGGCTGGAATGCTTAGCTTTAATATATTCTCCTTCTTCCCTGATCCCTTTATTTCTTTTTGTTTTTACTCCATTTTGCATTCCCTTGAAAACTTTATCCACTTTTTTTTGTGTTGCTTTTAAAATTGCCATTCAGCTATCCCTTAACTTTACAGCCAAGAAAGATCTCCTGACCCTTTGTTTCCTAGGCATTTGAGAATTCTGGTTTTGTTGATCTGAACATTCACATAAGAAGGTGAGATTAGTATTTGTTTGGTTTTTAGATTAACATTTTTATTTCATGCTCTTGAAGACAGGAACTAGAAAGTAAATTCTGAATTCAAAAAACCATCTTTCCCACCGGCATAAAGAGTTGAATCATATATGGCAGTGCTATTGTACTGTAGTATGGTCTCTTCCCTTAACTACTTCCTGCTGTCTGACACAAGATCACGTTGGCATATTTCTAGAGAAGCCACTGAGTTGTCTTTCTTCTGGGGGTAGTGGAATTATTCTCAATGATCCAATGTCACGTAATCAGTTTGGCCTTCTGACAAAAGCCTCAGATGTCCTTGATTAAAAGTAGCCTGGAATATATGGAGACATAAAACATTTCCTTATGGGGGTTGTTGAGAAATGTTTAATATTCTTTAGTAAAGTTTTATAAGGAAGAATACTTTATCATCATGTAATTACTAATCATTTTCCTGTGTGTATTCTAGAAAGTATGTTTACTTTTAGATAGGCATCAAATGCTGCATCTGCCTTCCCCCCCCTCCCACATCCCACCAAGCCCTTTACTAGAAGATCTTTCCTCTCTTACAGTTAAGTACTATTGTACAGTGATCTAAAATGTATATTTGACTTTTTAAAACATATTTACGTTAATTTGCAAGAAGTAGTTAATTCTAAAGCTCAGTGCATTTCAAGTATAGAAGAGAATTGCAGACTCATTTATGTGTTATCCCTCATTATGCAGAGTTGATTAGCAAGCCTCACCATAATAGTGCAAAAAGCAAGATTTATGAATGTTCATGAGAAAAATATCTCAAAAAGCAGCTAAGTTTTCCCAAAGCCTCGAGGCAATTGTGAGTTATGTTATACAAAGGAGATAGCAAAGAAGCCCCTTAAAGTCATATGGGTCAACATAAATAGGATTTAATAGTTTCACTAAAGATCATGGGAATCGGAATCAGACAAAACTTTAGAGACAAGAGTCTGACTTTCTCACTTTATAGATGAGAAAACTGAGGCCCAGTTTGAGCTAGGATTTGAGTCCATGTCCTCTTAGTTCAGACCCAGGAGTGTTTCCTCCTACTTGATACTGCCTCCCAGACATTGCAGGTAGAATGACTTCTAAGTTCAAAATTGAAGGAGCTGGACTTTTTTCTTGGTGATTCACAGAGTAACCATGATTGATAGAGTGACTTTTGTGTGCAAGGATACAAAAAGTATCCCACAAAAATGAGACTATTAACTCATTAATCAGTCTTTTGCAGAATATCAAAATGTAAAAAGAAATTTGAGTGGCAATTTAGTCCATATCCCTCTTCCCAGGTAAAATTACACTTATATCATATCTACTAAAGCAAGTAAACTCCTGCATCTCTCCTAATTTCCCATACCAATGTCCTCATAATTCGTTAGAAAATTCTTTGTGTAAACAAATCCCGATGTAATTTCTTCTGCTGCTTTCAATAGAATACATATGAAGTGACTTTTATAGGACTCTAACAACTGGAGAACTTAGTTTCTAAATTAAAATTCCAATTCATTTTCATTTAATTGAAATCTTCTAGATTTATTTTTTTCCCCTATCCCAAGAACCTCTTCCAAATCCTTTTTCATCTCTCATCTGTACAAACAAATAATATTCATACATACTGAATTCATTGAAGCAATTGTAGTGTAGGGACTTCTGAAAAAGGTGGGGGGGGGGAAAGGTAACTTGGCCTAGGCATGGGAATGGGACCCATTGTGAGTGGACTAGCCTATGATATTCTAAAAGGTGTTTTTTTTTCTGAAGAAAAAAATGAGAAAATTTTTCAAGTTGTGAAGATATAGATATGTATTGAAATGACTAGGACTAGCCTCCCCAAATTTGAAAGTAGGCTTTGCTTTCATCAATCACCTTTTCTTTACTCTGTGGTCTTTTTCTTCCTGTATTTCCAATGCCCATAATATCCTTTCAACCATTTCCTTGATCAAAATCTTCTCAGATCCTTCCTTTATATTATAGTATTAGTAACCAGTCACATGTTACCCCTCTCGATACTTTAGGTTAAGAAGAAAAAAATTTAGCATAGGATAATAGCTCTAGCTAGAAGAAGCCTTAGAGTTAATGTAATGCAGGAGTAGAGAAGCTGTGCCCATAAGATTATGTATGACCTTCTAGGTCCTTAAGTGTGACCTTTTGACTGAATCCAAATTTTACAGAACAAGGTAAGTGGAGCCTTTTGAGTGAATCCAAATTTGTTCTGTAACATTTGGATTCAGTCAAAAGGCCACACTTAGGACTTAGAAGGCCACGGGTTCCACACTCTGGATCTAGAGCAATCCCCTTAATTTATAGATGAGGATACTGAAGACCAAATAGATTGTGACTTGCTCAGGGATTGATTTAATTATTATCATCAGTTATCCAACAGGGGATTGTGTTCTTTCGTAAACGGATCTACCCAGCGTCTCCAAACTTTATCCCGTAAATAACTTTCCATTAAAAAAAATTTGAAAAATGTAAGTTAAACCTCTTCCTTATCTCCTTTACATATAATACTGCACTATTTTGCATGTACTCAACCCCAGCTGCTATCCTGGTAAAACCAAGAGAGCCTAGACCATAAGAAATAAGTAGTCATGTTGCTTTGGTTGTTTCAAGGAAGCTGAAATATTGTTTTTAATTTTAGAAAAACTGGTGCAATTGCTTGCTTTACACCAAAATAAAATGAAACAAAAATGAAATAAACTTTAATGACTACCAAATTGATGCATTCTGGCCAATATTTTAAAAATCTTTTAAAGTACAAAATAGGTGAAGCCCCAAATTAGCATCAGAAAACCTAGTTTGGAATCTAATCTTAATAATTTATTTTGTGATTTGGACAGTCCCTTCAAATTTTCTAATCTGTAAAATGGGGAGATAATAGCCATCTGTCCTGGCTATTTGCTTATGTTACAAGGTTATTGTGAGAATCTGATAAAAGGGTGTATAGTAGAGTAAATGCTTGGCATACCATAATACTACTTAGATTTCATACATAATTTGAATACTAGAAACACAAACTCTGACATTAAAATAGCACAATATTTTGATTTTAAGTGAGACTTTCAATCTAATTTCTATGTGCTGAACTTCCACCCTTCAGTATCATAGGTTGCCTAATAAATCAGGCTTTTGTGTTCTTCTGAACAATTTTCCTTGTCCACTATTATTTCGGATACTTTTTCTCTGCATAGCAATTATTTTGGGTTTCTGTTTCCACACTTAGGAACCCAGTTGAGCAGAGCTGAGCTGAAATGAATGTAGCTCTTCCTCTTTGATGAACATATAGAATGCTTGCAATTATGTGCTGCCAGCCACACATAAAGTTGTACAATTGTTGAATTGTCATAACTTCAGTTTAAAAGAATCAAAATGGAAACATACCCATTTTTTTGTCTTTTAGATTCCATTGAAGATGCTTTTTTAATAGATTGTTATGCATGGATTTTTAACCCCATAATTTTCTATTTTTAATTAAAATTTGTTTAATATGCCTGTTTGTCATAGTAGCAAGTTCCAATGTTGATAATGAATTTGTATAATGCAACTGTGACCCTTGATCTTGGAAAGGTTAGACTCTGACGAGGGTAAGGGAGATCACAATAGTTTAAATACTACATGCCATCCAAGCATATCTAATATATTTAAGTTTATACCCAATATTGAGTGATTTTGTTGGTGTGAGAACTCTATCTACCAATAAAGATGGTGACCATTACCTACAACTTAAGTTTTAGAGAGCAGTCTAAAGCTTTCACGGACTAAATTATTTACCGTCATCACATAATGAATATCAGAAATGGCATGTGAACCTATGGTCTATGTCCAGCAATCTATCCATTATAATGCATTACTGCTTTTTATGCTTAAGCTTACTTAGTATGAGATGCTAAAAAGAATGGGAATTTGACATCTTCTTCACTTAAATTTATGATAAGTAATATATACTTGTAATCAATAAAACATGTCAGGGAATCAGGTATGTCATTTACCTGCAGTTCAAGGTCCATAGAAACAGGTGAGTACTGTCCTTTTGTAGGCCTAAGATAAACAATGATTTCACATTGTCCTGCGTACTGCTGGATTTTTTTTTTCTAAAAATCTCACTCTAGTTCACTTTTTCTTGGTTTGGCAAATGACTTTGGGGACAACTTTCATATCTATTTTGCCAATCAAGATCTTAAAAGAGATGGAGTGAGTTTAACTAATGCAGGATGATAGACATTAAAAGACATCATGATACCGATACTACAACATTATCTGTATGTTATTGTTAAAGTGTTCATAGGCCAATCTTGGCCTTGATATACTCCCATTTAAAACATGATGCGACCATATGTTTAGAAGGGATTGAGAAATAGGAAACAAAATGTCTTGCTAATTGCTATAATCAAATATTTTATCTATTCATTTTTTGATAACATTAGAAATAGTGCTAATCATGATCTTTTCCATTCTTTTTAGAACTGTTCCTACTTTAAGATGTCTTAAAACATCAAAGTTCACGAGTCTTCAAAATTCTGCCCTACAGGGGGCTGGGATTTTCTATGATTGTGTCCACCTATTCTTCCTGACATCATTGTCTCAACTGTCATTTCCAACTTCCATTTCTCAAAAAGTTCATCAGGAACTGGGCTTAATATTCAAAGCTTCTTGTTCTACTCTATTTGATAAGAATTTAGGAGGAATTAGCCATTATGAAACACATACTCTGTGCTAGTCATTGTTAGGTGTTAAAAAATTGGTATATTTGCATTATTTTGAAACTATTTTCTTCCAAATTTCATCTACAAATATTCTTTGGAAGATGTACATAAGTTGGGACTCATAATAAAAACTTCTCCAAAATTAAAGTAGAGATATCTATGTCCTCCAGAGATCACAGAGGATTCTTTTACAATGTCCAAATGGAAGAGGGATTTTCAGTAAATGATGATTTACCAGATGCTTCTATTTGGGATGACATGTTGTTTTTTATGAAAAAGGAGCCCCAGAGCACTAAAGGACCCTTTAATTAAGATCCATAATCATTCAAAAGATATATCCTCATCAATCCACAGAGGAAAAACTATGCTGATGAAGAATACATGTTTCCCAGACAATGAAATAAAAATTGATGGACAGCTCATTGAATTAGTCCTTCAATATCCATATCACAAGAAGTCACTGCCGGAAGACAATGAACTTGTCCAGAATTAAATAAAAGGAGAAATGCTGGGTGGATTTCATTCGGTAAATTGTGGTGTGCTTTGTTATGGTCCCAAGTTGCTTCTTCATTGCAATCAAAACACATATCTTGAATTTCAGCATTTTACAAGTGATATAATGTGACCATAAGTTGTGGAACACTACAATCTCAGAAGAATTAAAATTAAAGTTGATTAAAAGGACACAGAAAGGTGTGTAGTGCGTGTATGTGAACCAGTAGTGCTCAAGGATATCAGGCAATTATAAAAAGAACATTTATGAATATGAAAACATGCCAATGATATAGCAAGAGGGAGTGTTTGTTATCAGTCAAAGGTTTGGATTTGTTACAGATTTATGGAATACTATGAATAATAATTGCATAGGATGAAAAGGTATTGGTTGAATCTGTAACAATAGAGGAAATACCCATATCTCCAAGACTAAAAAATATATGTAAGGATTAGAGTTCAGATGGTAGGCACCAAAGAAATTCTGAAATATCACTTTCATACACTTTTTAGCATGTAACTTGACACCTGCCTTAATATCTTCCCATCCTTTGAGTAAGGCGTCAGTGCTGGTTCAGTTTCCTCTCTTGTTAGTGTTCTAAATAGCAATAGGAATGGATTTTTAAAAGACAAGGAAGATTGGAGGGTAGGGTGGAAATAAGTATTGATGAAGCAAAGGAAATATACCTAATAAATGAACAAATATGTATTGAGCACCTACTATGTGCCAAGCACTGAAGATGCAAATAAGAATATTATATGCTCCATGCCCTCAAGGAATACATTCCACTAGCAACATGAAACGTACGTTACAAGATGAAATACAAGAGAAAATATTTTTGGCTTAGATGTCCCCAGGGGTTTTGAGTGGAGCATAAAGGCTGTATATTGTTGCGCCCTTTCCTTTAGCAGTGGTCATATTGATTTAATTGTTATTTCCTGAGTTGGGCTAACATTGGAAGGGAGTATATATGTGTTGGAAGAGTGGATGGCAAGATGCTCATGGAGGCTGCATTGTCTAAGTGAGTGGATAGATGGGATGAAGCAGTCTGTCAACGGAAGCATTCAAACAATAGCAAAAGGATTTCATGGCAGAAATGTTGCAGAAGGGGGTTGCTATGGAGGGTATAAGGTTGGTCTAGAATTAGAGATTATCAACCTTATTTTGTGTAACGGATCCCTTTGACAGTCTACTAAAGCCTATGGCCTCCTCTATATATATAAAGTATAAAATGAAATATGTGGGATTACAAAAGAAATCAATATAATGATAATTGTCTAAAAAAATTCATGGTGCCTAGGTTAAGAATCTTTCATCTGAAAGATCTCTGAACCCTCTTCCAACTCAAATATTCTACAATTCTTTGTGTCCAAGGCATTAAAAAAAAGTCAATAATTCTGTCTCTACTGTTAAGTAATATGGTATGCTAATGAGATTAGGAGAGCCTATAATTATAATTTCCCTTTTCCCTTTCACTGATTATCCTTAAATTTGTTAAAAATGACCAGTTACAACTTATAGTAGAGCCCCTAATTACTGATATCTATACTGATGGAACCTCATAGAAAGTTATTCCAACTATACTTTTCCCCTTGCCACAACTCATCCTTTAACTATTTTGTAGCTTACCTTTCTTTGTTCAGTGTATGTCCTTAAAGTTAAATTGCTCCTTTGCTCCAGAATATTCTATGGCTCCCCAATGCCTACCAACTAAAGTTTAAACTCCTTTTCCAGTTATTCAAAGCCCTTCACGATCTACCCTTTCAAGTTTTATCTCATATTATGCCATTCCATGTACTCTTTCCACCAGCCAGGTTTGACTTTTCCTGTCTCCTGAATATAGTCTTTGCTTCTGTGCCTCATTGCTTTTGCTCACATTGTTGCATGGCCCCAAGATGCTGCTTTTTGAATTTATATCTCTTCTTTAAAGCCCATCTGCCTTCTGTGTCCTTTCTTTTGCAACTTAAATATGATTTTGTGTTTCTCCAACACATTCAGAAATGATTTACCATTTAAACATTGCATTTCACCTCACAGAGGGATATGCACACAATAGGCACTTAATGCATGTTTATTAAAATTTAGTCTATAAAGTTGATTGAGCACTTATGATATGAAGACTATTTTATATACACATTATACACACACACATTCATACATACATATATTTGCCCAGCAACCTACAGAATTCATCCATTAGTAAATGTATCTTGGGTGAACGCTCCAAATAAAAGTAGGACAGGAATTGAATGGGAAAGCATTTTGGCTTCTCTTTCGGAAATTGCAATGTTATGTTCAACATCCCTGTGTTTATAATACCAATAATCTTACCTTGATGCTGAATGCCTCCAAATCATGGAATGCTGCTACAGCTTGTTTCCCTCCGTAGAATGTAAGCTCCCTGAGGACAGACTGTCCATTTTTCTTGGTGTTTCCTCAGTGCTTGACATATAATGAGCACTTCATAAATGTTTCTTGGATGAATGAAGTTACATCCTGCATCATTAAGGGAATGATCCCATTAAGGACGTCGCAGAATATTGAGTTTATGGATTTCTTTAGTGCATGGCACTGTAGACTTTGTTGGTTCTTATCTGAACATCATGCGGTAGATGATATTCTGTGGCAAAAGTATAAGCTGTCAGATGCATGTAAAATGTCATTTGTGTATTCACCTGCCTTTCTTCCTAGATTCTTATCTCATCTCCTGGTACCTCCATAAGTGCTCATGGGGCATAAGAGCAGCTTTGGGCACCTACCTATGAATTCTTGTGTCCTCTTCTTCTCCCCACCCCTGTATGAATGTGTGGAATTAAACCTGGGGGGGGGGGAGTAAAAGAAAAGCTTCCTAAATCAGATGGGCCTGTAATTAGGGAGGAAGTGTCTCTTCTTGGTGCCTATATTTTCTTTACTCCAACACCCCCTCCCCCCATGCAAAAAGAATAGAAATTACCAACTTGGCAATGAATTTATGAAAGTTTGCCTTCCCTGGTGTCATTTTTGAAACAGGTTTTTCCTAATGTATTTATTACTAAAAATATTAGATCACATTTACTGTGAATATATTTCATAACAGTAATAGCCCACATTTATTTAATACTTTATAGTTCCCAAAGCACTTTTCATAGTAACACCATAAGAGGTAATGCACAGAGTCATACTTAGCTCTTAGGTATGGCCTAGCCTATTTTTAAATCTAGTACTCTTTTTTTTTTTTTTTTTTTTTTTTTTTGCTTTTTGGAGGGCAGTTGGGGTTAAGTGAATTGCCCAAGGTCACACGGCTAGGTTTTTTTTGTGTGTGTTAAGTGTCTGAGGCCGGATTTGAACTTAGGTCCTCCCGACTCCAGGGCCGGTGCTCTATTCACTGCGCCACCCAGCCGCCCCCTAAATCTAGTACTCTTAATGGGATATTATCATAAATGAACCTTAGACTTCAGAAGTTTGTTGGTAGCTTATGATAAAATGGTTAAAAGAAACATATCCATGATATTATAGAAAAGATCATTTTTTTCCCCAAAATTATGGAAAGTAAAAATGTTTGTATACTATACAAATGTTGAAACAGTAGCAGCAAGTATGTTAGAAAGGGATGACTATCCCACTGGTAATGTGGAAGGAAGATGGATCATATTTGTCTGACAAGCTAAGTGGTGGGATCAAGGCTAGCAGAAACCACTACCTGAAAACCTTACCATTCTTTCTGGTTGTTCTGCAGTTTTGTTTTGTTTTGTTTTTTACTGTGACGCTTAACTAAAGGGCAATAAAGAATTGGTTGCAGTTTTTTTTTTAAGTATCAATGGCAGCAGTGTGGTGAGCTGCAAAGGCCTTTAGATACACTGAAACTGAGACCACCGTGGTCCTACTCCTGACTCTGCTGCTAATTCAGTACACACATATGGGGAAGTCATTGTATCAAAGTGTATAGAAAAGTAGCATGAGAGGTTGCATGACATACTAAGTAGAGTGATAAACCTGAACCTGGAGTAAGGATGACCAGACATCTCATGTGTCCTCTGATACTGTGATTTAGGCAAGTCTTGTCCTCAGTTTTATCATCTGAAAACTGGGCATGACTAAGGGTGGTGAGTATCGATGTGTATCAAGCAAGTTGCTAACTTTAAACTCCTATGTAAATATCAGTTATTAGTAGGATATGGGTGTTAGAAAGTTGTCCTGAATTTAGGAAGATTTAGTTCATTTCCTGTTTGTCATATGCTAGCTGTGTGACCCTAGATAAGTCATTTAACAGATTAGCACACCTGGAAACTAAGATTATAAGATGTAGAGGAGATGTGATATATTTTGGTGGTGGTTCCTTATAGTGATGATATCACAGTCTGGAAAAAGACAAGCCTATATACAGATAACCAAAATATGTATTAGTATATGATTATAGTGAAACTTGGAATGGTAGAGTTGAACATTTGTTTTGGCAAAAAGCAGTAGACAAAAATTTAGATATTTTCATCCAATTTAATTTAATTCATTCCCATTTTATGCTAATCTTTGACCTTTTTTGAGTTGATTCAGCTTGACAAATGTGATATTTAAATTTCTGAATGATTGGTAATCCTTTATAATCATATTGCCATTAATTCTAGGATATTAGAAAACTCTTATCCAATATATTTAGATGTAGGAAACTATTATTATTGTTTGCATACAGGCATGAAGTTATAACACAGACTTAAAAAAAATACTACCTTTCCTACAAAATCTAAGGCATTATTTCAATGCAAGTCTCCAGCAGAGACTGGATAATGTACTTGTGAAAAAAAAATGTGCCTGTTGCCAACAACTGGCCTGGTTCTGGCTCATTCCCATAATTGTTAAAAAGATCTTTGAATTTTCACCTATTTTGTCACATAAATGACTAATATTCAGGAATCTTTAAGAATAAATATAATCTTAAAATCAAGTACATTGACTGACTGTTTTTTTCCCCTCAAAGAAGCAGCTAAGATGAAGATTTTTGTGGAGCAGAAAGTTTAATTATGATTAATAGTATGTGCACTTGGGGGGAGAAAGAACACATTCCTGGAGATCTGTGAATTTGCTGAAGGGAAACAGAGTGGTGAAATATGCCTTTAGCAGGATAGTGCTAGTTATGTACTTTCACTGCTGGGGAGCAGGAGAGAAGGAGAAATGGGACACTCCACCCTCTCCTTGTGTCTGCTCTGCTAGGAGTCTTTTTAGCCTACTTTGGCCAGCTGCCAGTTTGACCTATGGGGCAATCTGTAATTAACATGGACTCTCTCTCTCTCTCTCTCTCTCTCTCTCTCTCTCTCTCTCTT
>CM053597.1:124805132-124869328 GCA_028646575.1 Pseudocheirus occidentalis | reverse complement strand
AAAATTTGTACACAGTCATAGATACATCATATATGTGACGACCAATTTTGAAAAACTGGTCGCTTCTCAGCATCGCACAGTTAAAAGACAACTCTACAAGTCTCAGGATGGAAGGAGATGTCTACATTCAGAGAAAGATCCAGAAAGATCAGAGTTTAAAAGGAGACCGAAGCAATGCAGGCTATCATTCTTTTCAATGTTTTGCTTTTGTTTTTCTTTTCTCATTGTTCACTCCATTGGCTATAACACCTATACAACCAGACTGTTACAATGTGAAGGAGTTTGCAGATCCTATACATGATTGTATGCCACCATGGCGGGGGTGGGGAGTGTGGAGGAAGGGGAGAAAAATCTGAAACTCAAGTGACTCTGGAACTGAATCTTGTAACCTAAAAGTAAACAGACAAGTCAATAACATTAAAAAAAAAAAAGCCTGTTCTTTAGTGTCTTCTGTACTCCCGATGCAGTACACACAGAGGAGGGAACTCATGGTGTACTATGGATATAACCCCAGGCTTTCTATGGTGGACTAGCACAGAGACATTGCTAATGTGACTTCTGAGTTCTAATGCTGATGAACTAAACTTGAAAGTTTAGTTACCTCATGTCATATAGAACTCAGCTTTAATTTGTGATAGGAATAATATGGCCTGGGTAAAGACTGATATTTTCTGTGTATATAGTTGCCCTGTTCGTCCATGCTTGGCCACGATATATTCTCAATGGGAATTATAAACCATAGCATCCTGCCTTTGTGTGCTTCCCTTACTGGAACTTTGCCAACAAATCTGAGTTGCGTCATAGTCACATTTGAGGAAAGTGTGATGGATGAAAAACAGATAGCACTTGCCAGACAGATTTACCAGGAAACGGGAAACCCTTGGGCTTTCTGAGCTTGTTTTAGCAAATAATAAAGACTAATTTGGAAGTGTTTCTTCTAAAATAAAGCGATGTGATGATAACATATTCTATTATAATCAGTTCTCTAATAAAAGAAAGAAGTTCTTAAAAGGTATGTTTTAGAAATAAGAAATATGTGGTCCTAAATAACTGTAAAGTAGTAACTAGCACAAGGTCTGTTTTATACCTTACACTGGTGATTAGACTCCATTGCAGAGTGTATTTAGTGATTGAATTAAAAACAAGACCTAGAATAAACAGGCATATTTAGACTGAATGCATTAGACAAAACTTTTATTTTCTGGCTAACCTCCTACAGACACAGGCCTCGCTACAATGGCCCAGAATATTTTATATCCATTGTTAGTGTCTCAGCTAACAAACTAGTTTTGTTTTTTTGTGCCCTGCGTAAATACAAAATGTTCCAACCTTTTCCTTCTGTTTCAGGGTTTGTCACTGTTTTCAACTGTTTCTCTTCGTAACGTGTGTTTGATGATCCCATCCCTGACCACCACATGTACCCTGAACTCTTAATCTTGCTTCTCAGCAGTCAGCTGTTTGTAATGCCTGGCTTTCAGCTGTGCTTCAGTGTATTCTCATAATGGGTTTTAAAAACTATATATAGGTAGCTTGTTTGAGGCTTCCCCATCTCAGCTCACCACGTAATCACTGTTTAGGAATCCTGCTGTAATTCATCTTTCTCAGTCATCTAGTCTCCTGGAATTGTACAGCTTTGAGTTCCACTTAGCTGTGCTAGATAAGTATCTCATCCAGGACTTTGCTGTTTCTGATCCTGTCTTTGCATTTGAAATGTCAAGAGTCTTGATTCGATATCACTGCTCAATAGGTCCTTCGTTGAGTCTAGAGATTGATTCTGAGATTTCTTGACTTTTCTCCTAAAGAGCATTATGACTCTCAATTTGTTTTATTTTTGTTTGTTACTATACAGTAGTGGGTAAATAAAAGGTAGGGAGCAATATTATGTAAGACATGGTTTTACTGAGCCAAATCATGGCTAAAGAGATTATTAAAATGAGAAATACTATAGTATATTGTTTTCTATTATATACAGAAGATATGTGTGTTTAAAGTGTAGTCCTGAAAATCTATCATCTTTCTGTTTCCTCTGAAAATTCTTTAGTGATGAACAAAAGCATTGTGGGACAACAACAAAATAGTAACCATAACAATAATAACATTTATATAACACTTTAAGGCTTTTAATGCTTTTTACATATGTCATCATTTATTGAAGTATTATTTACATATCATAGTAATGATTTTCTATAGTTCAATGGTACTGATATCAGGCCAAGTACTTCACATTGCTTTGTTATTAGGAATGTGAAAAAAGTTAAACAATTACAATTTTATATCCAGGCAGCATGGTAATGGATAGAAATTAGTCTTAGAATAGAAAGGTTTAAGTTCAAGATTCTTCTCTGATAGTCTAGTAATGGGCAAATGACAACTTCTTAGAGCTCTAGGCTGGTGGTTTCAAACTCAAATAGAAACAGTGTCCCCTAAACAATACCTAAAGATCCCTATGGGGAGCATCTTGACTAAGTTTTAAAATATAATGTTACGTATGATTTTTAAAAGTTTTCTTGTTGAATATTTACTGGTTATATCTTTTTTTTTAAACTTCATTTATTTTGGACTTAGATACAGAAAGACAAAAGAAGCATATTTCCATGTGCACAGTACAACATAGAAGATTCAATATAAGACCGTGAATTTCCATTTTAGACTTAAAAAAAAAACCCCACTGTGTAATAGATATTACACATTGTTTTCAGAACTACCCAGCTTTTCTGTGCTTCTGTCTATATTTTATGTTCTCTACTGCGCATTTTTAATTTTTTCTCCCCCTCTAAAGAAGGCTACAAGTAAAGATGCACACATATACATATGCAGATGTAAAACTATACAATTCATAGTTCGATTTAGCACTTCTTTCTTTGGAGTTCCTTCAGAGGTCCGTCCTTTGTAGTTGGTTTGAGTATTTATGATACTCAGAATGAATTAGTCATTCCAATTTGTTCTTAAGACAATATTTCTGTTACTATATGCAATGTTCTCTTGGTACTACTAATTTCATTTTCCAATATTTAATGCAGTTCTTTCCACTTTTTCTAATATCAATCAGCTCATCATTTCTTACAGCATATCACAATCATATACCACAACTTGTTTAGCTATTCCCTAATTGAAGGTCATTTATCATTTTAGCCATTCTGATAGTTGTAAGATGATATCTTAGAGTTGTTTTATAAAAGTCATATCTTGATCTGGTTCAAATTACTGGCTATATTTTTGACACTTCTGTTCTAGACAGTTCTCTAAGATGATAAGTTGCAGAGAAAGTACCCGTCTACATTGGTAGAGTAAGTTTCTTCATCTGGAAGTTCCTTGTACCATTGAAATGACAAGTCCTTTCCCATTGTTGTCTCTAATACTCAGTTTCACAGAGAGGTTGTGGATTACTAAGAATGCTGCAGCAGAAGTTTCTCAAAACGTTTTGGAATAGTTCTTTAGAATGAAGTTCTAAAACACAGATGACTTTGACACTTACCTAAGGTAGCTTCTAAGCTAAGAAAATCATTATCTTCATTATTACATATCATGTAAGTCTAGGTACAAAGTGAGTTATATTTAAAAGGTATAGTCTTTGTTTTCATGGAGCTTAAATAATAAACAGAGGAAAAAAAAACAGAGAAGAAAGATGAGACCAGTATGATATGTGTTCAAAGAAAGCATCCATAGCCAGAGTCCTCTTATGCTGTGTTGTATTCCAATGAAATACTCGACTGATAATTGCCAGAAAAGAAAGCGTATTACTGAGTGAGTTTTCAAGTACTGATGAACACTACCTGAGAGTCAGTTTTGGTGCATTGGAAAGAGCAGTGAACTTGGAGTCCAAAGACCTAGATTCAAATACTGACTCTATCCTTTGTTATCTTTATAACTTTGAATCAGTCATTTCACCTTTTGAATGTAACTGACTTTGTCTTTTGTTAATCTCTGTAACTTTGAACGAGTCATTTCACTTCACAGTCCTGATCACCTAGAAGGCCTGAAGGACTTCTGAGTTCTATTCCTGCCATTCCTCTGTGACCTATGGAAGTCTAATGAAGAACTCATCTCATACTTGGGGAATAAATTGATAAAGAGTCTGAACCCTTGTAATTTCATATCATCCTTGGATTTACATAGGACTCACAATTTAATACAGCATGTAAGAGCTGGGTAGGCCCCATTTTGGAAATCAATCAGTGTATCTTCATGCCAAATTCTAATATATGGCTAACACAATAGGAGTGGCAAGCAGTTCCCAAGCAATCAAAAACAATGTGGTTGTGGAATGCCTAATTATTTGTGTGTCAGATACGACACATCAGAGCTCAATATGTATAACCCATGGCTTTGTATAAATAGAAGCAACATGGATCATCTCATTATGCTCCATGAGAACTGATTTGAAGTGGAGGACCCTTAAAATGAGTTGATGACTCTTAAGATGGACTGGTAGGAGTGTGCTACAGAGCTGTAGCAGCTTTTCTTTTTTCATTCTGAATCTAGTTTAGTGAATTATTTGGCAGCAGTGGATGCTTTTTCAATAGACATTATTTGAGGAAGAAGGTGACATATCAACATGTTCAACACTATTTTTTTTATAAAGCATGAATAAATAGGACACACTACATTTTAGTTCATTACAAGAGAATGTGGCCTGAGACCAGACATAAATGTGAGCCATTGTCATAGAGCTCCTTAGGGAATTGTTCTTAATAAGCACAATGCACGTGCAGCCATTCTAAAATGGGAACACCTCTTAAGAGGGCTAAGCCAGACCAGAAAATGAAAAGAAACCTTTTTTTCCCCCAGAAATCAGGGCACAAGTAGAAATATACTTGCTGATGGCACATTTTCTTTTGGCTAAGTGGTAGATAATAGAATGGAAAAACTAAGAAATTGAAAAAAAAATACATTTAGGGTCAGTAATGAAAGGAACCCTCAAAAAATGTGCAAATGAGGAAGAAGTTGACTAAAAATTTGCCCTTAGGAACTACAAGATAATACTGTTAACAAAACTTGACAATCACAATGGATTCTCTTTTGTGAACTTGTTTCCTTTTTTATTATAAAATGGTTTAATATTTATGAAGAGCATTAATTTAAATATCAAAAGTTTACAGCTGGTCTAATTCTGTAAGGAGAAAGAAAAGATTGATTATAATTAGATTTATGAATTTAGCTGACTTAATACTTTAATCTTAGCAAATGGCTACTGTTCTGGTAGGTCCTAATAAAGTTTAAAGCCAATCATTTTTCTCTTCTCCTTGGAACAATTGGGGCTGTCATGTCTGTTTTTGTTAATAATTAGGTATTTATATTCTTTGAGATTCAGATAGGTGTTTTGCAATATTCGCCCTTCATGGAAAGAGGCCTTGCCTAGAAAAAAGGACCAAGAGATAATGATGATTTTTAAGGAAAAAAAGCATTGTTATGGACAGAAAAACTGCCTGGCATACATCTCTAATGATTGTCAAATTGGAGGAAATATTTTTAAGTAAGAGTGCTAGCATTTGCTCATAATAATCTCAAGCCACAATGAAAAAATGAAAAGTAAAATTTGGATATTTTCAATGAAGACTAGTGAAATAGATATTTTTGATCAAAGCTTATTCTGAGGTCTTGGGGTCCTTTCCTTTGTCATGTCATGTTTTATGAATTCCAAGTAGTTGGTAACTGAATTGCAGGGTGAATAATTTGGGTTTCACATAAAACAGGTATGACTAATGCACCTATAGGTTATAGAAGGACTGGAACAAGGGGACTTAACTTATTGAAATCCTTTTCAACTTTGTGATTATTACATAAACTGGTCATTACAATTAAGCATCTGTCTTGCATGAATGCTTGAGAAATGAACACAAATTACACGGGCAGGCAGGTGGCAAAGTAGATAGAGTGATAGGCCTGGATTCAGGAAGAATCATCTTCCTGAGTTCAAATCTGGCCCCAGGCACTTAATAGCTGTATGACCCTGAACAAGTCACTTAGCCCTGTTTGCCTCAGTTGCATCATCTATAAAATGAGTCGGAGAAAATCACTCCAATATCTTTTCCAAGAATATTCCAAATTCAATTCACAAAGAGTCAGAATTGAAAAACAAGTTTTTTACAATGAAACATTATTCAGAGCATTGTTTTTATTCCATTAGATCCTCTGCCTTTACCTGTCATCAATTCTTGCCTTGGGGGAAAAACAGAATGAGACAAGAAATCTGAAATACATAGTGTTCATAAACATGTCTGAAAATAATTTTGTGGTTCCTGACTCATAGATCCAAATGCTATGGAGTATATTTATGAGTATATTATTGAGTATATATTTATATTTATGAGTATAAATGCATTATTTTTTAAAAATTTTGTTCATTTGTACCATCAAAGTTAGGTATTGCAAGAAATGTTATTGGTTTACAAAAAATTACAGTAACTAAAAAGAGTTTAGTTTCCTATGATTATAAACAATAGAGATACTTCAGGTGAATGTAGGAAGAATTTTTATAGAATTTTCAATCATTAGAAGGCTAACTGGAGAGAGTCAGCTAGACCTTTAATTGGACTTGCATTCCTTAGCCGAAAGCAATTAGTTAAAATAAGAAGCTACCAGACATGGAGAGTTGGGATGATCATCTCTCCCTACCTCTCCACGTACTTAGATACTTACATGTTGTCTCCTCCATTTGAATGTAGACTCCTTGAGAGAAGGGACTGTGCTTTTTGTTTGTTTCCTTTTTCTTTTACCTTTCTTTGTATTTCCCTCTACTCCTGTAATGATAATAAGAATTTGAAGATCTTCTCTGCCCCTTAATAGACCAAATGTAATCATATGGAGCCTATGGTGGGAGGAGATTGCTGAAGGGGTGGAGAAGGAAATGAGTCAGAGCAGTTAGACCAGGAGGAGAGAGAGGACATGTAGGCAAGCAGACAACTAGGGTTCAGAGTGTCATGGGAAGGCCCTAGCAGGCTTGGGAATAGTGTTGCTCTCTGCAGTGTTATCATGTATAGATTTCTTTGTTGCTATAATGCATCTGGTTTTCTGGTGTTGGGCTTTGGCTTTCTGGTGTCCAAATAAATGTTTTACTTCTGTCTTCTGTATGAAGAATCTGTTATATTTTGGGATTCAGAACTACACTGGAATATTCATAGTCACTGTTGGTGCTGCGAATATTTCCTTGGTTACAACAGCTCTTTAAGATAAGTCTAGCCCATAATGAGCACTTAATAAAGCATTTTTGACTGACTAATCTCTTAGTTGAGTATGAAGCTTTATGATTCTTGCCCTAGGTTCAGTTTTTGGTCCTTGTCCTGAATGCCAGAGTTCCTAGTTATGAGTTTCATGATCATTTAGGGAAACATCAGCACATTTTATCAGGAAATTGTAGGTTATTTATTTTTTTGTGTTCTATAGCTTTTAAAGAAAAGGAGATAGACCTCTCTTTCTTGGAAAAGTGAACAAATAATCTCTCCTATCCCAGAATGATGACTCTATATTTTTCTCCCTTAGGTCACCATTTTTGTTATGGAATCCAAAAAGTAATCCATCAACTCCTGGTATTCAAACTGAATCTGATGTCTGAAGGGAATTTCAACAAGAAAAATGGAGGAGCTTTATGAAATACTAGTGTTGACTCCATTTTTCAGAGTAGCCTATGTGAAAGAAGACATTTTAATAATCAAAAGATGAATATCAAACATATTCCAGTTTTTAGTCCCATAAGCCAGGAAAACTTTACATGATTAAAAAACTGTCACCAAAGACTTCTGAATTTGGGACAGCAGACATGGATTGTTGATGATACAACTATCTTTTTTTTTAAGCTAGGATTATAGAAAGTTGAAGGGCTCCTTCTGGAATCCTACTAGGGTCACCTGTTCCATATCAGACAATAATAGGAAGGCTACAAATGGCAAGAATCCATCCCGCTATCTCTCTAGCTCTTGTGGCCTTATTTTTAGAGTTCTGACAGCAGTTGCAAGCATTGTTTGCTAGTGTGTGCTTGCTAGGTGACAAGAACCTCCTTTGTTGCTGTTCTCTGTCTCTCTTGACAGGTGTAAGGCAGCTCCTAAATATAACCAGCTGCAGTCAGTTGGCTCCAATGGATCCTGACCGCGCACTCTAAAGACCCTCCTGGGTTCTAAAGAGCCAAAATTTTTCTAATGCCTACTAATGTATCTCAATTATTTTTTTGAATGCCAAGTCAAATAGAATTAAATGAGTGTGCAAGGAGTAGGAGCAAATAATTTTAAAAAAGCACAACAGAATCAATGGATTAGATGCTAAATAAGAGTGGGCAAGCAGCAAAAAAAATATGAAAAACAAATATTTTGAAGTACTTTGAGCCAAAATCATTTTTAAAAAATCAGATGCCTTACAACCACACAATGGGGAATAATGAGAACAGCATATATCCCCCCTACCCAAAGAAAGTAAGGAATGAATTAAAATTCCTTCTGAGTTTTTTTCCAACTTACTTATACAACATATATATTAGGTTGCTACATAATTGTTTATATTTTGTCTCCTCTGTTGTTAGGCTATGAGCTTTTTGAGAGCTGGTATGGTTTTACCATTCTTTGTCTCTCCAGCACTAAACTCAATGCTTGACACATAGCAATCACTTATTTAGTGTTTGTTGATTTAAATGAGTCAATGAATGAATGTGTAAAAAAAACAATTTAATGAGTGCCTGTTATGTGGATATGGCAGGTAGCTAAAATAAAGGATAGGATAAATACTATATATCCTACAAATCATATATATATGTGTGTGTGTGTGTGTATCTACATATATATGTAGATATCTGTAATAGGATAATAAATAGGATAAATAGTTCTTGCTTTATTAAAGCAACATCTTATCATAATTTGTTGCTTCATAATACACTAGTGTTAGAGAATTGTGCTTAAGAATACATACTAAATTCTCACACTTGCTAAATTCAGGGTAGTCTACTTTTGTTCCTGAGCAGTATCTATTTTCTCTACAGTCTTCTGGGATTTATACTTTGCCATCACAGATACCAGATCTGGCCAGGGTTTATCACCTTCACTTCAATAGAATTGTCATCATCAAAACCTATGAAAATGCTAGGGCGGAATCATTAGTTTTCAATTCCTTTTCTTCTATGTGGTATTGCAGTCATTAATCTCTTTTTTTCCTATTCCTTTTGTTTTTAATGTTCACACAAAAGGAATTAATATCCTGATTATAATAGGAATTAATAATTTTTGATGATTGCAATTATAGAAAACAAGAATATGCCAGCAATTATCCACAGATGTGTCTCAAATGCTTATTAATGTTACTAAGAAAACTGCTAATGAATTTCTTTTTTGAGTTGGTTTTCCTTCTCAGATGATGAATTTTTGTTGATAGTTTGACCAGTTTCCTTTATGACAGCTGGCATTCACTGAGAAAATAACTCAGGTTGGATTAAGGGTGTAGCCTATGGCCATGGAGCACGGCAAAACTAATTAACCCATTAAATAATTAATAATAAATATAATAAAAAGATAAATATAATTAAAAATAATACATTAAATAAATTAAAACACAAAGGTTTTTTTCAACCTGAGTTCTATGGCATGCTTACTAAAATGAAAAGCAGTTGTGTAGTCAATATAATAAACATGGTTCTTAAGGTTCTCATTTTTTGGACAATTTTTATATACAAAAAGAAAGAGAAAGAAGAAACATGCCTGCAGAGATTCAATGAGATTGTTATCCATGGAGAAAAGCTAAAATATAGGAAGAATAAGTGTGGTAGAAATGCCTAGAAATTCATAGAAAACAAAATTTGAGAAAGTAGGCAAGAATATGATATTACATGCCTATAAATAAATTGGACAAAGTAGGGCTAATAAGGAAATTGAACTAAGAATCCCTAGTTCTGTGAAGCTAATTTGATCTCATAGGTGTGGATGGAACTTGATTGATTGATGACCCAGGACTTGAATATGCATAGTCTACCTTTCTTGGGAAGTAACAATAAGTCAAAGGATGGTAGAAGAGTAGCTTCTTATATTAAGAAAGACATCCTTATGTAGACTATCCAGGAACCTGATGGGGAAGCATGGTGGAGAGACATGGAATGAAAAATAATGGAGACTAAAATAGAAATGCTATCATCATTTAACCTGGTAAAAACAGGAAATAATGAAAGTGTTCAGGAAACAGAGGGATGATATAGTAATGACAGTAACTTGAATTATTTGGATATTTGCATTTCTACTCTTCCTCCTCTCTTTCCATCTCTGTCCCTTTCTCTTTGTCAAAAATAAAGATGTAATAAATCTTTGATATGTTTTAATTATAATTTCAGTCTTCTAAAGATGGGAAAACCTATGAGAAAAACTGGAATGCTAGATATGATCATTGGTAATAATTGATCAGAAAGCCCTTATTAAGCATTTACTATATGTTCATGAATTTTGCTAAGCTATGGGGATATAAAGAAAATAAAGCTTGTTTTTATCCTTATGGAGCTTGCATTCTAATGGGAGAGACAACATATAATTGGTGCATAGACAGAAGTTTCTGAGTAGATAGAAGGTACCTTTAGACTAGAGGGAAGCTACTAGCAGCTAGGGACTATAAGAAAGGATTTGTTGCCCTAGTTGGTGCTTGAGCTGACTCTGAAAGGCAACCTTATATTCTTGAGAAGGGTGGAGGAGGCAATTAGGAGAAAGAATATTCCAGGTTTGGGATGCAAAAGCAAGGATATGGGAAATGGAGCACCATGGGGGGAGGAAAAGCAATATGAGTGGACTATTGAGATTATGAAGGGAAGAAGGAAGGGGCAATGCTAAACAGTGAGTTGATGTTGGCTTACTTAGTATTTCCTCCATTTAACTTAGTGCTAGCACACAATAAGTACTTAATAATTGTTTACTGACTAACAGATCTCAGAGGTTATAGATAGTCATTGGAGTTTGTTGGTGGGAGTAACATCTCTATGCTTTAGGGAAAATAATTTTAGCACTTATGTGGAAGATGTGTTGAAGCTAGGAGAGACCTCTAATTAGAAGGTTATGGGAATAGTCTAAGCAAGAGGTGGTGTGGGCTTGTTGCTAGGTGAAAATGATGGAAATTTTTGAAAGAAGTTACCACTCTTTCTTAGAATTCATGATAGAGAAGCAGAGGAAAGTCAGACATAGTCTAACATGCTTAGATTTTAGAATAGCTTTATAAGGGTACAGGGAGAAGAAAATCACAAGTGGGAAATATGCTTAGGAAGAAGAGAAAATTCTCAAGTTCAATATATGTCAGCAGTGTTATCTGGCAGCTAGAAGAGTTTAGTTTTATGATGAATTAAGAGAGAATAAAATCCAAAGAATAGTCAGGTGATCTATCTCCTTTTCTGTATTTTGCTCAGACAACCTTTATGGTCTTAAATTCAGTTTAAGTGGAATTTTAGAAAGTGTTTTGATAATCTGGGGAATATCTAGAAGAGGTCAGCTAGGATAATGAAGTCCCACAAGGTCATGCCACATGAAGATTAGCCAAAACAAAGCCCTGGACAAGCAATAGGAGAAAAGCAAGGTAGCTTTGTTCAAGTACTTGAGAAATTGTTGTATGGAGAAAGAAGAAGATTGGTTTTATTTGTCTCCAGAAAGCATAACTAGGAGCAATGATAGTAAAACTTAGATGACTGCTCATTTGGGAGGAAGTAGAATGGAATTCTTGTTCAGGTATGAGCTAGAAGAGAAGGACATTTGAAGTCCCTTGCAGCTCTTGACAGCCTGTCGTGATTCTGCACTGCTAACATCTCCCAGTATATCTGATACCCCAAATGCTTATTTTACAAATGGGAATTTAAACAGAGATTTGATAACATTCCACAAAATCACAGACTGACGCAGTGAAACACTAGTCCAGGAAAAGATTTCTGGTATGGTTTTCTTATGTGAAAATATGATTTCTCATAGTTTATTAATTGCATGGGGAATTTTCACACATTTCCTCAGCTGTAGCACACAGAGCTCATACCTTTAGCACATGTGCCTTCATGTGGTAATAAGGATTATGGTGGTAAGCTGATCTCTCAGGGATCACATGAGCGTTACTTGAATATAACTGAGGAACAGCTGTTTGCTTAAGCTGTGCTGTAGCTCTCTTGGATTCTTTGAGTCAAGTGCAAAGATTTTTGACCAGAATAGAAGATCTGACCACCATACTTTAAAAATATCTGAAAATATTTTTAAATGGAGAAATACATTTATTTGTATATGTGTGTGTGTATATATACGTGTGTGTGTTTATGTGTATAAATAAATATATACACACATACCTACACGCATGTAGATTGTATCTATATCTACATCTATGTAGATATCTAGATTTAAAATATCTATATATGACATAGATAAGATTATAGAAATAAAGGGACAATAAACCTTTACTATGTTTTCATCCAAGACTTCATTGTTCCATGATGATCCTAGGCTCTTGAAGGTAATACTAGTAGAGTGCCAACTCTGACAGGGCTTACCAATCTGGAAAAGCTTCTGTTGTGAACCTAATGATGAATCGTGTATCTTTTTTTTTTCAAGGACTAGCCTAGCTAAATTTAGAGAAAGTTTTTATTGGGTAGCTATGAAGCAATGATTTTTTTTAACCACGTCATTTCTCAAAGACCATGTACCAAGTTGTACAAAGGGTATGATATGTATCAGTTAGTACAAGTACCTGTGTTGTTGAAATCAGATATCCTTGAGTTATTGAAAAGCATTCCTTATTTTGAAAATATAGCACCATCCTCTTATTTCCTCAATTGTTAATATATGAATTGATTTGCTGTCTGTCATTTCCTTATTTTAAAAATAAAATCTTATTAATTAAATGTATAACATTTTTATGTAATTGGCATACTGACAATAAGGATTCAGAATAGAAGATATATTCATATATAGGAAAGAACATGGTACAGTGGGGAAGCATTTAATTCAGAGTCACAGAACCTGATTTAAATCCCAACTCTGCTATATAATTATAATAATAATCACACCACCAAAACCTTTAATAATAACACCATTTACATAGTGCTTCAAAGTTTGACAATACTTTACAAATCTTATCTTCAAAACAACCTTAGGAGAAACTAAAACCAACCAAAGTTGTGTGATTTGCCAAAGGCTCATCTTATAAATGTCTAAGGATGGATTTGTAAAAGGCCTTTTTTTTGGAGGGAGGAAGGCAGTGCAATTGGGGTTAAGGGACTTGCCCAAGATCACACAGCTAGTAAGAGTTAAGTGAGACTGGATTTGAGCTCAGGTCCTCCTGACTCCAGGGCTGTTGCTCTATTCACCATGCCACCTACCTGCCCCATCTTTTTTTTTTAACCTTTTTAAATATAGTATTTATTTTTTTCCAGTTGCAACATAAAGAAAATTGTAAATGTTCATTTTATGTAAAATTTTGAGTTTCACATTTTCCGCCTCTGCCCTCCTTGATGGTAAGCAATTTTATATAAGTTGTATATATGCAATCGTGTAAAATATATTTCCATATTAGTAACAAATATGTAACAAAACACACATAAAATAAAGTGAAAATAGTATGCCTCAGTCTGCATTCAAACTCCACAAGTTCTTTCTACAGATATGGACAGAAATTTTCATTGAGTCTTTTGGAATTGTCTTGGATCATTGTATTGCTGAGAAGAGATAAGTCAATCACAGTTTATCATTCCACAGTGTTATTGCTAGTATGTACAATTTTCTCCTGGTTCTGTTCATTTCACTCTACTTCACTTTATGTAAGGCTTTCCAGGCTTTTCTGAAATCTGCCTGTTCATAATTTCTTATAGCACAATAGTATTGCATTACATTCATATACCACAACATGTTCAGCCATTCATTCCTCAGTTGATGGGCATTCCCCTCAATTTCCAATTCTCTGCCACCACACAAAGAGCTGCTATAAATATTTTTATGCATGTGGGTCCTTTTCCCTTTTAATGACTTATAAGAGATACATTCCTAGAAGTGGTATTGCTGGGTCAAAGGTTATGCACATTTTTATAGCCTTTTCGGTATGGTTCCAAACTGCTCTCCAAATGGTTGGTTCACTTCACAGCTCTACCAACAGTACATTAGTGTCCTAATTTTCCCACATCTTCTCCAACATTTCTTTTCTTTTCTTTTTTTTTGGTTTTGTTATTTTAGCCAGTCTTTTAGTTGTGAGGAGGGACAGTTGTTTTAATTTGCATTTCTCTAATCACTAGTGATTTAGAGCAGGATTCAAGTCTTCTTGAATCCAATTACAACCTATATAACTTTTTTTTTTTTCTTTTTGGAGGGCGGTTGGGGTTAAGTGACTTGCCCATGGTCACATGGCTAGTTTTTATGTTAAGTGTCTGAGGTCGGATTTGAACTCAGGTCCTCCTGACTCCAGGGCCGGTGCTCTATTTACTGCACCATCTAGCCGCCCCCAACCTATCTAACTTTGAGTAAGTCATTTAGACTTTTTTGGACCTCAGCATTATCCAAATTTCTAAATCTAGATCTATGTCTATAAACCCACATATATGAATGTATGTGTACGCTAATGTACACTGAGAGAAAGAAGCAGTATGGCATGGTAGATCACCAGGCTTGAAGTCAGAAAGATCTGAATACAATTTTTGCCTCTGACATCTACTAGTGGTTTGACTGTGGGGAAGCCACTTATGCTTAATCTACTAGTGTTCTAAACATCTCTAAGACTAAGTTACTGAGAAGTTAGTTGCTATTATACATACTTACAGGGAGTTTCAAATCAGTGAGTCAATAAGCATAAATTAAACACCTATATTTGTGCAAGACCCTATGTGGTAGGTGCTTTGAATACACACACACATACACACACACATGTGTGTCCCTTACATTCAAGGAGTTTACATCTCAACAAGAGGATGTAACATATGTAGGGGAGTGAAAACCAAGGAAAGAAGTTTTCAGTCATAGGAATTGGGGTATAAAATTTTATGTCTTTTCTAATCACTAGAGTGAAGTAGAGGAGGGGTAAAATAAAGGAAGTATAGGAGCAGATGGTGAGATGCTCTCCCATCCCAGTAGTAAGCTCTGGTGACATGGTAGGTGGCTGGATAGGAGGATATGAAGCATGTTCTAGGGCTTGATTCATGTTGCATATTGAGGTGAATTTTCATTCACCAAGTAGGACAGCTCACCTCTGGGGCAGAGACTCAAAGCTAAGTTGACCAACTGGCACTCCTGGTCTTAACCATAACTTGGAGAGCATGATTGCAGGAGCAGGACAGATGACAAGTTTCCTGTGCCAGTATGGTGTCTTGAGGATGACTGCTGAGCTGGGATGTGAAATGTGGCCTTGGGTCAGCTGGATATATCTATACCAAAAGGTTGCCCATACCAATGATATTAAAGATCTCCTCCCCAAATGAAATGAAACAAACATGTAATAATTAATCTAGACACAAATATAGGTGGGGCAATTTCATTTTTCAAATAAAAATACTAAGGCTGTATCTGCAGAAAACTCCTTTTTTTTCCCCCTAAACTGGAAAACCAGAACAATTATAGATATGGTAAAGAATGTGCTAATTACCTTTAAAACCACCTTTACCAGACTGCTGTAATCCAAACAGATCTTTCACTAGAACATTCTCAAAATGTCCTTGAATGCGTTGTCAAAACTTTTTTTTTTCAATCTCATATGTCAGGGAAAGTGAACTGGAAATTTAGGATCCTTATATTTAATTTCTTGATTTGGTGTTCCTTGGTTTAGTCTGAGTATTTGATAGACATCAGCAAATGCTGAAATCATATCCTAGCCTCTGAGTAATGTGCTGTCTCATCTTAGACAAATCACTGATCTCTGGACTTCATTTCACTTGCAAATATCTTTCCTGTTGAGAGCAAAAGGATATAAAAAAAATCGGTCATACTTATCTCAATTATCATCTCTGCAGGATAAATATAATTATATTTACCTTGTTCATAAATAAACTATGAAGATTAAATAATAGGTGGACCTAAACAATTACTAAAGGAGCATAGATGCAGAGCCTAAAAGGAATTGAACTTTGATTAAATATGAGCTTTGTGATCTTATTAATGGTGGTATGCTCTCCCATAAACTGATTGCAATAGAGCAATACCTTCTCATTGCCATTTGTGGATGTGTCTTTCCACTAACCTTTCACATAATGTCCACTTATTGTACTGGGAGCCTTCTTTCAGTTATTTTATTTATTTTTAATTTAATTTTTTTGGTTACATTTTAAGTTCCAAATGGTCTCCCTCCCTCCCCACTTCACCCTAGAGAATGTCGTCATTTCTCACACACACATACACACACACACTATGTATATTTGTGTACACATACACATTACATATCTGTGTCACATATATTACAGATATACATATGTGTAAAACAATATTTTTATCAGTTCTTTTAATATTATACCCTATCCATTAGAATGCAAGATCCCAGAGGACAAGAACATCAAACATACTTACATATGCACATATTTTATATATGTATGTTTCTTATAAATCGATACTTCATCATTTCTTTTAATATTACTTTCTGTCCTTTGGAATGCAAAATTCTAGAGGGCAAGAACATCACACTTAGCACAGTATAGTGGCATATAGTATATACTTATTGAATATTTATTATCAAATCTGTTATCTAGGTGTTATCTAGATGTTTGTTTTTCCATCTCTCCCTTTTGTCATATGATTGGTCCACTCCTCTTTTTTGTATTTATGTTATGACATTCTTTATTCTAGATCTGTAAAATACAAAGCCCCCACAGCACTCCCAAGTGCAGCCTGAAACCAATTAAAATGTGTTGAGAAATATTTAAGAAAATTAAATGCAAATACAAGAAAATATGCTCATATCACATTTTAAAACTAGGTCAATATGCAACCCGCAGGGTTACTTACGTATAGTTTACCGGCCGCCTTTTCTATTTCAGTTGGACACCAAAGCTCAACACCACTTCTTACGTGAGATTTATTATTGACGTGCAATAGCCTATCAATGTCTCCATTTATCTCTCTGTTGCTCTTTGAAGACATCTACAATTTTGATTATTTTGGAGAAAGTTTTATTCAGTGATACAGAGTTATATATTGTCTTAAAGATTTTTGGTGTCATGAAGATGTAGGGTTTTGTTTACGGGAGAATCTTGGAATCATTGAAAGAGTTGTGCAATCTTGACTTGTATTCCTCTTATTTAATTCTAGGCCTAGCTTACGGTTCTTCTCTAATGTCTATTTAAAGTGTAAATACATACTTATATATGCAATTAGAGATATGAGTATAGATACAAATATGTGGGTCTAGCTAATTATTGATTTACCATCTATCTATCCAACTGGACAATATTAACTAAAGGGGAATTCAGATTCAGTTATTTCTTTTTCTCCTCAGTGAATTGTTAGGCTAAACCTTTCCAACGTGGTTATGAATCTTATTTAAGAGATTGTAGAGTATCCTGGAGCTTGATTCAGTCAGCATATTACCACCCACCATGAAGAGTTTCTGGAAGACCTCATTCATTCTTAGTTGCTAGTCCTACTTGGACTCTGTGTAGGATGTCCTCTTTGTCTCTGTCAGGTTTGCCATGACAATGGCAAACATTCTTTGATGAGCATATGCCTCCCTTATGCCTCATTTGATATTGATAACCAGAAGACTGTTGACCAAAGCTATCTCTGTTGATGAATTGATCATGGTACTCTCTATGGCTTTTATGTATGCATGGGAGGCACCTTGTTGGAGGAAGGTTTTTCAAGCTATATTTTATTTTACCAAATCAAATACTTTTTTTGGAGTCAGCAAACATATTGGCATTTTTGTGTTCTCTGAAACCTTCTGTCAAAAGTGTAATAGTAATGGTGTGGTTTTCTGTTAATTATTGTCATTGAATGCCTGTATGCATCTAAATTTAAAAAAAAAGAATATCCATAGTACATACATAGCTTTTTAGAATTAAGAAAATAACAAAATGGATTGCTATTTAAAGATACACCCTTAATTGTTTTTTGGGAGTACTAATTCCGTTTTAATTCAATTTAACAAACATCATTAAGGATCTGCTGTCAGGCACCAGGAATATAAGGCAAACAAACAAACAAAAAATGGTCCTTGCTTCCAGGGAGCTGAAATTGTACTGTGAGTAAACAATAACAACTGTGTGTACAATTAGTGAGTTGCCTGCTAAAAAGAACCATAGTTACTACATGAACAGCATAGGCTAATATCTCTAGGTAGTGTTTCTTAGACATGAAGGTATGAATCAAGTACATTGATCACATCGGACTGTAAGTATCTGAAGGCAGCAATCATATTTTAAATTTCAGTTGTAACTATCCGGTATTCCAATTCAGTTTATTTTGAGCCATATATTAAATGCATCCATACTCTGTGCTAGGAATAGAAAAGACAAAAATGGCAGCCATGTCAGACCTCAAGGAGCATATACTCCACTAAGCATTGAGTAAATGGTCAGTTCAAAGTCAGTGTTCAGAGTCTAGTTGAATGTATGAGTTCCCTGCACTGAATGATCACATTCCCCCTAGCCCAGGCAGTTTAAATGTCACATCCTGGCATGGCCTATCTAAACCCTCACACGGAATTCTATAAATATTCCTTTCTTCTGCTTGCTTCTCTGAATCGTGTCCTTGAGCTGATTTTTGTCCTGTTTAAAATACGTGGCATGTTTCAAATTCCATGAAGATGAAAGTTTATCTCCCACATTGGTAGTTCTGTGCCCCATTGCCATGTGATTTTGCAGATTCTTATAGTCTTACATCCTCCTGAAGAATAGTGTAATTCTAGGGAACAGAACAACCACATGTCCTTATATAATGATAATTCTATCTTTGTCTCTATCTCTCTCATTATATCTGACTAATAACTATTTTTTTTAAAGGACAAATCTTAGAACCATAAAAATAGTAAAATACAATGGAAAGAACATTGAATTTGAAATCAAAGGGCAGATATTTACTATTTCTGTGACCTTATGACTTGGGTAAGTCATTTTACCCCTGCACACCTCAGATTCATCCATAAAATGACTGGATATCGGACTAGATTACGTACACTGTCCCATTTGGCTGTAAATGAATGATTTCAGCATTTTCAAAAACAACTGAAGTGTTTCCCTGATATTTTTTCTCTTAATGGGAGAGTAGTTAGGTCAAACACAATTTCCCTCCATTTATGGGGAACATTCAATAAAGTATAAAGTTTTATTTTCTTGATCTTTCATCCCTTTGTTGTGATGACTGTTAAGGTTTGCAGTTGCTGCTGATTGTTACTCTTCTTCAAACTGAGACTGGAAACCCTAACTCATTTCATATGAGCGGCTAACCAATTCTCAGTTGGTAAGACTTTTAATCATTTCATCCATGAGCCAAATTTGACCCAGTGACCCTAGATGTAAAAGCTTCCATTTCTCATTATTGATTCCCTGGGGCAAAGAAATTCAAGGCTTAAGGTTCTGAAAACGAAAGCTCTAGAGCTCCATTGTGATAGTTATTTCTTGAAAAAGGTAGCTCGCCTCACAATGGGCATTATACAGTTTATGAACACTTAAAAACTGGTGGGTTTTTTTTGTTGTTGTTATTGTTCTTGGCTAGTAGAATTTGACCTTGTTTACTTCCTCACACTGACTGCTTTTGTTGTGATTGTTAAAGCTCTTACTCATTTATCCACCGGGTTTCTGAAACTCATCTTTATGCCAGGCTATGTGCTAAAGGTAATATAAAGAAGGGGGCCCTGCCCTCAAGAGGATTGAATTTACTTATTTTCTTCAGTACATGTGTACACATTCCAAAAGAAGGGAAGAAAATAAAAACATTTTCCCTCCATAGTACTTTTCCCAAACTACTTATCATATCTCTGCTGTAAAAAAAAAAAAATTTACATTGTCAGCAGGGTTTTTTCCAAGTGGAATGAGTTTTATGCTTGCTAGGGCAGACATGGTTAATTTAAAGGTACAGCTAGCAGCTTGTTTTGGTGGAAGTGGGTGAAGAGATAGTAAGTCCTCATTCTTTTACCCTGGTTAAACTACATCTCAACTTCCTTTCCCTCTAAATCTGACCTTCTCCCTACTCCTTTGGGTGGGTCAGCAGATAGAGGTGTGAGCTTCCAGATTGACTTTTAACCTACCTGCCCTTGCTTTCTTAGCAGACCCATACTTTCTCCTTGAATTTTCCATCCTTTTTTTTTTTATTCACATGTGCACTCTCTTCTGCGATGCAGAATTTGACAATAATAACAATGGCAACATTTATATAGTACTTTAAAGTTTACAGGGTTAAATGAATAATATATTAAAGTTTACAGGGTATTTTACATATGTTATATTATCTGATTGCCAAGATTTGTAGTGGGCCAAAAGTTCCAGTACCCTGCCATCAATCTGGTGACAAATATTTCCAGATTTAGCTGTTACTCTGGGAGGCACAATTATTTGCCAGGCTTAACTTCCTTAAGCCTTTCCAGTTTGGTAGTATCTGTGGGAGCTTGTGCTCCTTTGCTCCAAGAACCCACGAATCTACATCATTAGAACAATGGAAAACTACACAAATTGGTGATAGTCATCTTCCATGTATGACTGTTTCAAGAAAAAAGATCCAACCCTTTGAGGTAATACCTGTAACAGCCTGGCCTCTCCAAGATCCTGATCTAAAATTGGATAGAAAATAAAATTCTAAATGTATAACATCAACATTAAATTGCTTCTTAAATCATTTCAGGGACTGTTTCATTACTGCCTCTGCACTCCCAATGCCCAACACATACCACAGTAGGCACTTAATAAGTGCTTGTTGATGAATTAATTCATCTCCATTTTCTACCTCCCTCAAAAACAAGCTTAAATCAGTCTTTCACTCTAAATTACTAAATATAAGAAGAAATGTTGGTAGATTTAAGTTCTAATTATCTTTCCCATTGATTGCCATATAACACTGGATAGCTATGGGCCAGAATCCAGATGCTTGAATAATTTCTACTTTTCATTCCATACCATATTTAGAAGGAATAAAAAACCAGGGGGAAAGGAGGGAAATTGGTTGAACAAATGTGGCATTGTCCATGTGCCAGAAGTTTAAATGAGAGAAAATAAGAGAATTTGTTAGACAAAATGATGGAAAAGGCAGAATTTGTCTTTAGTATGCTTCTCCTTGTTTCATCCCTTTCTAATATTCCTCCTCCATTAACCCTTTATATCACCATGAAATTATGAAAATACAATGGGAAAATAGAAATAGTTGGGGGCAGGGGGAGTTGAGAATAGAGCAAAGGAAAGGAGAAGGCAGCAAAAGTCATCTTTACCTGATACTAGACTTATAATTTAATTGGCATTAAGAACTCTTGGATAACCAAACTCATTCTGCCCAGCTCTTTTTGTTTTATTCTTTTCTAGTGTTATCTCTTTTTCCCTTGATCCACCACTTTCTTAAGTGTTCATTTGTGGGGAGGGTTGTTATTGTTCTTCCTAAGGATCTACCTCACAGTGTTCACGTGATGATCATATGAGATAATCTATGTAAACCACTTAAAATCTTTAAAGCTGTGTGTGTACATGTGTGTGTGTTAGCTCTTATCATTCTAAGTTTTTGTCCAACTGTTAAAGAGAGGCTGTTTTTTCCTTTTATATACATTGAAAATCTGGTGAGAGGGAAGGACTCTGCAGGAAGGAAAAGAAGAAAGTAGACCCTGAAAAAAGCAAAGAAAGATCATTGTGATTTGGGGAAGAACGTGCCACTTGACTGGTATGGAACTTGTATATTTCCTGAGGTCAAAGTATATTCCATTTGACTAGGTAACTGTTGAATATATTTCTCGCTTTTGACCCTCCCTTCATATCATTCTCTTATGTGACCAGGTCCCAGTTCTTCCTTGTATGGAATTCTCCTTTCTTGTTCTCCCTTAAAAAATGCTTTCCTTCTCTTGGTTGATTCTTGGCTTTCCTATGTCATTAAGATATGCCTGCCCCAAGTCCTGCTCCCCTTCCCTCCATTTTTGACTTTGTCCTAGGCTTCCTAAGCTGATCAATGATCTTATGCAAAGATGTTAGTGGGTAACAATGTTTTGAAATGGTTACTCTCTATGTAGTACATTTTAACACATGACTGCTATGGAATATCTTAATAAGGAAAGTCTCAAATGTTAAAAATTTTGGTCAAAGGATAATTGTATTTAAAAACCACTCACATATAAGAAGACTCAAAGTTCAGGTGCCCTAATTATTTTAAGAGCATTTCAGGATAATGATGTAAAATTTTTTAAAAAATTTCTTTGTTGCTTAATTGCTCAGTTGTGTGGGTCTTTGTAACCTTATAGGCCAGCGGTTCTCAACTTGTGGGTCGTGACCTTTTGGGGGATCAAATGACCCTTTCACAGGGGACACAAGGGTTGCCTAAGATCATCGAAAAACACATATTTCCGATGGTCTTAGGAACCGAGACACCGCTCCTCTATCTGTGTCCAGGTGGGTCTGCCCACCTGCAGATATGCCCACATATGAGTATTAAATGGTTGCAGCATTAGGAAGGTTGAGAACCATTACTATAGACCATACTGTCCATGGAGTTTTCTTGGCAAAGATACTAGAGTGGTTTGCCATTTCATTCTGCAGCAAATTAAGGCAGACAGCAGTTAAGTGACTTGTCCAGTCATATAGCTAGTAAGAATCTGAGGACCACATTTGAATTCAGGTCTTCCTGACTCCAGACCTAGTACTCTATTCCCTGAGTCATCTAATTGCATCAAAAATTCCTTACATGTTGAATATTAGATGTGTTGCTCTAATTCAGTATATAAAAGCATATTGGTACATCCTTTCTTAGTAACTGTATTCTTTTCAAAATCCATTTGCTCTTTAACATTACATTTGGAAGTATGTGCTTATTTCCTTCTGTCCTTCCATCCTTCCTTCCTGCCTTTGCTTGTAGGGTAAGATGCTGAAGAAAGAAGAGACTTGCTAGGAATATCTAGTGTCCAAGGTGAGATTATTGGCAGCACTCTCTGTATGCTGATTCAGTGGCCTTCTTGGGAGTGAAACTTTAGAGAAGGTGAAGGGTTTGTCTACCAGATATTAATAATGCCAATTATAATAACATTCCTTACAAGTCTGTATCACCAAAACATAAGGAATCATAACATTTTGGCCAATACATCCTCCGGACTTAATCTTCCAATACCCACTTAACAATCCCCAGAGTGAGGCCATAACATCAACTTTTCTTGGAGTCAATGGACAATTTTAAGAGTTTGGGAATTATGTTCATAAACATCTAGCTCACGAGGGTCCATAAGTCTGTTTTCTGTCCAACACACACACACACACACACACACACACACACACCCACACCTGGTATTGATTAGTTTTTTATGAATTAGTCAGTCAGACTTAATTAGTTTTCAGAAATGATTATTGCATAAATGCTGTGGTTTGCACCAGACATGCCTCCAGAAGTCTGTGGCACACTTCCCCACCGGTATATGCAGAGTCAAAGAAAGTAGACCTAAACTCATAGCATATGTAGCAAAGGCAGAAACCTCATAGATCTAGAACTCTTTTTTGCTGAAGTTCTTAAGACTTATGGTGCACCTTTTCTTTTTCCTTTTAATTGTTTTCTTTTTGGTGAGACCTTTTGTAGAATATTCAATCCTCCTTTAGTAATCTTGAGCAGTCTCTCCTTCTATCATGATTTAAACACTGTTGTCAGCTGTTCTGGGGATGCTGCTAGGGTGCTGATGGGTAGATAGTAACTCTTAAATTCTCTGGACCCTTGAAAGCTTATGAGATCTTCCCCCCCAAAAAAGTGGGAAGAGAGTGGAAAGGGAGAGGAAGCCAAGATCTAAGTGATTTCTTTATCCCCTACCACACATAATTCCTTCTTAAGATCTTGGATACTTGAATTCCCATTTCCAAACTACCTTTTTGGTTTTATAATATATCCTTTGGACCAACAAAAGAATTAATATATAAAATATCCTTTGGGCATGGTTAAGTCTTTCAAGTAATCCCCCCAAAATTTCTGTTGTATATGTCTCCATTGAACTGAAAAGTCCAGGCTTCCTTCCCACCTAGTTCACACCTAATCCCTTTGAATGATTGATTCAAATGAAATGTGTTCTCACCTGACAAAGATTTTTGGGAAGTAGCATCTTGTCAGTTCCTTTAACCTTTGTGGAAATCATATACAGGAAGAGAAATTAACCAGAAACAAATGAATCAATATTGTTGAAATGCTAAAATATCGCTAGAAATCTCTCATCTCTAGATAAAGTTATACAAAGTATATCAGAAAGGGGGTGGGAACTAGAAATTCAGAACAAAGAGAATGACAATGGAAGAGAAAAAGGGAGTTCATGAGAATTCTAAATTAGAAAGATTTTTAATAGTTCTTTTTTGTCTTTCAATCAGAAAAAATTAACAAGGGTCTGGTAGGAACTGGGGAATTGTTAGAGGCTATAGTTGGAGAGGCCAAGTGCTAGTGGTAAACAAAGAATTTGAAAAGAACTTCTAAGCTGAAATGATTAAATGAAACAATAATCTTTCCCATCTGAGCTCTAATTCCTTGGCCAAACCACCTTTGGTTTGGTTTCAAGTTGGGGGAAGGGGAAATACTTATGGGCCTGAAATGTCTAGGCCTGGGAGAGGGGCAGGCAGGACTCATTGAGGGTATGTAGAGTCGGTGCCTAAAAGATTGTATTCCATTATTCAAGTGATGAGAAATAAATGGGAAAGGTTTGTGAAGAATCCCAACTGCTTGTTTGGAATATAACCAGGAATTCTTTTTGTTTTTTTTTTCCTAGTTAAAAAATAGAAACTAAAAAAGATATGTTTGATATATCTTTAAAGGCCTTACTATTTAGTCCTATGACAATAGTATTAAAGTATCATACTTCTCTTACCAAAAGATATTTGATATACTTAAAAATTATTAATGTGCCAGTAGTAAAATATATAGGCAACCACATTTTAATGTTTCAAATAATATTCATTATACTGCTTTCTAATTGGTCTTTCTGCCTTCAGCGTCTTCCTTTTCTAATCCGTCTTCCACCCACCGGCCAAGTTCAGGTCTGACCACATCACTTCTGTGCTCAAGAAGCTTCAATGCAACCTATAATACCTTATGTTCGACATCTAAAATCCTCCATGTTCTGGTTTCATCTGATCACTCCAGAATGATTTCCTCTAACTTCTCCTCATATCCTCTATAGGAATAGGGAATTTGTGGCTTCAAAGCCACATGTGGCCTCAAGACAATCGGTCCCCCACCCCTAACCTACATTATAGTCAAAATGGTATGCTTCATCATCTTCATGCAAGACATCACTTCTTTTACCCACATGCCTTTGTAGAGACTGTAACTCTCTGCTCTCAAGCCTGGAATATTTTCTTCCTTTCCTCTACTTCTTAGAGCTAGGTGGAACATAGATAGAGTACCTGGAGACTGGAAGACCTGAATTCAAATCTAGTTTGAGACATTTACTACCCATATGAGCCCTGGGCAAGTCACATATCCATTTGTTTTTTTGCCTCAGCTTCCTCATCTATGAAATGGGAATAATAATAGCATCTACCTGCTAGGGTTGTTGTGAGGCTCAAATGAGATGATAATTATAAGGTACTTAGCACAGTACTTGGCATATAGTAAGCATTCTACAAATGTTAGCTGTAATAATAATATCACTTACATTCAAGGCTTGATCTAATTGCCATTTTAATACAAGAGGTTTTTCTTAATTCACCTATTTGTTAGTATCCCCAACTCCCCAAATACTGTATATGTGTATATACATATATGTGTATATATATATGTATAAGAACACATTTATATGTACACATACACACATTTTTATGTGTACATGTATGTGTGTTTCATATTTACTTTTCTCTATAGTTCTTATTTCTTCCCAATACCAAGTAAGGTCCTTGAAGGTGGAAATTCTTTCACATTTTCTTCATATTTCTGCAGTCCACCGGGCCTGGTAGTGCTGGGAGCAAGCAGCATCTTCACTGTACTTAGATCACAAATGAAGGAACAGAAAACAGAATGGACGGAGTCGGTTTGGGTTTTGTTTTGGAGAAAGAAAATGGTCTTGTAAATATAGTCCTAGTCTTTTAGTCAGAACATTTTACTAGCATTGCGAATACGAACAAGCCACTTAAATTCTCTGAGACTCAGTTCTTTCATCTATCAAACGGGGAAAGTCATACCTTAATGGTTCTTCTGAGGCTCCACTGCAATAATGTAGCACCTTTTTCAAATGTTAGAATCTGCATATGTGTTGATTATGAATAGAATGACCTGGAGATGTTAGGACAGTAGAATTCATGCAATAGCATGGAATTAAATAGCTCCAATTAGTGAAACATTATTTACTGAATGAAAATGGATTGCAATAATAAAATTGTGAGAACAACTATTTCTAAGTAGAGGGAAAGCAGTAAGTAATAGGACTCCTCAGGGTAACAATATATAGGGCAGATGCTTAGTTAACTTGGTGAAGTGTAGCTTTGAGAAACACTATGACTGTTCTGAGGCAAATAAGGAAAACACCAGTAGGTTTAGGAAAGAGCTGACTTAGGGTTACCTACCTATGGTTATATAAGTATTCTTTTTGGGTTGATGTGATTATGCTTAGAACTCTGGATGGCCTAGTTTATAGAGAGTATAAAAACAAGATATATATGTATGTCTATATCTAAATCTGTCTAGATTTTCTATCTATCTATCTATCTATCTATCTATCTGTCTATCTGTCAAGAGGTATATATAGATATGTGAGTGCATGCACACACACATATATGTCTTACATTAAATGCAAAAAATAAGTTGTATGATACTTCTTAGAATTTTGTTTCCTTCAAAACTTTTCTAAAGGTTAGATGTGAAACTTTTTGTGATCTTTTTTTAAAAAAAAATTTGGGGGGGGGTGGGAAGGCAAGGCAGTTGGGATTGAGTGACTTGCCCAAGGTCACACAGCTAGTAAGTGTCCAAGTGTCTTACTCAGGTTTTGAACTCGGGTCCTCCTGACTCCAGGGTCTGTGCTCTATTCGCTGTACCACCTAGCTGCCCCTCTGATCTTCTTGCTAACCACCTCCCCCCAACCCTGCTCAGCTCTTAGTGCCTCCCTTCCCCTCAGATATCTTATAGAGTGTGTGTGTGTGTGTGTGTGTATGTTTAAGTATAATTTACATGCCCATGTTTCCTTCCCCAGTTGAATGTGAGTTCATGGATAGCAGAGGATATTCCATTTATGTCTTTGTAACCCCAGCACCAAGCACAGTGACAAGCACATAGTAGCTGCTTAATAAAAATTTATTAATTTAAAGATAATTAAATTAATTATAAATTATTTGAAATTCAGAGTTTGGAGGAAATGATCAGAAAAGCGATTTAGAAAGTGATTTTACTTCAGAAATAGATCTGTCAGTTTGAGAAGCCATATATTCTCCATTAATTATAACAGCACTGATGACGTTCTTCTAGGAGAGTCATTGTGGGCTACTGAATGGGAACTGGATTTGGATTCAGACGTACTGGGCTCTGGAACAACTTGTTCAATCTTAGATAAATTAGTGAAACTTTTGTTCTTTATGTGTTTTTAAAAATTCAATGAATATTTAGAGTTGGAGTGCATTAATAAATTGAAAATCAATAAATATTAACAATATACTTAAGGTACTGTTCCTAGGCACTTGGTTCCCGAGACAAAAAAGAAAACCTATCTTTCCTTCAAAGTGCTTGCATTATGTTAGGTAGAGTGACTTGTGTATACTCAACAATACACTAAATAAATATCTTTTTTGCCAGAGAATCAGCAAAGGGCTCTTGTAGAAGGACTTTGAATTTAGCCTTGAAAAAAACCCCCAAGGATTCTAAAAGGTGGAGACAAGGGCACAAAGAGGAGATAGAGTCCTGTGAGAGAAACAATCGGAAGGACCATAATATCAAGGAATGGGGGCAATGTCTCGTAGCACCTGGATGGCCCAGTGGATAGAATGCTGGGCCTAAAGTCAGGAAGAATCTTCTTCCTGAGTTCAAATCTGACCTCAGACACTTATTAGCTTTGTGACACTGAACAAGTCACTTAACTCTGCCTCTGTTTCTTCATCTGTAAAATGAACTGGAGAAGGAAATGGTGAGCCTTTCCAGTATTGTTGCCAAGAAAATCCCAGAAGGAATCATGAAGGGTCAGACAAAACTAAAAAATGACTAAGAAGCAACATGATGGTACATTAGAGCTGGACTATATAGGACTTTAAATGCCAAAGAGAATTTTCTTCTTTTTTTTAGAGGAAATAGGGAGCCACCAGTGTTTATTGAAAAGTAAAATGACATGGTCAGATCTATGCCCAATGTTTAACAAAATTATTTTGGGCACTTATAGAGAACTGATCAGAGAGAAGAAACACTTGAGGCAGATAGGCCAATTAGGAGATTATACTAGTAGTCAAGACAAGAGGTAGAAGCAAGCGGTGGTGACCAAGTAAAAGAGAATGTGACAAATATGGGAGATATTTTTTGAAAAGACAAACCAAAAAACAATTCTTGTCAACTGATTATATATGAGGGGTAGATGATGTAGGGAAGTCAGGAATTGAAGATGACCCTAAGGTTTCAAATATGGGTGATGGGGAAAATGATTATGTCCTTGACAATTATAGGGAAAGTCAGATGAATGTTTATGGAAGGAAGATTCTATTTTCTATTTTGGATAAAGTGATTTATTCCAACTCTAAATCCTATAAATTTTCCTTGCTTTTTGAAGAAAATTAAGATCTGAGCCTTCTTTCTGCTTGCCTGATCTTTCACTTATTATCAAAAATAAATAGCTTCTTCAGAACCAATACAGCAAGTAATATCTAAATTCTTAACAGGGGGTAAAGGTATAAATGGTTGCAGGTTGTTGGCCAAAACTCCCATTGTAGGACAGACATTCTAAATTATAGTAGCTTTAATATTCTTCAGTTTACAGATAGAAGAAAACAGTAATCTTTCCTATTTGCCCTTCAACAGAAAGCAAGCAGAAGTGCTAAACATTTCACTTTCAATCTTGTTTTCCATTTTTATTTATATCCTATCAATTTCTGTGTTCATTTGGCCATATCTTCATGGCTTTAGAAATATTAATGTTGGACCCTGTATCTTGCTGTGCAGTTATGAATACAAAGCTTGCAAAGCCTTGGGATTCAAATCCATATCTATTATTGGTTCCCTTTCACCCCTTCCTATTGTCCCCAGTTGTTCCAATTCTCCTGCCAAAAAGTGACCTTTTCCACCACTTCATTTATGTTAGTGCGTGTCTGCAAATGCTGAAAAATTTCATGTATCACCTTACCTTCAAGTTAATTCAAGTACTTTATACTCACAGTCAATTTGGGTTTTTTTTTTAATGTAGTCAGGTTTCCTTAGACTGAACCAGAAGATGCAGCTGACCTTACAGCATGATTGAGAAATTAGTCTTAATCAAATAAAACTGATGTCACCCCAGGAACATCACTAGGGATGAACAAAAATCATGCTTGGTGCTTGTTTTCAGGATAAGGCTTAATGGAACAATACCCATAATGTGACCCCTATTCTTTCCTAGTCCCTTTTTTGGATACCATTACTCCTAGAAGCACTGAGTTTCTTACAACTAGTGATCTCTCCTAAACACATTTAATTATGAGTACTTCATGAAGAGAAGATCCAAATTCTCTGATCTCCCCCTCCTCCCAAGGCACCAAGAATCACAGAATCCATGATTCTAAGAACTGAAATAGATCTCAGAAGCCAAGTCTGTACTGAATAAGAATCTCTTCATTGCTCTCTTCTGTTTCTCAGTCTAATACATTGTTTGTAGATAGAATTCTATGTCATTAAATATATATTTAGATAGCTATTTAATTATTATTAGTTTCCTTTATAATACTGCATGTTATATTCCATACATTTGAAAACCTTATTTTGAGAAGGGATCTGTAGGCTTCATCAGACTGCCAAAAGTTTATGTAGCATAAAAAAGGTTAAGAATCCCAAACCATATTTTTTTTCACATAACTCCCTCCCTCCTGGGCATACCTGGACACTTAAAGGCTATGTCAGTAAAACATAAGTGCTGGCATGACAGTTCCTATCAGTCTGGAAAAGTTTTAAGGATCATGGGCCTAACAATGGACTCTTATCTGAGGATTGAGATAGTTGAGAGATGCTATTAACCAAAATGTTGGCTAACAAGTAATGATTTTTTTTCCAGTTTTGTCACCTCATGAAGAGTATGAAATTATGGAGAGGTTATGTTCTTTGGAGATGTACCCATACCAACAAGATTATGGATGTGAAGTGAACTTAGATATTTATCTTTATAGATAGATATTTACAAATATATATCTATCTATATCTATGTCAATGTCTATGGCTATCTGTATCTAGCTATATAGTGATAAGTATATATATATATATATACATATATATATACACATAAAGCAACTGTGATTATTCATTGTTGGAACTTATAGCATAGATGCCTCCAGCAATACAGACAATAGCCCAACTTTGAATTAGTATACAGATCTTAGTGAATTTCTGGAAGCAAATAGAAGTAGACTGAGTTTCCTAGAGTTCCATAGCTAACAAATATGGAATGCACATTTTGAACCCAGTCTTCAATGAATCTTTGTTGAGAAACTAAATGATTGCATGTATATGTTTATGTTTACTTTTTTGGGCTAATTGGTCATTTTGTTTTACTAATGAACTTAGAAACTGCTTCCAAAACTCCCAAAGGACATATGCCTCAATTGCTCAACACTCTGCCTTCACTCTTGATACTCATGATCACTTGAGGATAGAGTGCTCAGTCTTTCCTAAGAGAGTTTTTTGTTCTTTTTCTCAAGAAGTTACAGAAGAGTCATGAACATCTTACTGTTCCTCAACCTACAGTGCTCTGTCTCTCATGTCCAGCATTTTCTCTGGCTGCTCACCATGCCTGGAATGCTTTCCCTTCTCATCTCCACCTCCTCCCTTCCCTGGCTTCCCTCTGGTCTTAGCTAAAGTCCCATATTCTGCAAGAGGCCTTTCCTAAACCTCCTTACTTTAGTGTCTTCCTTCTAAGATTATCCCTATTTTGTCCTGTGTATATATTTGTTTATCTGTTGTCTCCCCAATTACAATGTAAAGTCCTTAAGAACAAGGACTATTTTTTTTTGGTCTTTCTTCGTATCCCCAGTGCTCAGCCCAGTTCCCAGCACATAGAAGTCAATTAACGCATCCTGGTTGACTAACTGATATCTTGGATTTGGTTATTTAAGTTTCTGGTTAGAATTGAGGCAAGGTTTAACAATATTGTGTGATCTGCTTCTAAGTGTATGATGGCTTTCCTTTGCCTAGGGAATAAATTTCAAGCCTCTTAGTCTGACATTTAAGGCTTTTCACTGTTAACTTCTAATCTAATTTATTTACTAGTATTCTCCTCTCTGAATCTTCCCCTTCAATCAATATGTTGTACTTATTGTACCCACGACATGCCACATACATTCTAATCTCCACATATTCCCTCATACTTCTACCACTATCGGTTTAAATAGCTGCATTATAGATTGAGAAGGAGGGAGAGAATGCTAACAACAAGAAGGAGGAATAAAAGCTCCCTATTGGAGGCAACACCAGAGTTGAGCTTTAAGGAACCTGTGGATGTTAAGAGATGGAGCCAGAGAGCAAGTGCATTCTAGGATTTGGGGGAGAGTTTGTCCAAAGCTATACAAGTGAGAGATTGTCACGTTCAGACAAACAATAAACAGTTCAATTCAAATGAAATGTAGAGTACAGGGTAGGAAGGAATGTGCTGCTAACTGGTGAGTTCAGATGCTGCCCAAAGGAAGGACTGATTCCAGGGTCTGCCTGAACCTAGAAATGATGGTGAAGTTGTCTCAGTCACGTTGTTTAGAGAAATAGAGGAGCAGAAAGCCAAGCATTTCAGCCCACTAGAGACTTTGGCTAGTATACTTTACACATGGTAGACTTCTTGTGTTTGCTCGTCAGAGTTCCTATTTCAGTGCTAAAAGATGCTTCGCCAAAGTATATTCTATAACAGAGAATTTCATTTTATTTTTAAAAGTCACATAAATGAACATTTGAAGACATCAGATACAGTAACAGAATATCTGTTGCTACATAGAGACTAGTCTATCATTTGGAAGACTTGTACAATGTAACAGCTAAAATCGTTATGTTTTATTTTTAATTACTTTTATTATAAACAACCAGTTAAAAAAATAATCAAACATATGATATAAGGACTAATCACATGCATAAGCTTCTTGTGTGCAGGGTCTTTTTGTGCTTTGTCTCTGAATTCCCAGTGCCCAGGAGAGCCCCTTGCACAAATTAAGCATTTAAATGTCTTTTGAATTAGGTTAAATAACCATATAACAACAACAAAAATTATTCTATGTTCATTTTAACAGAGTGGAACCATTTAAATTAACAAACCAAAAACAGACAAACATAAGATATGTTTGTTGCATATCTCTTTCTGAAGCGCCATTACTTTTGGTGTTACTTGAGAATATTTATATGCTACTGCCCTGTAGGTCTAGCATACCTAAAAATACATTTCTTTTGGAGAAACAAAACTTGAGGGTCTTTCTTTAATATAGTGCCTTTGGGAATGACTGTATGCATGATCATCATCATCTTTGAAAGGCAAATACTGTACAAGAATATATAGTTTCAGGCTACTCTTTTCTCAGAAAATCATTGCAACAGAGGAAAAGCAAACTGGGAGGAGAGCTTGGTTGTCCTATGAGTGACAGAACATTTATTTGTTTTGTATGCCTTCTGCCTCCCACCTTGTCTTGACTCTGTCAGTTCTGTATGGCATGTCATACAAATGCACTAGCTGAGCTAACACTGAGGATGCCTGCCCCTTTGGGATCTTATCTGGAGAGGAGGAGGGGGAGAGAGAGAGGAAGAGGGAGAGGGAGGAGGAAGGAGGAAGGATGGGAAAGAGAGGGGAGGGAAGAGAGGGGATGGAGGAGGGGAGAGAGAGGAAATTGTCAATAAGAACCTAGTTTCACAATTGAGGAAGCTGTGGTCTTTTAGAATAAATAGCACACTGGTAGTCAGAATTCTGGGATTTTGTCCTTTATTGACTGACATGCTTCAACTCTCCTTTTGGATATTGTGTCAGAACTTAATCTAGAACTCAGTTTAAAAGGAAAGGAGGGAAGGAAAGGAAGGAAGGGAGGGGCAAAGTAGTACTTGTATACTTTGTATGGAGATTGTTAAGTAAAATGAATGTTTATAAAGCAATTTATAATTCTCAGATGAAAGGTAATTTGCAAGTACAAAGTCATGTTGCTTCTCTGTATAACTTATAAGAAAAATGACCTTGACGTTGACAATTCCTGATTAGAGATGAGAGAATCAACTCTGCTTAAAATGAGAACCAAGAAAAGATCCAAGTGAACTTGAACCATTTATAAGACTACAACATATTTTAACTTTAATACATGATGATTTATTGCTTGCCCACTTATCTGGTTCAGTAAAAATATGAAAAAAAAGATGACTAGGATTAGTTTGTGTCCTTGAATATTTAAAGTGTATATACATATATATGTGTATATGTGTCTATATAAGTATTTTATAGAAATATAAACATATACAAATTTTCATATATACACACATGTATATACATACATACATATATATGTAAAATATTTCGAGGATATCATATGAAAACTTTGATTATGTTTTTCAGTACTTCTCTAACATTTACTTCCCTGGAAAAAGGCCTAAGATTAAGTAAAAGGTTTATCTCTTCTCATTAATTAATCACATTATTTCATTAGAGACAACTTGGCATAATGAATAAAGATTCAGCCTGGAAGTTTAGAATACCTGGGTTCAAGTTCTACCCCAACAGATACTTTCTCTGTATCTCGGGGCAAATACTTGAACTGCTAAGTTCTCTGTACAGCTCTCTAAGGCTGTGAATTGTAGTACTGTTTTCCTCTCCCAAAGAAAGTTCGGGTCTATTCCATAACCTTTATCCCTTGTCCCTATTGATGTTGTTTTTTAATGTTCAGTTTATTTATATTTGCTGTCTGCTCATTTTTTCAGTATCATTTCTTGGCTTTGGTTTTTCATTTCATTACCACCACTCCTACAGTCAAAAACAGTTGTAATTCTCACAGGTACCCTCTCAGCTTGAGTTCAACTGTTTAGATTTTGTTAGTCCTATCAATGTTTTTAAAATACTGCTAAAGCATGTATGGCCCAGGAGAGAGAATGTGGGCCCTGAGATCAGGAAAATTTGAGTCCCACCACTGCCTCCGACATTAGCAGTATAACTCTGGGCAAGTCGCTTAATCTGTATTCCTTACAGATCTCTCTAGGATTTATCAGCTCTCATTAAAGTTTGTATCTGAGTTGGCTGAAGGAGTACCTTATATTATCAAAATCGTGATTACCTGGTCCCACTGTACCAACTAGAGTGATAAGGAATTTATAAAATTTTAGTAATATGAATCAAATTCTGATAGCACAAAAAAATTTAAAATCACTAAGCAGACATGCATGGTTCATATAGCTCTTGAAGGTCTGTAGAGTATTTTGCATATCTTGCCTTATTTTATTCTCACAATAATCCTGGTAGTAGGTGCTATTATTATTTTTATTTTGCAGGTGAGAAAATTGAGACTGAGGAAGACCTTGGTCACACAATTAGTGTCTGAAGCAGGATTGAAATGCATCTTCTTTGCATCAAGTCCAATACCTTCTACTTTCTTATTTAGTTGCTTGCTTAAATCTGCAAGACTTAATTTAAGTCAGTGATTGAGGAAGCTTCATATTTGGATATTAAATTATCAGTTTATTTAGAATAATCTCATCTATTACTGAATTCTAGGTTTGAAAAATTAATGATTTTTGAGAAATAATGAATCCTTATAGAATTCATGTGAAAAAATCCAAACTTATTGAAGGGTAAGAAAAATAGACTTTTTATTGTCACAAATATTTTGATAACATTTCACAAATATATGTTTGTATTCCTTCTAAATTCTGATTCAAAAGATATTAATATATTTAGAAGTTCAGTGGATATTACAACCTAGACATGCTTTTTTTTCCTTTTAACCTGACCTATGATTTCATTAGGAAACTTGATTTACCAATTAGCATGAGCGCCTACTCTGCCTCTAATGGAATTAGAGTATTGCGTGGGACACTGAGACATTAAGTGACTTGCCCTAAATACATGGCTAGTATGTGAAAGAGATAGTAACTGACCCAAAGTATTCCTAACTATGAGCTCAGTTGTCTATCCCCTATTTCACTACCTCCCTTAAATATGCAATGACATGCTAATCATTTAGGATCACTTATGATTCTTAGGATTTTGTTTTGTTTGAGGAAAGAGTCATTAAACTGATAATAAATACTCTTCCTGTATTTCTTTAGAACATCACATATGCTTTTTGTAATTCAATATGGCATCACTGTGTATATAGATACTCATTTTGATTGAACCACCTTAATTTCATGAGGTAGATACTTTTTTTTCCCAGATTGTTAAATCCTAAATGATCTTCATACACTTTTATAGTTGAAGCAAATTACTGTGATTTTGACACCTGAGTATATAGAGTTCTTTTATGTCCATGAAATTTAATTTTATTTCACTGCTTATATCTGCGCTGAGTGTTGCAGCTGAGTTCCAGTGTCAAAGTGACATTACCCTGGCTTCAGGTGATTCTGATTGGTTTACTGAAAAATAGTTTAGAAGAAGGACTAATTTCCTTACTCTAATCTCTTCTGTTCATCTTCTCTAATGTGATGCACATTCTATACTTCTCCAGGGTGCAGAACTCCCTCTGATGTAAATAAAAGTTTCCCCTGGAGGACTGGTGCATAGTAAGAGACAAGAATCTGTAGCTGCTTGAAAAGGGGAATCCCATCCAATGGTGGATATGTTGTTCTCAGGGTACTTAGTGAGGTTGTTATTAATATTCCAAGTAACCAAAACCTTCAGATCAAATAATGGTAGCTGGAAAGATAAGGGAAATTTATAAAATTGTACAGTAGACTGCAAGAATACTGATGGTGAACACGAGAATTATGGCTGAGACCATCCAAATAGATTCTTTTTTTCTTTTTTGCTTTTTGGAGGGCATTTGGGGTTAAGTGACTTGCCCAAGGTCACACGGCTAGTTTTTGTGTTAAGTGTCTGAGGCCAGATTTGAACTCAGGTCCTCCTGACTCCAGGGCTGGTGCTCTATTCACTGTGCCATCTAGCCACCCCCTTCCACCTAGCCGTCCCCCATCCAAATAGATTCTAATAATATTTTTCAAAATATATCTAGGAACCCTGAACACACAAACACATGCCATATTATCTCAGATATAGGTGTTATAGACTGTTCAGTAAAGATGGTCCCCAGCCAGCAAGGGTAGTTTTCCAAAAGGCAAAAGTTTTCAAGTTGATTGTTGAGTATTCGAAATACATTTTCCCCTAAAACAGTGTCTTAAATGGTCCCAGTCCAACTTACAAAACCAACTTATAATATCCCTGACGCTTAGTAACCATTTTACCATTTCAGTTATACCTAGTCACCATTTATAGTACAATTTCTACAGCAAAATGTATTTATGATCTGCAGAGCTGAATGTAAGCTCTCCAGCTCCTTGGTAACAAGATTTAGGATTTCCTGAGGTACTATGAAAGTAGGAGGTCCCAGCATCAACAGTTTTCTTTAATTGGGCTTCTAGGAGCCCAAAAGTATTCATGAAATAGTCGATACTCCTAAGCCAACATCCTTAATTATGTCTCTACATTTGAATAAAAGGAGTCTGAATTGAGGACCAAAGGGGACTTAGTCACTATGAAGAGACTTTAAAGGAGGGACTTTGGAGGTTGTATGTTCCACCATCCTTCCTTCTTCTTCCTTCTTCTTCTTCTTATTCTATTTTTAGTTCCTAATTCTCTACGTTCCTCTTTCTGCCCATTGAGAAGGCACAAGATAACAAAAGTCATGATAAATAAGAGTTCAGGCAAAACATATTTCCACATGTCACGTTGCAAAAAAAGAAAGAATGAAAAAAAACTATACTTCTAATCTACACTGAGAGTTCATCAATCCTCTATAAAGGTGAATAGCACTTCTCAACATCAATCTTTTGGAATTGTTTCCACCTCTCATTTCTACCTGTGGTTTGATCTTAAATGGAGGGTTTTTAGGTTTAGGACCCCATATAACTTTGTTATATTTTTAAAAGCATTTATCATTCTTGCTAATGGGATTTTTTGGTGTGTTTAAAAAAATTTTTTTTGGTAGAGGCAGTATGATGTAGTTGGAAGTGTGAAGGGAAAGGAAAATGTATTTATGTAGTGCCGTCTTTGGGTGCTGTGTTGAGCACTTTTTTTTTTTTAACAGCCATCTCATTTGATCTCATTTGAGAATTGGAAAAAGCTATAGACTTGAAATAAGAAGAGACTTGGATTTCAAAGCTACTGCCAATACTTACTTTTCTCAGATTATTCACTTATAATAAAATGGGAATAATCAAAGACATTGTAATAGTAATAGGTCGCATTTCTATAGCACTTTAAGATTTACCAAGCACTTTACGTATGTTAACTTATCCTCACAACTCTGAGAGGCAGATGCTGTTATTATACCCATTTTACAGATGAGGAAACTGAAGCACAAAGAGATTAAGTGATTTAAACTACGTCATACAGCTAGTGAGCATGTGCAGTGGGATTCAAACTCAGGTCCTCCTGACTTAGTTCTACACCCTGTATTACCAAGCTGCCTCCCAGGATTGCTGTGAAGATCATATGAAAGTATATGCCAAATTCTTTGGAAGTCTTAAAAACTATATGGATGTAATTAATATCATTAGTTTATCCAGTTTTACAAGTTCCCCTCTGCTGGAGGAGGGGTAGCTCCAACTCAAAGAGGTCCTTCTGTAAGAAACACATACTTCAGAAACTGGTTATACTAACGGTTGTGCTGTGTGTGTATGTGTGTATGTGAGCATGCATATATACACACATATAAATACATGCCATACACAGATATGTACAAATATACACATACCTACATCTATAGCTTGGAACGCTAATGGACCTTTGTTTTTGTTGCTGTGGGCATATTCTCCACTAATGCAAATTATAGAACTTCAATACCTGATCATCCTTTGTCATTTTTTTTTTTGCCTACCTTTGCATATAACCTCTAAGAGGATTCACCTAATGCATTTGCTGCTCCCAATGAAGCATGTGGATATCCATCTACTACCAATCTGGTCTCAAGGATTATTGGGAACAAAAAGACATAGTATCATGCCAACAATTGTACGGATCTGTGATTTCCTAAATGTGTGATTACTTCCTCCAGCAGCAAATGAAAACCCTTACTCATCTCATGTCCTCTGAGGTATAGAATAAGATTGTGCTGCTGTGCAAGAAGCCAGTAGTTTGGCAAGGTAAGAGGCCCTTTCTTACTAAAGGTAATCACACTAAGCAGCCTAACAGAGGAAGAAAGGTAGAGAAACCCCAGGGAGAGGCAGTAGGGAAGTAAAGAGGTTTCTTGTGGCTTATAAAGCTTGGGTGGGTGGGGGCGTGGAGAGGCATTCATATAGAGAGAATTTATATTATCTATAGAGAGAGAGTTTCATATAGAGAGACAGATATATAGAAAATGTCATATATACAGGAATTACTATATATTATTTAAGGAATTTGTATATAGAAACTTAATAATACAGACTGTATTCCTTCAGTATAGTATTTACAGAGGATGTATATTTACACAAGGCAAATGCTCATATGGAGATCAGAAAAATGGATACAAGGACACTTTCAAGGACTTTCTGAAGAAGTTTGGAATCGATTTTGAGACACGGGAGACACTTACATAAGACTGCCCAGCATGGTGTGCCTACATCAAAGAAGATGCTCTATAAGCAAAGCAGAATTGCAGTAGCTCAAAAGAAATGTGAGATGTGCAAATTTACAGATAGCTGTCTCCACTTTGAATGTTCATATAGATTGTTTGTGCCTGACTGTGGTAGCGCCTTCTGAGCTTTTACTGGTTTGAACAGACACAGCTGGACACACTGTACCTTGATAAAATAATGATGTCATTTTGGTTCTCTTCAAGAAAGGACAACAACCAACTATAGGGTATGAAATACATAGTGATTTTCAAACCTAGTTTTTTTTATTATTGTTCCATCAAGTCTGACTTCTAGACTATCTGTGTGGTTATCTTGGCAAAGATACTGGAAAGGTTTGCTAATTCCTTGTCCATTTTTATCCAGGCAGGGGTTAAGTGACTTTTGCAGGGTCACATAGCTAGTAAATGTCTGAGGTGAGATTCAAACTCTAGTTTTTCCTTTAGCCACATCTCCCTATCTATTGAATCACTTAGATACCCCATAGATATACTAGCTTTTGCTATTAAAAGTATTTTTTTGCCGTGAAGTTCCTTAAAGATAGTATTGTTACCCTCTAGTTCACTTGGTATCACTGGCCTGGAATTCCCACTCTGTGGAAAGGGTACAGGATTAGAAGTAAGAGGACCTATGACCCTTTTTTTTTTTTACATTTTTACCATTTTAAAATCTTTCTTACTTTGCAACTTAAACTACATGACATTTATATAGAATCTGTGATCTATCTCCATTGATGTACATTACTGGTTTTTTTTTAACCTATTCTAAAACAAAATGTGGAAAACATAAAAAACAAAAAGCCTTGATTATTTCTATCTCCAAGGACCTTTCACCAATCAGGTTGACATTTTATATGAACTCTGAGCCCCCAAAGAATCAAGAAAAGCAATAAATATCTTCATGTATTCACACTTGCTGCTTATTCCAAAGTATTCAGAAGTGAGAGAACAAAGTATTGATTCTATCTTCTCTATGGGACTGTATTCACTGGGGCAAAAATAGAAATACCTTCAGTGATTATTCGCAGGCCTGCAGCTGACATTTACATTACGGGACAGAATTTTTCATGAGTTCCTTCTCTTCACTGCTGTGCCTCTGAGAACTTGAAAGAAGCCAGCCCCCATGCAGATAAGTACCCACAGTAATTCTGTTGAATCTCAAGACTTTACATGACTAAAGCTGCTAAATCATGTTATTGATCCTTTGCTTCCATGTTTCCCCATTAAATCTTCACTGCTTATACTTTTTATCTTCACTGTTAGAATAGTAAACATGTATAATCACCAGCAGTGTGTTAGATGTCATACCTTTCCCAGACCTCATAATATGCATCCTAATTAGTCCTAAATAGAAGTAATTCATCTAAACTTTTCAGAAAGAACACTTTGAGCTGTGTCACATTCATGGAATCACAAAGGGTATTATGAGGGAGGCGGTCCCCTTACACTTACTTAGACAACTGATGACAAATGAAAGGTCAATTTCTGATTTAAGAGGTCACTTCCCTTTCTTACTTGGAGTACTACCATCCGCCCATTGCCCCTCCCCTAATAGTGATCTGAATAGTCTCTGTGAATGGACCAGCAGGCTTTCTGTGGAGGGCCTCAAGTTACTTTTGGTGTAATACTTGAAAAGAGCAGGTGCAGGTCAGAAGTGAATGGGATCTCAAGGGATCACTGCTGGGAGACGTCTGAATGGAAGCTTCAAGCTAATCTGGGAGGGGTTCCAGATAAGGGGAAGAAAGAACCCTCTAAGGATGAAATCCCCCACTTAATAGTGGAGGGAGGAAGGATGAACAAGGACATGAGCAGAAATGTGAAACATTCCCAGTGTATTTCTGTCTTCATCAACTTCCAGTGAAATTGGAAGGTGGGGTAAAGGTAAAGTGGGAGATGGGGTGAAGATGCTCTGAAAAAATGTTTTCTTAAAGTATAATCTAGTCACTCATTAAATACTTTTCTGGTAATAACAAAATACATATGATTGCAGTATGTAGACTGTTCTAATTTCCAACTTGGTCCTATTACTTTGAAATTTACACAACCTCTAAATATTTCTAATTAGACTGATTTGTTTCTTGTTTAATCAAATAATCAACATATATATATATGTATCTATCTATATAAATAGATACACACACATATACACATATATGTGCACGTGTGTATACACATATGTATATATGTATACTGTATAGATCTATGTTTCTATACCTATCTATCCATATTTAACATGTCTAAAAATCTTAGTGTGGCTTTTAGACTTTCAATTCTTAAAACACCACTAATACTTTCAGGACACCCTGTAGTTTAGAACAAAGTTAGTAGGCACTAACCTAGCATTCATGATAGAATAGAAAGAGATAGTCACAAGACCTGAGTGTTAATTATGACCCTGTCACTATCTGTATGAGTATGGATCCGAGTGAATACAAATAGTAAGTGTTTCTCTTTTGGCCAGCAACCCTGAGGGGTCTTCCCCTCCCAGTTTGATATATATATGTGTGTGTGTGTGTGTGTGTGTGTGTGTATGTGTATGCGCATGTGTATGTGTATATATATATTTTTTTTATTGAAGGGACCATCCCTTGATTAACTTCTTAAAGAAATCACCTATTCACTGAATGGGCATTGCCTCACTCAAAGTAAGAACTTGAAAAGACCAAGGTCTCACACTACATCCTGGGCCTTCTGCAGTTGTTATGATCTGTGTCTTGCCACTGGACCCAGATGGCTCTGGAGGAGAAAGTGAGGCTGGTGACTTTGCTCAGCCTTCCTCCTGTTATGGGGATCTGAAGATCTTCCCTGCCCCTAGGGCCCTTTATAGGCTTAAGTGAATCTGAGAACCTTCCCTAATTTGAAAATATTTTCTGCCCCCTAATAGGCTGAATGTGGTCACATTTAGCCTGTGGTTGGAGACTTGTTCTTCAGGAATGCCCAGGCCTTATTACGTTGTGATTGGGCAGTAGATCAAGAGGGTTGTGACATTCTCTGACCCATATACCTTGATGGGAGATTTTGTTTTGGGGCTCACTTTGGAAAGAGTTGTGTGATTTAGCCAGATGAGACACTGGGAAGCCGTTGAGCCGCCCCCCCCCCCCCCGGCTTTGAAAACCCAGATGCTGGTGCTTCCCTCTTTGGTAACTAACTAGGTATGGATGTAATGGTCAGATGGTTGGAAGCCCTGTCTGCTGGTCTGTTTCTCTGTCTGTATTTTTTGTCAGCTTATAACAGACTTGTCTGTTTGTATTCTCTGAAGTTCAGGGTGTTGACTTTTCCCCCTGAACTAAGTAAATGATACATGTTTGATTAAAGTAAGATTGTTAACCCATTTTGAGTTGCTTTTCTTTAGAAAAGCAAATCAAAGAACCTGTGCTAGCAGCCATTCTGGGTATGCTAAGGTATTTGCTGCTACACTCACTTAAAGTCAGTTGCAAGTCCTGTCATCAACTCTCTGATGTTGTGGTCTTCTTCAAGAATGGACAAACCACAACCACACAACCTCAGGGTTAGGCAATAAACATTTATTGAGTATCTACTATGTCATAGGCAGTATAGTGAGTTTTGGGGATATAATAAAGACAGTCCCTACTGTCAATGAGCTTTAACTTCTCTGGGTCTCAATTTCTTCATCAGTAAAATTAGTATCTTAGACTACATACTCCACAAGACATCTTCTAATAATTTTAGTTTTAAATTTAAATAAGTATGCTTTGCATATATATAAAATTTAGACATGTGTATGTTTAAAATATGTATATATTTATAGTTTATACACCTCTACTTATATATGTTTGTCTATATTTATATATGTATATATACATCCTTGTATGGATAGGGATTGGACCTGTGATTCATAGGCATAGGAAATTTCCATTTGAGGACATTCCTTCTTCTAATACAGGGTGACTACAATTTAAAAATTTAGTTGCCTGGATCAGTGGTGTTAAACTTGAAAAGAAAAGGGGCCACTATATAGTACATAAAGATTCCTGAGGGCTGCATATTGACTTGGAGAACCACGTACTAACATTATCTATGTTCTATTGTATTTGTATTTGTATTTATTAATTATTTCTGAGTTACATTTTAATCTATTTTAGGGAAAATCATGGGGAGTTTTTGATATCTCTGGGGCTAGACCACTAGATTGTTGTGACAACTCAGTTACCCAGCCAATATGTAGCAGAAGCTCTAATACTGGCTCTCAAGTATGCTCGACACACACACACACACACACACACACACACACCCCCCCCCATACACACCCATACCTCCCATATATTTATCTTCCCCATTGTTTATGTTATAGGTGTGTGTGTGTGTGTGTGTGTTTGTACATATGATTCACTGCCCATCCACTTACATGTATTCTTCAGCCTCTGGATATGTCCTATGTATGTTGGGAGGATGCTCTTATTTGAGTATACATAGAACTTTAAAAACAAGATTTTTATTGTTTATATCTCAAACCAATGAGCACATTTTCATGCCCAGAAAAGAGGATGTGGCATCTCATCATTTATAGGAAATTCCTTCTTCAATAGGACTTTATGCTGGATAATTTACTTCACATAAATGCCTTTCCTGAAAATACATCTGAATGTTTTATGTCTTGCTTAATAATGATGAGAGAATCTCTTGGCAATCTTATCTCAAGTTTCTTCTCTCATATAATCTTCTATAATCTTGTATGCATGAGCAACACCATTTCAGAGGAGAATGTATAAAGTTGAATTTTGTTTTACCAAGCAGTTTAGCCAAATGAATTTTTGAAATCAAGAAACAAATATAACTAAGCATTGTAGTTCCTGTATTTGATTCTTAGCATCCTTTCTACCTGGCAACCCCCCCAATACCCCTCCCCCTCCTCACACACACAGACACCCTTTGTCACTTGGACACAATTAAGCAATCTGAAAGTGAATTCACCCACAGGCTAAGTACCATTTTGTGCTTTTATCTGTTTCATTAATAATTCTCTACTCTAAGACCAAATTTTTGTTGTTCAAGCTTAACTAGACTGACCCTTAAATTAGGAACACCATACGTGTAGCCTTTTCAGTTTGTTTAAATCTGCCAGGGTTTGAGGTTCACTGGAATAGTTTGAAGAACTCAAGGGATCATGTCATTATGAGCCTATTTCAGGAGCTAAGAAAATTTAGTTTTAGGAGTAGGATCTTAGAAAGATGGATTTAGAATGGGAAAGGACCCTAGTCAATATCTACACTAATCAGTTCTTTTTTGAATAAGTTATTGATATTCAGAGAGATTGAGTTGCCAGGGGTCATACAAGTAGTTAATGTCAGAGTCAGAATTTGACTCCATGTCCTGTGCTCTTTCCAAAGATGCCACCCTGGTTCAAGAAAAGGTAGTGACCTTCAATGGAATGTGAAGTTTGGGTGGAAGAGTTTAAGTAGTAGTTCTTACATGATTGTCCTTGATATTTGATTGCTTTCTGAGACAGCTAGAATAGTTTTGATTTCCTTGTAGGCTGTAAGGTCAGTGTCATGTTGATTATTTCAGAAGTGAATTAAGTGTCTTTGGTCAGTCTGAGCAGGGAAAAATAAGGAAAAGCAAATTTAAAAAAGAGGGTATGGGAACACCCAAAAACAGACTCTGAAAACACCCAAAAATAAAGTAGAAGCTAGGAAAGATTTAGCATAAAAATAGTTCATATGAAAATATCACAGGAATGGTGAACCTATGGCCTTGAGATCACATGGAGCCCTCTAGGTCCTCAAGTGCAGCCCTTTAACTGAATCCAAACTTCACAGAACAAATCCTCTAAATAAAAAGATTTGTTCTGTAAAACTTGGACTCGGTTAAAAAGCTGTACCCAAAGACCTAAAAGACCACATGTGGTCTTGAGGTCACAGTTTCCCCACCCCTGATTCTAAGGGGTCTTTATTATAAATGTAATGGGATCCAGCAAGGTGATGTGGGTATTATTTAAAGATACAGCAATCTTAGACAACATTAAAATATAATATTCCTCTTATAGAGACATAATTAGAATTTGTCGAAGGCTTGCTAAGAGAACCATGCCAGATACTGGAGATCCATATTTTTTGGTACTCCTTATAGTAATAGGAAGTGACACCTATACAGATGACTTTAATACTAAAGAATCTGTCAATAATTATTTCTTAAATTCCTAGTCTGTACCAGGCTCTACGTAAGTACAAGAGTGTATAAATGCTCTTAGTGAGAAAAGTTATTCTTGACTCTGGGTAGATTCAGACTTCTTGAAAGATGTATTTTGGGCCTTGGACTTTAATAGATGGTTAGGCATTCAACAGAGAGGCAAGTGGGGAAAAAAGAGCAGAATCAAGGAAGTAGGAAAACACTGGGTGTATGGAGGGAGTGCATGGTGTCTAGAGCACAATCTGTGCATCAGAGAGTAGTCCATAAGTTTGGATAAGTGAGGTGATGTAGGGAAAGGAAGTATGTCTTGCTCTGTTATGCACCTGTCAGACCCTGTAGGGCACACTGTATTCACTTCTGGGCATTTGCTATTTCAGCACATTTGACAAATTGGGATGTATCTAGAACAATGGTGTCAAACTCAAATAGAAATGGATTCCTGGGGGCATCGAATCCATTTAGAAAACCACACATTAACATGATCTGTGTTGTCTTTTTATTTTCATAAACATTTGACATTTACATTTTAATCTAGTTCTGAGGAGTTTGACACCTGTGATCCAGAGGTTGCAACATGGCCATGGGAGGGTACTGAGACCATGTCCTAAAGCACATAAAAGTCTATCTTATAAAATAGGGATTAGACTTATAGTGCAAGTAGGGTCAATGGGTGGAAGCTGTAAATAGAATCATATTTTAAGCTCCATATGAGGAAGACGTATGACAGTAAGAATGGTTCAGAAATAGAATGAAATACCTTGTGAGGAAGGCATGTCATTGATGAGATTTTCAAATAGTCTGGATGACCACCCATCAGGCATCTTATAGCAGGGATTCTGCCCCTGGGTGAGATATTGGGCTCAGTGACCTCTAAGATGAATTCTAGCTCTAGGATTTTATAATTCTATGAAATAAGCAGCTGTGTATGGAGCTGGAGTTACCGCCATCCTAAGGGCAAGGGGATATTGCCTGATGCTATTAGGGTTGGACGACTGGTTCAATCTTGCAACTAAAGGATTTCTGGAGTTAATCCTTAGGGGATTTCTCTGCCTGCCTCTTTGAAAATCTCCCCTAAATTGCTGCAAGCCATTCATTCTGCCTGGGGAAAATGGAGGCCGAGACAATGACAAACAGCACCTGCATTCGAATTGGGCTGAACTCAAAAGGATTGCCATGGTCACATTGATCAAATATAGCATGCCTGATCTAAAAAGAAAAGAAAATCTAATACTTTTTAAAGCAACTCTGAAACTTTAATCGATAACCCAAATGTAAGATCTTGGCAAGAGGATGTGTGGGTTTTTCGAGCTGACTATCTGACCCCAATAAAGGCAATCAATTTTTATTAGGAGTAGAATCTGGCATGTGCTCTTTACATATGATATTCAAGATGGATATCATTGACAACATTTGGATAATGGATTAACTCGGGTGGAAATTAAGTAATTTTGTGTGACTCGAACACGTGGCATAAAAACTCAATCAATAGAACTTACAGGCACCTCTGTATTAGGGAACATTTTCGAAGTAGGCAAACAGCTTGTACTCTATGGTGTCATGTGTATATATAATTATCTCAGCGTGCCTGAGGGTGGTAAAAAAAATTCTTAAAATGGCAGAGAATTCATAATCATATTCGTGGTTCAGCATTTTATTTTAGGCCAGTATTGGTTTCTAGGGCTGTTTTCTCTATTGCCTTTAAGATTTCCTTAAAAATATATCAAATATAGCTTAACATCCTTACTTTCCTGTTTACAGTAAGGTAAAATGCTGCTGAAAGCCAGCATGCAAGGAGGCTGGTATCAAGGCCTGATTTTTAATGGGTTCTAGGTTCTGCTTGGAAAAACCACATACATAAATATACAAGAGTTTAATACTGTATTGAGCCCTATAACAAGTTAGATGTAAAAAACGTTTACCCTAAAAAGAAGGATAGTACCATATTGTTCTTTCCAAATGAGGAGAGTTTAACCATTACTGACCCCAGTGAATTAATAAGACACCTGCTGTTTCAGCATGCCTATTGTTGATTCACAGAGAAAGAGATTACTTTGTTGGTGGGCAAAGGTTATTCCTTATCTCTTGGCTGCTGCTCTTTAAAGAGAATGTTAGGATACTGTTACAGGTTGTTAGGTGTTGAGGCCATGAACATATCTCCTAAGCAGTGGGTACTGTCAACTCCAGGTTTCCAGCTGTTTTATTTATTGTGATAAAATCTAAGACTGGGAAACACACACACACACACATATTTCTAGAATGTGAATGACAAATATTTATCAGTCTACTTGAGAACTGTCAACTTCAATGCTCACAAGTGAAAAAAAACCCCAATAGATGCAAATTGGCTTTTTTTTAATAAAGTGAGAACACTTTTTTTTCATTAACTTAAAGGATTTAATACTTTTAGGAATCTGTACACATCCCTAAAGTTCAAGCCAAGAAATAACCTTCAGCATGAGTCCCTTCCTTATCTTCCCAGCTACCTACTCTGTGCCAGACAGCATGATAAGCTCTTTAAAAATATTACATCATTTGATCTTCACAACAGCCCTGGGAGGTAGGTGGTATTGTTATCCCCATTTTGCAGATGAGAAAACTGAGGCAAATAGAGGTTAAAGATTTGCCCAGGTCACATAACCATTAAGTGAATGAGACTGGATTTGAACTTAGTTGTTCTTGAGTCCAAGTCTATCCATTATACAACCTGACCACCCTCATTTAATAAATGCTTGTTCAAAGTTTGACTCCATAAAAGAGACTTGATATCTCTCCTACTCCTTTAAAGAAGTAGAGGGGATTATGGATTTGGAGCATTGCATGTGCTGTCAGGTTTTTAAAATGTACTTATAAATTTTGGCTATTTTTTTCTTATTCCTTTTTCTTTAAAAAAATTTCTTATGTGGGATGACTCTCAGTAAGCATGAGGGGAATGGATATAGGGGAAATCTAGGCAATGTTAAAAAAAAACCAAAATATATAAATAAAAATCAATTAAAATAAACAAGACCAAAATGCTTATTGATCGGTAGTCCCAGCTAATGACTGTAAATGTCATTGTGTGATAATGGTTTCTGGAAGACAGAAATACTGTCTCAGTGGAAAATGCAGTGGATTTGGCATTGGAAGATCAAGGTTCCGATCCAAATTCAGCTCTCTCTTGTGAGTCCTTCTTTGTCTGAGACTCTCAGTTTCTTCATAAATAAAACAAAAGAAGTTGCGGTAGATGAGATTTGAAATAAATCCCTCACTAAATTTTGGATCCATTTTTTCTCAGCTTTCTTTTAGATACAATTCTGTGGATTATTAGACATTAAATAATTCCTGCCTTGTAGTCATGTTGACCTGGCAATGCCTTCTGATGCATTTTCAGACATTTGCCACTCTTTTGGAGCCAATAGTCTGTTTCAGATCAGTGAGTCAGAATCTGGTTCTTACCTCAGTACTCCCATGGGCACCCTAGATGATTGTTCAGACCATTAAGGGAGTTGTACCAGGCAATAAGTTAACTTTGAATGCTTTCTCTATGAAAACCACTATCTTTGCCCTGTGAGAGATACATAGGAATATGAGAAACATCTCCTTCCTGCACAGAGCTAACAATTAAGTTTGGAAACAATTGACATACACGTTTTATAAGTTAGAAAAAATTATCAACAAAAACTATCAGTGATATAACAAAGCAGCACCTGATTAGATTGGCAGATATGTTTACGAACAGACGACAAGCAAAGATCTATAACCTAAAGGCTTCTTAGTGGAAGAAGGACTTAGCAAGACCATAGACTCTAACTTTATACTAGTGAGGGCTGGGGGAGAGCTATTTTGGGCACCTACATATAACCTGAAAAACAGAACTCTTGGCCCTGTAGTGGTCCAGAGTAGTTCCTGAAAATGTAATGACCAGGTACCACTTGCTCAGTCATTTGGAGAAAGTCTGGCTCTCAAAACACTCTTAATACCAGGTCTTATCTTCAGAAAGTCCCACAAATTGACCGTTAGCATTGTAGGGGTTCGTGTAGATAATTTCAATATGGGTTACCTAGGTGTGGTGGATTCCAGTTTAGTCCTATGTAGTATTTGAAAAGGGAGAATAATGTAAAAATGGTAGGGCCCATAACATTCTATGTACAGGAAACTATATCTTTGGTTTGCTGCTTCATATTACTGTAGCTGTGCCAATTGACACAAAAATTTCAATGTAATTTTATTTTGAAATAAAAAATATTCATCCTATGTCTATTTTCTTTGCTTTATGGATTAAAAAATATGTGGTGTCATTTGGTACAGCTTAGCCCTTTGAGGTATTCTTAAATTCCCGTCCTTTGTCAAATATTATCAAATATACTACTAGCGTGTAGTGCACAATGCTAGACACTTGATATCCAAAGATAAAACAATCCTTATTCTCAATGAGTTTATATTTTACTGGTGGGATATCATGTCAACACAGTTAGTTAACTAGAAAATATAGACAGTAATTTCTAGAGGAAGAAAATGCTAATAACTGGGGAAATCAAGAAAGGATTCATGGAAGAGGTGGTACCAGAACTGGATTTTGAAGGAAGCTAGAGATTCTATAAGGGAGAGATGAGGAGGAAGTACATTGTGGGCATGGGGTTGGAAATTAACATATAATATTAGAATGAGAAGCAACCTCAGCAAGTGACAGATAAATGGGAATTCATTCAAATTTGATTTTGTCTTTTATCACAGTCGATTCTCTGTAACCTAAATGTAGTTGTGTATGAATAGCATTTTATGTAATTTTAACAATCCTCATATCCTATTGGGGTTTCAGTATGTTAAAAAAAATAGTGACAGGAGGTTTATAGGAAGGCCCCAAACATTTTAAAGGGATCCTCTGAGAATTTATAGAAGGACTTCAACAAGATCCACTAACTGTCAAAGTACTAGCATCCCTGCCTTCAGAGCTGCTGTTAGAAGAGAGGTTCAAGAAAGTGAGTAATAGAAATCGTATGTAACATGAGCCATCACATGCTACACATATATGAGAGCAAATCGAAGGAGAGAGGGAGAGGGAGAGAGAGAGAGAGAAGAGAAAATATTACGCCCTGTTCATCTTGTAATTTCTCTGTTTTGTGTAACAGTAAGAGAAAAATTGGTAGGCAATTTTCAGGGTTCTTGTACTCACTTTAATGATGTCTATATAGGCTGATTTAATCAGCAAACCATGCAGCTGCAATAATTGTGAATCATATCCTTGTGATACAAACAAATGTTTCACAGCAAATTTTCTGGGAGATCCTAGCTATGCTAGGACCTCTTTTCACTCAAATATATAATCTTTTAAGCAGCTATCTCATGCAAGTTTCTGCTATACCGCCCTTTAATCACAATGTTGCTATATGCTAAATTCTCATCTTGTTGATTTGTATCATAGCCTATAGCATCTATGTCCTCATTTATTGCCTTTCATTCATTTAATCATCTCCGGGCCGCCAATAAGCGTTTTTGTAAAGATGAATGCGAGAGTGACAAAAAAGCTTGGGTCAAGGCTGAGATAACTTATGCGTGTCTGATGTCTTGATCCATTTGTAGAACTCTCTGGAGGCCTCTCAGGCAATTAAGCTCACCTATTACAAATAGAAACCTCTCTGTATGCTCTGATTTGATAGGAGAATGGGTAATTCCTGTTAATGACTACTACATCTGTTCAATTATATTGTGTTGTATTGATGCTTAATTGGGTGTTAAGATGGAGAAGGGGGCGAAAGGGAAAGGAAGACTTGCCTTTAAATGTCAGAGCCTATTCCTAAATTATTTGTCTTTTCAACATATGTCGAACCAGCATTTGACAGGCATTGTGAGCTTCTGACCTTAAAACATTTACACTGGCTTAAAGAAAGACAGTGAAGGCTCTCTGGAAATGAGCTGTTTTGAAGCTGGTTTACCTTTAATGTCACTCATGTCCAGTTTCATCCTGAAGTGATCCTTGTCAACCTTTAGTTGGCAGCAGAAGCAGGGCTTCCCATCCCACGTGTAATACATTTTATGTTAAATGCCCTTCTTTTCTTCTGAAGGATTTCCTTTAGAATTATTGTAGTAATTAACACTCAGTTAAGGCATTCTTTTCTTCTGGACATCCATCTGTAAGTGGATGCTCATAAAAAAGAGCCAGGAATCTTCTTTAATAAAAAGAAGTAGCATAGTGACCACATATAATTTCCAGATACTAAAACTTTTTGTTTCAGTACTTTTACAGGTAATAGTATTTTCTGTTTCTTAACACTTTGATCTTTTATTTACACTTGTATATATCTATTCATCTTGTCTAATTTGCTGGGCTTCGACTAGGGCAAGCCAGATATGGCTTTGCCCCTAGAAGCCAAAATTTAGAGGCTGCCAAAAGCACCACACCAGGGTACAAACTCTTAAGTGATTGTACTCCATTTGAACGCTCTTGTACTCAAACTTGGTGCAGCATTCCCAGTTATATATCCATCAATTTCTAGCTAACATAGATGTAGAGAATATATATTTCTAAAACTAGTTATTACTTTAAAAACCTCAACACTATAATATGAATCATAATATTGAAAGTTTCCATTGAAAGGTATAGGCTACAGCGTTGAGTTATTGGCAGAGTAAAGCATCCAAAAATTCATTTGTTTTGTGGATAAAGTATAATTCTTCTTATATAAAGATATAATTTGAAAACCAAAGAACCAGCAGGGCTATGTTTGCAGAAAGAATGGATTAATTTTTGAATTTGGTGTTTTTAGCTTCCAAAAGAAAACAAAGAATATTGTGGAAGAAATCTGTGCCCAAAATCAACTTGTGTTATTAATTGTAATTTTTCATGAGTGACATTAGGTGAGTTGAGGTCAAAGATGGCTATATTGTGCTTGACAACACATAATTATGTCGTGTGGCAGTACTCTGTGTTCCAATAAAAGATGTTTTATTTATGAGACGCTGTGACAATTAAAAAGGGGGAACTGACAGCACAGAAAATTAAGCCTTGATAACAGGTCTTAATGTTCCAGAATGAGCATGAGTTATTGTTTCTGTACCTATGATGCTTAACCACTTAGGCTCTAAGCATGCTAAGTGCTTTAGGCTGGATGTTTCCTCTTTTAAATCTGGAAAAACCTCAGAATGAAGCATTCAAAATGAATCAACTAGACTTGCTTGTAGTGGTTTTTCAGGCACAGACAAACCTCTTAGTAAAAAGCCTAGCAGGAATTGAGGTGAGACATTCACAAAATCTAAAAACCCACAACTCACCAGCCTAAAATTCCACATTATCATTCTTCTTATTAATCACTTCTCTCTCTGGTCACTATATCTGAATATACTAGAATAAAAGATCTGAAGTTTCATGTAGGTCATTCTCCTCTTCCTATTTATTCAAACTAATAAATCTTTTTCTGAGCCCTCTGCTGAAGGATGGTTTTCAACTCCTTTTAATGAAACATTTACTATTTGACATTAGTCTAAATCCCTTTTATTTGCTAATAATTATCCGGGACACATGCATATGAAAACACATTTAGATAAAATCACACTTGGTTGTACTTAAAAGTGATGAAATGGTACAGTGGGGAAGTAATGAAAAGTGAGTGGCTTTAGCACTTTAAAGATATTTTGACCAGATTCATCCAATAAAAGATGCTTCACCTTTTTGTTTTTAACTAGATTCCAAATATGCTAATTTGGAGGATTCCTTTCAATTCAAATGCCTTTTTAAAAAAAATTGCCCATGTATTAAACTCAACAAGAATTTTCTCCTATTCACTATTTTTTGGTTTTTTTGCTTCTTGGAGGGCTGTTGGGGTTAAGTGACTTGCCCAAAGCCTATTCACTATTTTAGGAAACTTGGATCTGAACTTATGATTAGCTATGTGACAGTTTTCAAGTAATTTTATTTGTTTCAATCTCACTTTGCTCATCTGCGGAAGGAGAGAGAATAATCCTTCTATAACCCACCTCATGTGGTTATTTTGAGGAAAGTGTTTTATAAAACCTAAAGCATTATATCAATGTGAATTTTCATTTTATTTTCATTTATTTACAAAGCAATGTAAATCTAATCAGATTTATCACATACACAGAATATTCCAACACACACACACACACACACGCACGCACTTAGGTCAGTGTTAAGACTTTTGGAACAGAGTGAATTCGTGTGTATTTGTGTGTCTGTTTATGTAATCACAAAACACTCAGCAATTTTATACATTCCATGAACACATATAACTTGAAAATGTCAGTGTAAAAGCTATAGCTTATGTCTATTTTGTTAGCTGAGGGACGGCAAGAATACGTGTGCGTGTATATATTTTTTCCCTAGACGTGAAACTTGGCATAGAAATGACTCTTTTCCCTCATTGTTCTGTCAAACGTTTAAAAGAGATAAATATGGCGTTTTCCCCTGACAGTTTTTGTAAAGGTAATTCTGAAATAGAAGCTATATATAGTGGTATACTACAATAGCATTTCTTAAAAAAAAAAAGGCTTTCATAAAAGAGAAACCTGAATAATAACTAGATATCTGTAAAATAATGCCTATTATGATTGCTTACAAAAGCCATTTTTATTAGTCATCAACATGCGTGTTGAGTATTAAGAAAATTTGTAAATCTTTTAACGTAATTTCCCTTTTCCTAAGGATGGAATGCTTATTGGTTGCAACAACAACAACGACAACAAAACAAACAAAAACATGACTGAAATGAGCTATATTTGAAAAAAGGAAGCTACTATGTTAAACAACTGATAAAGTGATTCATATCTCCTTATTCAGCTTTACTGAATATGGAGTCCATGATAAAATGCCTTTGTAGTGCAATTTCTTTTTCAGTCACATGTTTAACAGCAAGCTTTTAGTTTATCACCTGTTTGACTGACATAGTATTTTCAATCCATAAAAATAATCTATCTCCAGAAAGATATACAAATTAGAAGCACCTATTTTGCAAAGTAGAGCTCCCATTTTTACTGTGTAGAAAGTGATAACTCTGTGTCCCAATGAGCATCTTTTAATTGACAGCTTTTAAAAGGCTTAAAAGGGGCTATACCTATATAAGAAGTCTAACGAAACCCACATCTCAGAAATGCTGATGGTTGAATTTTATGTCATTAAATTCTACCTTCTGACAGATTCTGTTTATTTACCTGCAATGTCATGACATATTTCCAAGTTAAAATTTAATAAGCAGTGCAATTTTTCACTCTGTGATTGTGAATAAATCTTTTTTGGGGGCTATGGAAATTTCCCATTCAGTCCTTCAATCCTACAAAGAGTGAATATAAAAAAAAGAGAAACTGATTGTACATTTCCACCATGACCTATTTCTTTTAAAGCATTTTCTATTGGTTAAGACTTGTGGCTTGTAAGTGTTTTACATTTCCAACAATTTCCATTATTGCAGAAGATCAGGTATGCATTAGGGGTGTGACTGCTTACACTTTTACCTAATTATTTAACAAAAAGTATTATTCCTCAAAAGGGCATTATGTAAATGATCATCACTACTTCTAGGGTAGTGTCTCTTAGCAGCAGGTTTACAAGTTATCCTCTGGGAGGCTTTTATGTAAAACAGACATTCATTTCAAATGAGGTAACTGGGAGACAGAAATTGTGTATTATGCTGAGAACACCATTGATTAAAACTGTATTACCTAGGCAAGTAGCAGCTTCTCAGGGCTATGGTTTCCTCATTTATTGATTGGAGATAATATCTGTCCCTTACGTACTTTGCAAAGTTGTTAGGCTAAATGGATGCATATAGCGCATGCATTGCTTGGAATATTCTGAAAACTCAATATTATTTAGCAGTGTTCACACATTGATTTTTTTTAAGTCTAAGAAAGATGTCAGGAATGGAGGAATTCTAATTCTACTTTAATCACAGGCTCTGCTCATGCTTTTAGATTAGAGATCAGCTATAGTAACCTTAATTTCCTGTCTTGCACGACTTAATGAGCTTTAAAAAAAATAGGGATTGGCAGAATCACATAATACTTATTAAGTAGTATCATCATTATATTTGTAGAGGATTTGCATAGCTGCTTTTCTCTGAGGAAGCTGAACATTTACCCCTGGATTCCTTCAAAGGAAAATACCAAAGCCTTCCCTTGTGTCAGAAGAGCTGTAAGTAATAAGAAATATTGTCATTATCAAGACAAAAAAAAACCACCTAAAACCTGACACTCAAATCCATAATAGCTTACAGCAGTGGTATCAAACTGAAATTGAGGGAGTCACTAATCTGCCCATAAGCATCCTTGCTGACAGAATATCAACCTTTGTTTTAAAATGAATTCTTTCCTATGTTTTATTGTATTTTTATTTATTTTGTCAAATACTTCCTAATTACATTTTAATCTGGTTTGGCCTGCACATGAGAATGCTGCAGTGACCCATAGGCCACATATTTGATACCTCTGAATTAGAGAATTGGCATTAGAACAGAATCTCATATAAGTAGGTCACTGGATCAAATCTTGTATAGGCAGCCAGTGGCCAGAAATCATTGCTCTCTCATTACATCTCAATTGCTTATGCAACAGGTCTCTGTTTTGTGGATCTTTCCTCTTCTCCTTTCATCATAGGTAATAGTGCCACTTTTTTAAGCCAATGGAAGAATGGCCTTTTCTTTTTTTTTTTTAATTGATCTGCAGAAGGTGTACATCTCTATCATGGTAAAACTGCTGTAATAGCATTTTCAGAACACTGTCTCTGAAAAAAAATAATGCAGAGCCTTGGGAAAAAAAGATTTGGGGTTAAGGATGTTATGAAAGAAAAATCAGAAATTGTATTGACTCTAGAATACCCTAGACTAGGGCTTCCTATATCCCTCTAAGTCCATAATAGAAAGATCCTTTCTTTGTAGTCACTTCACTGGTATTGAGAGGCAGCCTGATATAGGAAAAAGAGGACTGGAATTAACATCAGAAATAGCTAGCTTGGAACCCCACTTCAAACTCTAGCTGGTGGTATGACCTTAGGCAAGTCACTTAAGTTTTCTCAGCCTCTGTTTCCTCATTTGTGAAACTAGATAGTAACAGCTCTACCTCACAGGGCTCTTATGAAGGTAAAATGAAATAATCTATGTAAACTGTTTTATAAACCATAAAGAGGTCCTATGTTTATTATTGTAGGAAAAAATATATACTGTCTCCTTTATTGCCTCATTGCCCTATTGTGTAAAGACCTCAGAATCAGAATTATAGACACATGATAGAATATACTTAGGGGTTGATATGTGATGGTTTGTTTTGCTATAGTGGATGTTAAAGTTGGAAAATACTTGTGTAGTAGAAAGAATGCTGGATTTGGAGTCAGAGAAATCTTCCTTATGACACCAGTAAGCAAATTTTGGGTAAATTATTTCATTTTCCTATGCTTCAATTTTCTCATTTTTAAAATAGTGAGCCAGAATCGATGTACTTTGATGTGTCAGTCTGGCTCTATGTGTAGGTTCTTATGATCTGCATTAAAATACTAGCAGTGATACAGTAACTATTTGTTTGAACTTGGAAAAAAACCAACCGTCTTGGAGCTTGAGTTTCTTCAGTAAAATTATGGCAATGATTTAGAAGACTTCTACAGTGCTTTGCCAGGCAGCTAAGTAGCATAGTACAGCACTATCCACATGTAGATATGCCCACAAAGGAGTATTAAAGGGTCCTGGCATTAGTAAGGTAGAGAATCACTACTATAAAGCATCAGATGAGTTAATCTTCTGCCTCTCTCCTAATACCTATCAAATGCAAATTAGTGTTCAGTCTATTCTAAGCATCTTTTGTAAATAACACTGATTCTCAGGTCTTTACACAATAGGCAAAGGAGGCAATAAAGAAGACAGCATGTTATCTCCATTTAATTGATAAGAAAATTAAAAATTAGAATATTAATGTTCTTTTTATTAGATGAAGAAAATTTTTTAAAATAAAATTGAAGACAGGATTAGGACTAAATTTCTTGCTTGTAAATATGGTACTACTCTTTTTCTGTTGGGTTTTTTTTTCCTGAATGTCCATGCAAATCACTTTTTGTTTAACTCTAGAGTGCTACTTCCCTTAGTGTGTATTTGGTTGGCTTCCTCGAAACACAGAAAACATTTTCCATTAGATCACTAAGATGCCTGTCCAGAGGAAAATATGCTTATCTATAAGATTCAAACAATGCTCATCATTGGCCACTGCCGAAGTAGTGTTCTTCAATGTGTTAAATTATACATAAGCTTCCTTACATTACATAACCACTGTTTTCACTCTTCATTGTGGCGTGAGCAAGGACAGAAAAAGTTTATTTGGAATTCCCAGTGCTGGAAAATCCCTAGTACCAATTGAGATAACTTCAGTCTTACAGTTTTCAGGCAATAGTGGTCATTTGTAAACATGACTACTCCTAGACCAGATCAAAGCCCATGGTGCTACTCTATTAGGAGCCACAGTTAGCACTTATGGAAGTTCTGAGGTCTTGAGAAGATATTTTAGTGGAATTCTGGAAATTCAACTTGGTGTACTTATGACCTAACACAGACCTATTGAGGTGACCTCTAACATCCCTTCCAGATCAGAATCTCTGATCCTAGTGGGGCAACAAAGGGGTCAAAGTGTTTAGTATGTCATATGGAAAATCAATTAAAACAAGTATTAGAGATGTTGACCCTGGAGAGAAAAAGGGTAGTCTAAAGAGGGATGATGTAGTATCTGTCTTCAGATATTTAACATACTGTTAGTGGAAGGTGTTTATTTGATCTTTGTTGTTCTAGAAGGAAGAATTAAAACCAGTGGGTGAAAATTGTTGGTTGACAACTTAGCTTCATATAAAGAACAACTTTTTTTGGTCTTTTTGAAAGGGGGAAGGTAGAGCAATTGGGGTTAAGCGACTTACTCAAGGTCCCTAGCTAGTAAATGTTAAGTGTCAGATCTGACCTCAGGTCCTCCTGGCTCCACAGAGGGTGCTTTATTCACTGTGCCACCTAGCCACCCCAACAACAACCTTCTAATGCTTAGAGTTGTCCATTAGTAGAACTATCATGAAGTAGTGGAACATAATTGAAACAGCCCTGGACTTGTAATGAGAAAAATCCTAACCTCATCACACAAAGCTGTGTGTAAGTTTGGGCAAGTGTGCAAGCAACAGTAGATTCCTAAAAGAATGCTACTGTGAACAGCTTTTAAGATTCAGATTGCACAGTAGTAGTGAACACTCTGTTTATTCCATTACAAATCAAGATTCAGTACAATATTCACAGTTCAGTATTATATCACAATATTTAGCACAGTATTTACAGACAGTCACAATATTTAGAACAAGGAACAAAAGAAGAATTACCTGGTTTCCCTAAGGGCGAAACCAGCTTAACACTTAAAGATTCAATCAATCAATTCACAATATACTGATCTTCCACTCATGGGGCAACCATTAACTTTAGTCTCCAATAAAGTTCTTAGAAAACCACTCAAACTTTCTATCCCTTGATTCCCAACAAACCTCAGCTTAGTCCAAGGGGAGGCCTTTTCTTCATTTTGACTCTGGGTAGTCTATCTGATTCCCTGGATCCTCTTCCCTTGTCCCAGCTCCCTCCTGAATCTGCCAAACAATCACCTAGATTCAGGAGCAGAAAGATGACAGGTTCTTGTCCAGTCCTCAGAGGAAAAGAGCTCCCAGGTCCTTGTCCAGTCTTCAGGGAAATCCCTGGCACACACTGAAGTTCACAGGGCTCAGCACACCTCAAACCCTTCACCACTTCTCTTGCCTAGAACTCAAAGATCAGCCAGGCCACCAACAAACAAAGTCCCATCCTGTTCTTGTCTTCAGTCAGCTTTCAGATACTGGGAGAGGAACACACTCTCTCTCTCCCTCTCTTTCTCAGCTAACTTCAGTCTCCATGAATCTTCCTTCTCTGAGGAGCCAATTCCAAATTCTCTCTAGTCTCTCTAAAATTCTTTATATACAACACTGGCATCCTGTCTCAGCCAATACCCTTCTTCCAAGTCAACAGGGGAATTCACACCTTTTCACCAATGGACAGAGTTCATACCTTCTATACTTAGCCCTAATTTACTAGGTGCTACCTAGCCCTAAGTATCTGATCTACTTAACCCTAAGTATCTAATAAACTGATTACTATTACAGCAAGTCATGGGATCTCTCTGAAACTTTTTTTTAATCTAGAAAAATAAGACATAATAGAATGGAATAGAAAAGCATTTTATTGAGTACTTACTCTATGTTGAACACTACGCTAAGTGCTAGGGGTAGAAATAGAAAGTCAAAACAATTCTACACTCGAGATCACATTGTAATTGGGGGAGACAGCACATCAAGAGTGTTCATGTTTTCATTCAGTTTATAAAAAATAGGTTCTCATAGGCAAAGTATTAGGACCTTGATGACTTGGCGAGCAAGGGCAAAACAGATGGTGCTCAACAAGAGAATAAGTGGGTCCCAAAGTTAGAGTGGAGTGGTGATCTGGGATATATTCATATCCAGCATAGGGGAGATATGAAATAGGTATGTATCTAGGTGATAGGGGGCATCCTATCCTTGGTGGGAACTGGCCAGTTGGGTAATGAGGGTTGAATCAGAGAAAAGAAAAGTCCATAGCTGCAGTCAGTAGAAGCAGGTGGTGTTGGTCCATTTTTGTTTCACCTATTAGAGTAAGGGCCTGGTGAGGAAGGGAAGGATGCCTACTGGTGACTGGTGGCAGTGATTGTTCTCCCTCGGGCTGTCCTTTCACATGTTGGAGACTAGGAGATTTGGTGTCTACTATCAATAGAAGGCCTGCTTTTTGTCACAGTGTCATTTGTATGCATGTCACAACAAATGAGGAAAGAGATCTCAAAATACTGTTCAGACTAGAAGTCATCATCTCAACATACTAACGTAAGGTAGTATCATTACCAGGGGTAGCTAGTTGGCACAATGGATTGAGTGCAGGGCTTGAAGTCAAAAAGACTCATCTCTGTGAATTCAAATCTGGCCTTAGACACTAGTTGTTCAATCCTGGGCAAGTCAGTTAACTCTGCCTCAGTTTCTCCTTCTGTAAAATGAACTGGAGAAGGAAATGTCAAACCACTCTAGTATCTTTGTCAAAAAACTCCCAAATGGGGTCAGAGTCAATGCCAATTGAAAGGACAGAATGACAAGAAGAGGAAGTATCATTATAGTCAAGTAGTAAATTCCCTGTGACTTTTAGTGTTTAAATATGTTAAATAGCAGATTTAACCAGATCATTTTCAAGGAGACTTTAAATTTTGTTTCTATTATTCTAGTAGCAGAGGGCACACCTCCTTTCGTGCATTAAATTTTCAAAATGTGACGACTCAGTAAGAGAGACAATATCATTCAAACTCATTTTCCACCCACTGTGGAGATTAATTTTTAAAATGTAATTAAATTTAAAATTAAGGAATTTAAAAATTCTGTCTGCTTATTGTAGGAAGAAAATCTCTTTGGTGAATAAGAAGAAAGGAATTAAAAGGAGAGATAGACACCTATAAAAAGAATCAGAATCATAGAGTAGAAGAACTGAAACTGATCTTAGAAACCTCCTAGTTCAGAGGTTCTTAATCTGGTCTGTGAACTTGCTTTTGAAATACTGGAAAGCCGTATTTCAATATAAGTGATTTCCATTTTATTTTGTATTTTATATTATGCATTTTAAAAAATTATTCTGAGAAAGAGTTGATAGACTTCACCAGACTGTCAAAGAGGTCCATGACCCAAAAAAGTTTAAGATCTAGTCTGATTGTGGTCAAAGCCTCTCATTTTAAAGATGAGGGAACTGAGGAAATGGAAGTGATGTATTTAAATTCCCAAATAGTATGTAAAAAAAAAACTATGGCTCTCATCTGGTTATTCTGACTATAATTTCGTCATGCTTTTTTCTAATGTAAGAGTATCTCAGGAATCTGGGGTGGGGTAGGGGGAAAGGCAGTGAGTTACACCTCAAAGTCAGTATTCCAATTATTCCAATTACTGGAATATGAATAGTTTAATAAAAAGACTCTTTATTACTCTTTGCTACCTGACACAGGTAGCATGAATTGTTTTGGTTTGAATGTCCTCAAATCCTCCTGTTTCCTGAATAAGGAAATCAATCTGTGCTTACTTTGCAAAGTAAGAAAGATGTGAGAGAATAAGGAGTCTGCCAGAGCTGTGGGAGGCTGCTGAGTCATCTCTGAGTAACAGATTTAGCTCGATCATCTTTAAGCTTTCAAGTCACAGTGAGTGGCTCATTTGAAAACAATCTCATTTAAATTCATATCGGGGTATCTTCTAAATGGGTCACCAAGAACAGTGACAGAATGACTAATAATGGGAGGGGGTATGAAAATCTGTTTTAATTCATTCAGAACAATGATGATTAATTCATGTTTTACCCGCTGCTTCATGATTCTTTAATATTTCTTTTTTTTCAATTTTTTAAACATTTTTTAATTAAAGTTTTGAGTTCTAGATGCTATCCTCCAATCCATCCTCCTTCCCTGAGATGGTAAGCAATCAGATATAGGTTATATATGTGCAATTATGTGGAACATTTTCATATTAGTCATAAGAAAACTTCAATAAAAAACAAAGAAGATGAAAGAAAGAGAGTGAAAAATAGCATTCTTCTGTCTGTATTCAATCAGTATCAGTTCTTTCTCTGGATAAAGATTCCTGTGCTCTCTGCTGTTTTTAATAGGAATTGTTGCTACTTTTTGTCAAAGACTTTTTTTGCATCTTTTGAGATAATCATATGATTTCTATTGGTTTTATTATTGATATGATCAATTTTGCTGATAGTTTTCCTAATATTGAACCAATCCTGCATTCCAGGTATGATCTTTGTAATTAATTTTTGTAATGTTTTTGCTAGTATTTTATTTAAAAAATTTTGCATCAATATTCATTAGAGAAATTGGTCTATAATTTTCTTTCTCTCTTTTGATTCTTTATGTTTGGGATATCAGCACCCTATTTGCATCATAAAAAGAATTTAGTATGACTCCTTTGCTTATTTTCCAAAATAGTTTCTATAATATTAGAATCAATTGTTCTTTAAATGTGTGGTAGAATTTGCTGGTGAATCCATCTAGTACTGGGGAACTTTTCTTAGGAAGTTCATTGATGGCTTGTTTAATTTCTTTTTCTAATTTTAGGTTATTTATGTATGTTAATCTAGGTAATTTGCATTTTTGCAGATATTCATCCATTTCACTTAGATTGTCAGATTTATTGGCATGTAATTGGGCAGAGTAATGTCCAAAAAAATGTCTCCATTTCATCATCATGGGTAGTGAATTCACCCTTTTCATGTTTGAAACTAGCAATTTGGTTTTCTTTTTACAATCAAATTAACTAATGGTTTATTTATTTTATTATTGTTGTTTTTTTTCATGAAACCAGCTTCTAGTTTTATTTATTACTCAGTGGTTTTCTTTAAGTTTTTAAAATCTCTCCTTTGATTTTCAGGATTTCTAATTTGGTGTTTAATTATGAATTTTTAATTTGTTATTTTTCTAGTTTTTTAATTGCATGTCTTATTCATTGATCTTTTTTTATTTCATTAATGTAAGAAATTAGAGATATACATTTTCTCCCAAGTACCACTTTGCATCCCATAAACTTTGTTGTCATTTTCTTTAAGGAAATTTTCAGTTGTTTCTGTGATTTGTTCTTTGACAAATAACTTGGTTTTTTTTAGTATTAAATTATTTATTGTTTATTATTGAATGTAGTTTTATTACATTATGATCTGAAAAGGATGTATTTGCTATTTCTGCATTGGGTTGTAAGGCTTTTTTTTTTAATTTGTTTTTGCTTTTTTTTTTTTTTTTTTTAAAGGCAACTGGGGTTAAATGACTTGCCCAAAGTCACAGGACTAGTAAGTATGTTAAGTGCCTGAGGCTGGATTTGAACTCAGGTCCTCCTGACTCTGGGATGGGTGCTCTATTCACTACACTACTTAGGCGCCCCAAGGGTTGTAAGGATTTTTTGTCCTAATACATGTTCAATTTTTGTGTATATTCCATGTATCACTGAGAAAAAGGTATATTCCTTTTTATTCCCATTCACTTCTCCCCAGAGGTCTATCATTTCTAATTTTTCCAGAATTTTCTTCAACTCCTTAATGTTGTTCTTGTTTATTTTTTGGTTAGATTTATCTAGTTCTGAGATGGGAAAGGTAAGGTTCCCCACTAGTATAGTTTTATTATCTATTCTGTAACTCATTCAACTTCTTTTGTTAATTTTTTTTTGGTGGGGGGAGGGAAGGGCAATTGGGGTTGTGACTTGCCCAAGGTCACATGGCTAGTGTGTCAAGTGTCTGAGGCCGGATTTCAACTCAGATTCTCCTGACTCCAGGGTCAGTGCTCTATTGCTGCCCCACCAAGTCACCCCAACTCATTCAACTTCTTAAAAAATACAACCGCTATGCCATCTTGTGCGTGTATGTTTAGTATTGTTATGACTTCGTTGTCTATGGTATCTTTCAGTAAGATAGTTTCCTTTATCTCTTTTAATTAGATCTATTTTGGCTTTTGCTTTGTCTGAGGTTGTGATTGCTACCTCTGCTTCTTACTCAAGCTTTTGTTTTTTGCTCATTTTTTTTTCTGGTGTGTGTGTGTGTGTGTGTGTGTCTGTGTCTTGGTGTTTTTATGTGAGAGTTGGAGAGACCTCCACTGTCTCAAGTTCTTTGTGCTTGGGCTCTGGGTCTTACTGCTGGCTTTCATTATGCTATAGGGTTTAATTTTAATTTATTTTCTTTGTTACATCATTCATTTCCACAAGGTTTTGAGTTACACATTTTCTCCCCTTTTTGCCCCTACCCCCAAGCCCAGAACATTGATCCCACTGTAAGACCCCTCCCACAATCTGTTCCCCTTTATGCCCTCCTCCAACACCCCTCTAGCTTTCTAGCAGGGCAGGGAGGAGCTCCCTGCCTCCATCCCTGTATGTGTTATTTCTCAGTTGCCTTTGATTGTATAGCTTTAAATACTAGATTCTTGCAATTCCTCCCCTGTCACCCACTCCCATTGGGAGGAGCAGCAATTCAATACAGGCTGTACCTGTGTAATAACACAGGACATCTCCATGGTGGGCAAATTGTGAGAGGCTAATTGTATGTCCCTCCTTCCTATC
>CM053597.1:124705022-124804632 GCA_028646575.1 Pseudocheirus occidentalis | reverse complement strand
AAATTTATTTAATCTAATTTTTTAGTTAACAAGTATTTATTTTCTCTCTCTCCTGTATCCCCCATTAAAAAAAATCAAGAAGAAACAAAAATGTTTTAATAATGATGCAAATTCAAGAAAAAAAAATCCTTCTTAGCAGTGTACAAAAATGTATGTGTCATTCTCTACCTTGAATCTATCGCCTTGCTGTCAGGTGGTAGATAGCAAACTTTGTGACTGGTCCTTTGAAATTCTGATTATTCTTTGCATTGATCAGAATTCTTAAGTTTTTCAATGGTTTATAATGTTGTTATTATAGAAATTGTTCTCCTAGTTCTGCTCATTTCACTTTGCATCTGTTCATAAAAATCTTCGCAGCTTTCTCTGAAGCTATCGTTTCATCATTTCTTGTGGCACACTAGATTTTCTTTCTATTCATGTGTAATGATTTGATCCGTCATTCTAATTGATGGTGATCTACCTTAATGTGTGTGTGGGGGTAAGGTAGTTTGCAATGTTTTCCCCCCATCACACATATTTTTGTATATTTTGATCCTTTTCTTCTTTCTTTGTTCTCTTTGGAGTATCAGCCTAGTACTGGTTTTTCTGGGTCAAAGATCTGTTTTTTTTTATCTTTGGGGACATAATTCCAGATTGCATTATTGATTGACTGTACTAATTCATAGCTCCACTAAAAGTTCATCATCATGCTTGTTTTTCTGCAACCCCTCCATCAGTTTATCTTCTTCATTTTTTGCCAATCATTTGAAAACTCAGCATACTTAAACTATGAGAGTGGAATACAGTGACAGTGGAGTCTCTTCTTTGGCAATAAATGGCAATGAAAACTGATCATAATAGTTTAAAACACCCAAGAAAGTTGAGAACAATTTCACTGTAGTATATTTCATATGCTGGAAATATCAAAATTAAAAACAAATAAAAAAGCACTGAGAAAAATTAAATTGCAATGTTTTTCCTGAGCTGCAAATATATTTACCATTTCATCTTCTTCAGAATTCCCATTTCTGTTTCCATTTTTATTGCTGTTTCAGAGTTAGGTAATAAAAATAAGAGGGGGTAAAAATAACTTTCTACTCTCCAAGGCTACTGATTGCCTTCAAATAGAGTTACTGTCTCTTTAAGTTGTAGGCTAATATGTTTGTTGTGACAGCTTCCTGATTGTTAAATAAACCTTGACTGAGAGCAGCTGTCAAACAGATATTACACCATGGGCTATAGTTAAAAGAAGCATCAGACAAATGGATTGACTCTAGATTTCTTAAGGAGAAGGAAAAAAAATTGTATATACACACATACACATATATGCATACAGTTATACAATGACATGCTACCACAATATTGTGTGTGTGTGTTAGGTACCTATAAGAAGAGATTTTAGTAACAGTACAGATTCCTTGTACCTAAATTTGCAATAAATATTTATTCTTTGTACAAAAGTACTCTATAAAACAATAAATCAGAGTGGTTTAAATTAATTTAAATGTATATGTGTGTGACCCCAGTGATAATGTAAAATTTGTATTAGCACTTTGTTCTGTAGTGTTTTGTATTTTATTTCATTGATTCTCGAGAAAAAAATTAAAATAGGAACTTTTAATTTTAAATAGGATTTATTATTTATTAATAATATTATATTATTATATTATATATAATTATGTTATATATAATATATTATTATTAATTATTTAAAATTAAATTTTAATTTAAAATAGAAATGTACTTAGAGTATGTCAGAGCTTTTGTGTTCTTAAAGAATTTTCTCACAATTCAGAAGAGATTTTCATGGAAGACCATTCCTTAAGTCCTTTACTTAACTAGTTATATTATCAGTTTCTGAGTATGATTCAACTTTCTTACACCACATAAAAGTAATATTCTTTTAGTTGAGAAGGAAACATTTTCCTAAATAATTTTCTTATGAGTTCTATATAATGCTTCCCATATATCAGTGGGGGCAGGTAAGGAAACAGGATACTTTGCAGGGACTCCATTATATTTGGATGTTTAATAATGAGAATGTTAGCTGCAATACAAAACTGTAGTTCTAAATCCAGAATATATTTTAACTAAATTCTCTATCATAAGCAGTTACAATTAAATAGGTATGTGTGCATGTATGTGTGTATCTCTTTCTCCCTATATCTTTTTTTTTTTACCTCCTGGATCTGTGATTTCATTGGTGTAGTGAATGTCCATTGAGGAAGCTAGAAAAGTCTTTCCACCCACATGGATAGGCATCTGTTTTGCAGCTTTTATAGGATTATAGAGTGGCCTGGGACATTCAGGTTAAGTGGCTTGCTCAGTTACAGAGCCATTATATCACAGATGGAATTTAATTAAATACAGGCTTTACCTTTTTCTCAGGCCAGTTCTGTATCCACTATACCTTGTTGCATATGAGCGTGCATCCATCCATACACATACATAAAGGTATAGTTATCTATACATACATATATACATAGATGTATATATGTTTATATATACACATACACACATGCAAATGTCACACAAATGTACCCACATTATCTACATAACACATGTACATAATAATACAACCTCACAAATACTGCTTGTTAAATTTTTAGTGTGAGTAAATGCTAGCAATCAAGGTTTGAGTTGTTGTTGCATTGATTGCCTAAATTTGGAAAGTAATGGAGAACGTGCTAATAATGCCATCTGAGTTTATGAGGTATACTGTGAGTATAATTTTTGAGAGCCGATTATAAAACATGTACCAGGAAACCCATGCATGCATATATACGTTCATTCAGTGCATGTATACACACATATACTCACATAGATCATTCGTCAGTAGCATAAACATTTATATTCATTTATCACTGAATTAATGACCAAATTTATATAAATATTTGAAGATGGTAGATGTGTGAATGTTATATTAGCTATTATATTAGAAATGATCCTAGTTCTTGGTGTTCTTTATATTTGCTAATTGTTTTTCTATCCTAAGAGTTAGTGAAAGGCCTGTAGAATGTAGAGCAGGGTGAGATATGAATCAGATCCTTGGCTTTGACTTTACTATTGTCAGAACATTTTCTCTTTGAAAGCAATTCAAACATCAATGAAATATAGAGCCTTTCCAAGGAACTTTAAACTAATGAACACTTCATAAAAGAAATCTAATAGCATTTCCTTTCTAGAAAATTTCTGAGAAAAAGAAATGATTGATTTTATTTTAAAATTCAGAATCTGTGTTTTTCAGTGAAGATAACTGTGGCTTCTTGCTTGTGTTTGACATAGCATCTCTACCAAAGATACATTTTAGTCTTGATAAAGTTTCACTGCATTTAGGTCAAACAACGAACACAGATTTTCAATGGTTGTATTTCGTGTGTGTGTGTGTGTGTGTGAATATATATATTTATAATGTATATATGTGTATATATAATGTGTATGTGTGTGCATGTATACTCTTTTCAGGCAAATAAGTTCTAAACCAATTCTTATTTCTAGGAACAAGCAAATAAGAAGTAGTTTTGTTACTGTTAGTCTTGTGATTAAAACTAAGCAATATGTGTTGTATTTTTCTACTCTTTGGGGAAGTCACCAGTATGTTTTGTTAGTGTTGAGGTTGATCAAAGGAACACACTGTATAAGCAAAACATTATGATCATTAAATTCCTTGAAACTGCTGAAGAATATTTCCAGCTGTCTGCCAGTTAGAGATTGTGACATACGCATACATGTGTGTGTGTGTTTTTGGGGGGGGGTGTTATACACAGGCTTCCTATGTTCTATTTTGCCCATGTGCATGACCAGGATTTCTTCTACCCAAGAAACTGATTATTAGAGAGGACCTGTTCACATTAGGTATATTGAGTGAGTGTGAAATTTGGACTTTTAATTTTTTTTTGCTTTTGTTTATAGAAAGTCATAACGATCAAGTGAGCAAACAAGTATTTACTGTGTTCCAAGCATTATCCTTGGTAGTCAGTGACAACACATTCATATCACACTTTAAGGCTATAAAATGTATATAAAGAGGTGAAATAATAAGTCGGGAAGGAACACCTTCAAATTTCGCCTTTGATCTTTGCCTGTGCAAACCAGAGTTGTGATGTGAATTGATAGACAATTTCTTTGCTGTGAGTCTGCCAAGTGCTGACAGGAGTCTTAAATCCTCCCCATCACATAAGCTTCAGAAATTGTTACTCACAACAATCCTATGATGTCCTTAATGCAGATATTATTATTCTAGTTGTTAGAAGAGGAGGAAATGAAGTTCAAAGAGGCTGTCACTTCCCTCTGTCCCACAGCTATTTTGTGAGAGAGCTGGGATTTAAACCCACCTAGGTGGGCTAGCACTCTTGTTTGCCGACTGGTTAAAAGTCTGATCATTAGCAGTCTGGAAACACTGATTGTGAACACAATTTGTGTGCCTGCATTTTCTTATGCCCTCAAGGTCTAGTATAGTGATTACTTTGTAGTTGCTCAATAAATACCAACTTGCTTGTGGGAATACAGAAGTATAAGCACTGGAACCTGCTCTCTAGGAGTTTAATCTAATTGGGGGAACAAAACTAATAAATGTGAAAGAATTAAAGAACTGTATAAAACATTATCTGGTGCCAGCTTTAAAAAATGTTACTCTAGTTCAGAGGACAGGGAGATAAGTGAATTTTGTTGGGAATTAGACAAAAGAACATAGAGGATCTGGAATTTAGAGTGAGGCACAGAAAGATTAATAGAATTTGAATAAGCAAAAAAGGAGAGAGGAAGAGAGTAGCATAAGGAAAATTAGGGAGGCTGGTCTGATTAATGGGAGTAAAAGTTACCTTAGGAGAAGTAGCAATAAATAAAGCTTCCTCTGTCCCCTTGTCACCATCTGCAAAACAATTAAGTCTTTACTTTTAGTATTTGCATCCTTCCTTAGAATAAAAGTGGAAAATATAGCAATCAACTCTGAGGAGCCAGTCTAAGCTGGTTCTAGTCCATCCTTGCTTGAAGGGGTCCAAAGGAAGATAGTTACTGTCTAGCCATTTTTAGACTTCTAAATATGTTCGGTTAATTGCCCAGAAAATAAAATATGTCCTATCCCAGAGAGTCCTAGAGATTTTGTTTTAATTAACCATAAATACTTTACTGCTTTGTGCTATAATATAAATAGTAGCTGGTCTTTATGTCACTTTAAAGTTTACCAAGTTCTTTACAAATATTTTCTTTGAGACTCACAACACAACTGTGAGACAGGTACCGTCACTGTCATCATTTTACAGATAAGGATAATGCTTTCCCTATGTTTTCAGTTACTTAGACTCCAAACTCCTCACTGTCCCCACATGTGCTGTCATATTAATTATAAGCCACAATACCTTTGCCAATGTACTTCGTCACACTGCCACCATAGGTATTCAGAATCTCACCCCTTCTCACCTGGACGATTTATAGCCTCTTAATTGATTGCCTGCCACTCTTCTTTCATAATCTACGAGTCTTTCATAATCTACGAGCTGAAAGAAATCATCTAGTTAACCTTGTTCATAGAAAAGAAGCAAATCCCCCAAAAGTCATAATTTGGCTTTTGCCCAAAGACCTCTACAGTGGGTGACTTCTCCATTCTTCAAGGTAGCTCATTTCATTTTCACCAGTTCTAACCATTAGGAAATGTGAAATTAATTCAAACCTTAATCCGTCTTTCATAATTTCCATCCATTAATCTAGTACTTCCCTGTAGTGGCAAGGTTGACACACCTCATTTTTCTCTACATGTCAGGCCCTCAGATAGATCAACTTTGCTACCATGTCCCCTTTAAGTCTCTTCTCCAATTGAAATATTCCCATTTTCTTTTCCATGTAGTAATTGCACAACACTTTCTTTAATCTTTTCCTCTCCTGGTTGCCTTATTTTAGACATTCCTTGACTTCTCTGTACTTCGTAAAAAAAAATGATGTCCGAAAGTGATCACAATATTCCTGATATGACTCATCAAAGCAGATTTAAGCAGAAACATTATCTCCCTCTTTCTCAATATTTTGTTTCTCTTAATGCATCCTAGACCGACACTGATTTTTTAGTTCTATGTCATTGTTGACACATATTGACCCAGTCGTCTACTGAAGTTCCTGTGGCATTTAAAATAACAAATATTTCTTATTTGTGGTTCCTTCCTACCCTCAACCTTATCTTGTTGTATTTGTGAAGTTGTTTTTTAAGTATAAAACATTTTCCCTATTGTATTTTATTGTACTAAATTTGACCTATGTTTCTAGCCCAGTGAGATGTGGTGTTTTTTTTTTTTTTTATCCAGACTCTTTGATCTAATGCATTACCTAGCACTGATTTTTGTGATCTGCAGCTTTGAGAAATATTCCATCTATGTGTAGCACATGCTCTGGAGCTAGCCTTTCAAATTTCACTCCTAACTGGTAAATTGGGTCTATTCATTGCATTCCAGGTTTAAGAATAAGTCAGAGAGATTGGAGAGACGTCTTTCTAATTCTGTAGCTCATAAGCTTCCACCAGTGTGTTTTTTTTTCCAGTGATTATCAGTTGATTTCTTCTCAGATAACCTTTTAGCCTAAACTTCCAGACCCTTAGATCTTCTATTCCAAACTAGATCAATGGTTTTAGCTTCTTGTAGGGCATGACTAAATCACTTGGTCAATTAATGGACTTCCTCTAGCACCTTGTTGTAATGTTGATAATATCAAGACCTTGTTCACAACTAGTTCCCTAGGACTGATCACTCAGTTGAGATGTATTCTCCTCCTATAAAGATATTAGACCGTGGAACTGGGTGATTAATTGAATGACTAAATCAACCCCACCCTTACATTTGCCTTCATGTAATTCAATATATTTTTTTATAAAGTTGAATAGCACAAAGTAGTGGGCAAACACCTGTGCCATACTCTAATGATTTTGTTTCCTCTCTAAGCCGAAATTGTCCAGTTAATATACTCATTGGGTCCAATAGCTTGGGTAATTTTAGAACTCCCTAACTATACTATCATCTATCTTGGCCTTGAGATCACATGTGACCCTCTAGGCCAGCGGTTCTTAACCTGTGGGTTATGTTCAATTTGTAAAAATGAAAATACATCCTGCATATTAGATAATTTACATTACAATTCATAACAGTAGCAAAATTAGTTATGAAGTAGCAATGAAAATAATTTTATGGTTGGGGGTCATCACAACATGAGGACCAGTATTAAAGGGTCACAGCATTAGGAAGGTTGAGAACCACTGCTCTAGGTCCTCAAATACAGTCCTTTAACTGAATCCAAACTTCACAGAATACCCTTAATAAAAAGATTTGTTCTGTAAAACTTAAGATTCGATTAAAAGGCTGCACCCAAGGACCTAGAAGGCTACAATGTGACCTGGAGGCCACAGGTTCCCCACCCCTGATTCTGGCCACTTCCAGATATTCTTCATGTATACTTTCTAAACATACTAATGAAAAGATCTGTCCATGTTATTTACCTCTTCAAAAAATTTAAGTAGTTCTGTACTGCCTATGGAATAAAATATAATCTCCTCAGTTTGGTAATTAAAGAAAGTCTGTACAACTTGCCCCCATCCTGCATTGCTAGCTTTATTTCATGCTGATCCATATCCCATATTCAACCTTAGAACTATATGTTGAGCTGAGGGATTCACAGACTTCTTTTCTTTTCTTTCTCCTTAGTCTCTCCTGCCTCCAAAATTTGCTCAGCCTCTTTTCTTAGTCCAGGTCAGGTCATGTGCCACGGCCTCCATGAAATTTTCACTTATTCCAAACTGAGTTATTTCTCTTCCTCCCAAAAGCAATTCATCTGTATTTCTCCTCTGTTCCTTTTTGTATCCGTAGCTTACTTTTATTTCTGTACAAGTTGTAACCACTTTAATAAGGGATGAAAACCAGCAGTGTTAAACTCAAATAGAAATGGGACCACTGAGCCATACATAAGGATTCCTGTGGGCCACATAATGACTTAGGAAGCCGTGTATAAATATTACCTGTTTGATTTTATTTTCACTTATTTTATTAAATATTTCTAATTATATTTTAATCTGGTTCCAGTCTTGCTGGGGAATGTTGCTGGCCCCTGATCTGAACAACTGGAGGGCGTAGTCTGTGCCCTTGTTTTGTTAAGTTTTTTTAATCTATGCCTCCCCATTGTCTTGTAACGTGTCATGCGCATAATAAGCAATTAAGCAATGGTTTCTTTAATTAAATTGAGCTATCAATGCATGGATGGGTTTGCTTATATGTTATATTTATTCTTTACATTTATTTTTAAAATTTTCCAAATTCCCTCCCTCCATCCTTCCCCAACCTATTGAGAAGACCAGAAATATGATGCCCATTAGATACATGAAATCATTGTTTGCTTAACTATGTTAAGTAATAAATAGGTTGATGATTTTAGTGGAAATTTGCCTTTTGAAACTTGATATGATGATTGTTTTTCCTTCACATTTCAGAACAGGATACTTTTAAATGCATTTATATTTTGCATGCTACCTTTTATCTGAAGCTGCTTTTCCATATCCTTGAAGCTAAAGAATGCAGTCATCACTTTTAGTTACAAGTTTGGAGAACAGTACTCTTCTGTTTAATGTTATGATCATGCAAAAATAGTGCTTCAACACATGGTCTCCAGCAGGGTCAAAACTCCGTTCCCAACATAATTTCCTTAATTAGGGGAAAGCCTACACCTTTTGAACACATAATTTAGTCCCTTTCTCAACCTAATCAAATTCATAGAAGCTAAAATATTATGAGTCAATGTGGGAACAAAAAAAATGAACAAACTATTTTTAGTAATCCTTTTTGCCTGCCCAAGGCACTGACACCAGCATCATGCTCCTAATCCTTTCCCGTAAGTCAAAGTTCAGTTGTATGTAGGAGTATAGGTTTTAGTGTATATATTCTTGCTTGATCCTAGATGGAAAATCTGTTTTGTAGTTCTTTTTCAAAAATAACCCCAGTAGGCCTAAGGAGCCAAATTCCTTAGACCCTTTCCTTAAACAATAAAATATTTAGGCTTTGCTTGGTACATAGAGAGTGCTTAATAAGAACTTACACTTGATTTTTTTCTAAGTTTGCTGCCTCTCTCTGATATCTGTTGCCCCAAACACCCTCCCCCCCCCCCAAAGAAAATCCTTAAATCTTTTTCTTTATTTCTTTGTTTTGGAAGGAGGAAGAAAAGGCAATTGGGGTTAAGTGAGTTGCCCAAGGTCACACAGTTAAGGGTCAGGTTCAGGGCCAGTGCTCTATTCACTGCACCACCTAGTTGCCCCATTTATTTCTTGAAAAATATAATTTTATTTTTAAATCATATATTTCCTAAAAGACAAATTACACATAATTCTAACATAAAGAAAGAGTGAAAGGAGTTGCATTGTTAAGTCTGTTTGCTCAACAATAAATCACAATTGTACTCTTTCCTAAGTACAAATTTAACCAAGAACAGGGATTTTCTAGTGAATATGGGCATGGGTTTTGAATGATCCATATCATTGTCTAAAACTGTCACTTTATTTTCTGTAGATATGTAAAATCAATCAATAAGTAACGTTCTTCTTATTCAGGAGAAGTTTCAATGGGACAAGATAGTTTTCTTTAAGTATTTGAAGGACTGCCAGGAGCAATTGGACTCCTCCTCTTTGGTCCCAGAGGGAAGAATCAATGGCAATGGGAAGAAATTTCAAGAGGGAAATTTAGACTCAGTGACAGGACATACTTACTATTAGACTTCTCTAAAATTGGAATATATTGCCTTAGGAGTAAGTTCTCCTTCATTGGAGATCTTCATTCAGAGGTTGGATGACCATTTTGTAGTAGGGATTCTGATAATGTTTTGTTTGTTTACTTTGTTTTTTTTAAATAATTCTTGGAGAAGATAGCTTTTGAGGTTCCTTGCAACTTTAGAAAAAATATGCTTTTGTGATTTCTTGAAAGCCCATTGTGTGCTAATTTCAAAACAATGTATGATAGAGAAAATAAATATCAGCTTATAAAATTTGAGGTTTCAAGAGTTGAACTAATTCTTCTTAATCATGCTATATCAGTACTTAGGGTAACTGGCATCAGGGGGGTAGTGTTGCTTTATTTGTAGATAATTAAACCCAGAAGGTAGACCTCTTCCTGCTGTGGATAACAGAGAGAAATTATGTATATTGTCAGTGTTATACTCTTTGATGTTTTTTCTACAAATATTATCTATCAAGTTGATAATATATTAATTAAAATCCTAATTTATTTTAGTTTCACTGTAGCTAATTTGGAGCCAGGAAGACCTGTGTTTGAGTCTGCTTCTAACCAGCAATTCTCTAAAACCAAAAGTCATAGACTGACTTTTATGGTTCCTTGGAGGAGTTGAATTTCTGTACTAGAGATGGTTAAAATGATGCAGTCAAAGGTCTGGACTCATAAAAATAATATTTAATACCTTTATCACTGTTGTTTAAGGTTTAATAACAACATATCTAAATATTCATTTTATGTCTGCAACCACTAGACCTTTTAATTACCTTCCATCTGTTCTAAGTCTTTCTCTTGCTTTTATCAGAAGAATAATAAATTTCAATGTGTACAAAACCAGGGAGTTGTTAGAGTATGATGGGGATGAAGAAAGGACAGAATTAACCAAAAAATATTGTATTGGGGCAACTCTCTTTGCCACAGATTCAGAGTACTCTTTGGCTCAACAGTTGTTCAGAACCATGGCTGAAGATGCCCTAATGTGTTCTATATCAGACTATATTGAATTACATGTGAATTCAAAAGCTAAAGGTGTTTAATTAAAATAGAACAGCAAGGCATATAACATGGAATTGAATTAATGTTTTCTGTACTCAAAGGCTACCATTTCACATGCCTCCAAGGAAATGCTAATCAACATAGTATTTAAACCCCATATGTCCCAAACATACATGGAAAAACAGTGTTGAAATCACTATGTTAAAACAACACTGTGAAGTTATTCAGCTGATCAGTTTCCCCTCTGATATCATTGCATGGGGTGGGGGGGAGGGGGAGAGAAAATGGGTGACTATTGAAAGTTCTTGATAGAAGGTGTGTAACCATTTCTTGTGGTCCCAACAGTATACCAGAGTTGAGGATACCATGGTACAGTCAACAACAGTTGCATCCTCTCAAAACGATTTCATTTTTTTTCAATGCTCCTCCTTACCATTGTATATCTTCCATATAATTCTACCATCTTTCCATGTGAAACTCTCATGGTACCTTTTAAACAAAGCATAGAGCTTCCTCACAAAATGAGAGGATTCATAAGGAAATGTCATGAAGTTTTGGCTCTTTACATAGTCTTCTGTGATGTATAGTCTAGAGAATTTCTTTTGTTGTGTGAGACTTTCTTAACCCCCAAGCATTATGAGACATGGAATTTCAGGGTAGTATCACCATACTGTGAACTTGTGTACAATATTCTGGAATTATATCATCCAGAGAATTTCCCTCAAAGGGTGATACTCTTCCATGCCCCAAACACTGTGGGAAGTGGTGTTTTAATTAGTAGGATGTCAATTAGATTGTTCTTCTTTCCATCCTGAAATAAGAATGTAAAGGTGGGTGGAGGTGGAAGAAAGTCCTATGTTTACTGAAATGTTCACAACAGAGATGGCTTTTATATTCTTCCTTTATATCACCTCCAAAAAAAACCACACTCCATTTATATCTTTCTAGGTTCCTCTGTAAGCACATAACATAAACATTCATCAGTTATCATATAAGATAGTTACAAGTAATAAGCCTAAATCACAGTATATATTGAGGTACAAAGTGCATAATATTTATTTTATAGTTGCATGCAGCAGACTAGACGTGTAAAACATAAAATCAAATGTAAACCAGTTATAAAATTTAGGCAAAATATGTAGTCTCATGAAATATATCACCAGTTGTTATGCATGGCAATAAATAATAGTATATATTAAAGTTACATAAGGAGTACACAATTATACCCAATCAATGGGAATTCTTCTCTTTACCCTTTAATCTCCTCTCTCTTCTTGGTTCACAATTCCCCCACATCCCCCCAGTCTTCCCCACCTGCTAATTGAAAGGCGTTGTATCACTATACAGTCTGATAACAGGTAGTGATCTCAAGGTGTTGTAATGGGGGACAGGTTAATAAGGACCCATACCTCTGAGAATTCTAGATGAGTAATTTAAAGTCCTAAGAGTTGATTCTGTTAAAGTTCTGTACTCAATGTGCCTGCAAATTTGGAAAATTTAGCGGTGGCCACTGGATTAGAAAAGATCAGTTTATGTCCCAATCCTAAAAAAGAGTAATGCCAAAGAATGTTCAAATTACCAAACATACCAGCAAGGTTATGCTCAAGATTCTGCAGGTTAAGCTTCAGTAATATGTGAGCTGAGAATTACCAGAAGAGCAGGCTTTTTTTAAAAAGAGACAGAGGAACTACAGACTAAATTGCCAATATTCACTATAATATGGGGAAAACAAGGGAGTTCCAGAAAAACAAACAAAACAAAACAAAAAAAAAACCAACCCATCTACTTCTGCTTCATTGACTACACTAAAGCCTTTGATTGTGTGGATCCCAACAAAATGTGGCAAGTCTCAAAGAAATGGGAGCACCAAATCATCTTACTTGTGTTCATGTGGGCTAAGAAGCAGCCATTAGAAGCAAACATGGAACAACTGATTAGCTTAAGTTTGGAAGGTTGTATATACAGGGTGAAATGCCCAGATGGATGAATCCAAAGCTGGAATTAAGGTTGCTGGGAGAAATATCAACAGTCTCAAATAGGTACATGATACCACTCTGATGACAGAAAGTGAAGAGGAATTAAGAAAGCTTTTGATGAGGGTCAAAGAGGAGAGTATAAAAGCTGTCTTTGAGCTTAACATAAAAAAAAACCTAAGATCCTTGCAACTGGTCCTATCACTTTTTGGCAAATGGAGAAAAATGGAAGCAGTGTTTGATTTTATATTCTTGGGCTCAAAGATCACTGCAGACCGTGACCGCAGCCTTAAAATAAAAAGATATTTGCTCCTTTGAAGGAAAGGTATGACAAATCTGGACAGTGTACTAAAAAGAAGAGGCAAAAAGGTCTTTATAGTCAAAGCTATGACTTTTCTAATAGTAGTGTATGGCTATGAGAATTGAATGAAAAGGAGAGCTGAGTCACATAATTAATACTTTTTTTTTTCGCATTTTGGAGGGAGGAAGGCAGGGCATTTGCAGTTAAGAGACTTGCCCAAGGTCACATGACTAGTAAGTGTTAAGTATCTGAGGCCAGATTTTGGAGTCCTCCTGACTCCAGGGCTGGTGCTGTATTTTCTGCTCCACCTAGCTGCCCCAATACTTTCAAATTATGGTGCTGGATAGGACTTTTGAGAATCCCTGCACCAACAAGGAAATTAAATCACTCAATACTTAAAGAAATTAAATCATGCTGTTCCCTGGAAGATCAAATACTGAAACTCGAAACTTAAATACTTTTGGCCATGAAATGAGAAGGCAGGACTCATTAGAAAAGACCCTGATGTTGAGGAAGATTGAAGACAAAAGCAAAACGGAATGGCAGAAGATGGCATGGCTTAGATAGTGTCATAGAAATAAGGAACATGAACTTGTACAGACTTCAAGAATTAGTGGATGATAGAAGGTCCATGGAGTCATGAAAAGTTTGACGCAATTGACCAACAACAACCTTTAAGAATGAGCAGTGTCTTGTGTCTGCCACAGGCAAAGGGCTGGTAAGCTTGTTACTGTGTATTTTCAGAACAAAGATATCTATTTCTCTGACTCTGTCTTGTTTATTCTTCTCTGATACTAAGTTCTTTGTTCAAAGGTCAGCAATGCATTTATTCTTTATTTCTTTTAGTCTTCTTCTATACAATCACTATGGGTCAGGCATGTGACCTATACAGGTATCTGTGACTGTGACTATGTCATAGGCTAAGAGTTCCTTTAGATGTTTCCTGAGGTCTTTTATCTCATAAAGAACAATTTTCATGAAACTTCTCAAGAAAAAGTCAGCAGTTACTGAGGTAGATTGTGTGTGCAGACTTCTAGGGACATTAATTTCCTCACTCAATAAGGGTACTTGCTTACTGTTGTCTCTACATAAAAGAAAACTTCTGTTGAACAGGTTGTGGGGAGAGGAGAACAAACACTATGTGCTATTTACTGTACTAAACACTTTACAAATATCTCATTTGATTCTTACAAAATTTCTGGGCATTAGGTGATATTATCTTCATTTTCCAATTAAGGAAACTGAGGCAGAGACATATTAAGTAGCTTGCCCAGCACCACACAGAGGGTGAGTGTCTAAGGCTGGATTTGAACACGTCTTCGTGAGTCCAGATCTAGCCCTCTATCCACTGTGACGCCTCATCCCAAGCATCATGAAAACTGGAATGCACAGTAATGTCTTCTTCCTCAATAAAATGGTTTAGTATATTTTTGTTTATGAAACTGGAAAGGAAAAAATGGCCACTTTATCTTCCAAGAGCATGTGTTGTCTTTATATATATGTGTGTGTATTTGTGTATGTATGTATATATGTGTATATATACGCATACTTACATATGTATATTAGTACATGTTATATATAGCTATAATTTAGATGTGTTAAGTAATGATACATATAGATATATTTATAGGTGGTTATAAATTCTAACCTACCTTCATTGCTTACTGCATAGCTAGTAGGAGTGAAGAATTCAGGTAACTCTCTGGATAATTCAGAATAAAGCAAATTCCAAAACAAGAAATAGTATTTTTTTTCTTAATAATTGACTTTTTCTTTTACACAAGTCACAGTTGTGGCATTTGATGTATAAAGATTTCTGTTGGAGTCAAGGTTTTAAAGAGCTCTTGTTTTTAAAACATGGCTTGTGTATGAAACAAGACTTGTAAGTGACTTGTGTATGGAAGTTGAAATTTTGGAGGACTGGGATTGTCCAGCATTTGATATTTCTGAAGGGTATTCTTCTCAGCGAAGAAAACCGATATTGACTTCACTGTACATCAGCCTCCTATGACAGATGGCTTTCAAGGAATGAGAAATAGTTCACAAATTGAAGTTTCCCTTTGTTAATCTCTAAGATATCAGGAATGCAGAATGCTCAGTGAGAAGTCATTGATAGGTGATGTTGAGATTTTAGAACATAAGAGATCAGCCCCATTGTTCTCAAAACTCTCTGTAAAGATATGGGTGATTTGAATATGCTATATCACAAAAATAATTTTTATACTTTACATGAAAAAGTCTGAATGCACATAAATATCTGTAAATTAATAATTACATAGTTATATATAGTCTATGTACAGTAGGCATAACTGTGTACCTTTGATGTATAAGGCATTGTGCTGTGTGTTGGGAATATAAAGACAAAACCTAAATAAGTCCTTCCCTTTAGGCACTCAAGTAGTTACACTCAAAAGGGGCCTGGGGGTAGAGTGGGAACACAATATATACACAAGTAAATATGAAGTATATAGAAGGTGATATAAAATAATTTCAGGAGGAAGATAGTGTTAATGTGTGTGTATTTGCCTCTTTATGTGGCATTACATGAAATATTTTGGGAATAGTTGTGAAAAAATATTATTACCATCTTTTAATTTTTAAAAGATAAACTTGGAATTCGTTTAAATTTTTTAAAAAATATAAATAATGTTTATGCATGCATTTTAAAAGTTTCTCTTTAAAAATTCTCAGTAATTTTTTGTGAAGGAGAGTAAAGTCCTTACATGTAGTTTAAAACCCTATAATACTGTTTAAGAATTTATGCAAGTTTTTGTTACGTAGACTCAGTAGATCTTAAAATATGGTCTTCAGTGGCTCTAAAACATGGCTTATTTAAATTGACTTCTCTCTCAGCACTATCAATATTTGACGCCTATGTTGTCCGTAGATTACCCATAGATTACCATGTGACTGTATGCATAAAAATGTTGAACATAATGAAAATAAAATGAAATTATGGAATGTTAGAGCTAATGGAATCTAATATAGTCAAAAATTCTTGTTTTACAGAACAGAGAAATTAAGGCCCAGAAGGTATTTGTGCTTAAGGTCACATATTTTATTTGCATCAGAGTAGTCTCAGATTTGCATCATCTGATGCTCTTCCTTCTGTGATTATTCTGTATCTCTGAATGAAGATTAGAACTAGGATGGGTCTTCGAGTTCATATGATACCCATCACCTTACTTTACAATGTGTTTGTTACCTTTATTGTATAATTCTGTTTCCTTTTTGCAAAGGAAGCTATTTACAAATGGGCCTAAATTATTTTTCAGGCAAAACAGTGACATGCTACTAAATATTGGTAGTGATAGTGTGCTTACTTAGGTTCAGATTAAACATTTTGATTATGTCTTATATTGATTAGTTTTGCGTTGTTGTTCATCCTTTGCTTTTGAAGAGGACCAATGACTTTAAGGGGTGATATTTGGCTTGTGCATGCGTTGGATTTAAGTGAGGCAGAACTGCACAAAGTCTACAGTCTTGCACTTTTTGCAAAGTCACTGAAGTCCAATGGCAAAACAAAAGTCAAGATGACAGGCAATTGATCAAGTTTTGCATTGATCAAAATTTAGACCTGTGTCAAATTTATTTGTCTACAAGCCTATTCAGTTTTTTTTTTTAATTTTCCAACTAAATAGATTTCAAAAATTCTTCCTTCATTTATGTATGGTTCAGGGAACTGCTTAAGAGCATAATCGACCTAAGAGCCATTTACTCTGACTAAATAGATTGGATCTGGAGAGGCAAGCTCTCATGTCCATGTCTTTGAAACATGCCCTAGGATTGATTGTCCCTCCTTAAGAATATGAGGTAACGGGTACACAAGAACCTGATGCCTTTACCAGTCTAACTTGAGAGGAGAACAACTCTGCTGCCAGCTCTTACATTTTGTAAATTTATAGGTTTTATTAATATTGGTGAAAAATGGACAAAATTATTTTTCCTAAAAACAAAAGTATGCTAGGAATACAGGTTAATGCTTAGAACACGGTTGAGATTAAATATACAAATCATCATGAATACCACTGAATACTATTGTAGTATATTAAAAAAAAATTGTGAACATCTTTCAGTTTAATTCTTTTAACTTGCTCACTTTCCTTTTTACCATAATCTTTCAATCCTGCCATATTCTTATCTCTGATTTCTTTTATTTTCACCTTTTCTGCTAATATATTTCTGCTAATATATATTCTGCTAATATAATATATTTTCTGCTAACATATAATATATATGTATCATTCTCTTTACAATAATCATACTCCTTTTCCTAATTGTGTAAATTCATCTCCCAAGTTTTACTAGGGTTTTAAAGCTCCATTTAATTCAAATAATTATGCTTATTTTCAGACATGTCATCTCTTTTCTCATTTTACCCATATACTCTTTGGTATATCATTTAACTCTTATCTCTTGCCATTTGTTTTTTTCTAATATTGAAATTTTTTTAAGTGATTTATTTCCCCAGGAATTCTTTTCCCTGATTTTTTTCCTCTTGATACTTTTAGCTATTTGAAGAGAGGAGTAGTTTTCCTTCTATAATCTATGCTTGTTCATCCATGTGTGAATCATCCACAATACATATTTAATGCCAGAATCATTTTCCTGCCTTTTGTTCTCTTGCAGCATTCTAGCTACTATGTACTTAAGTTTGGAAATAAAATTTTAGCCTTAATCTCATGAAACAAAAAGAAAGGAAGTTCAGCCTACTATTGATAGAAAAATATAGAATTCATTTCCAATTCAGCAAAAATATACTGCATTGTGAGAGAATAAATATCTCAATCTATCACTGTATATTTGAGTGGGAAAATCCTCATTGAGACACTGACATCAATGTCTGTGTGAGTTCTTGCTAGTTTTCTCCTCCAATAGGACAAATTTCAAGAGGAAAAAAGTCTGTGCTGCTGGGAAATTTATTTCTGCCAATTGTTGGATATTTTTTCTTAAATGTAGATGTATTATAAGCCCAACACTAAAATATCTCACATATTCAATAATTGTAGACATGTAACCATGTGATAGTAATAATTATAACAATGCTTTATATTTTTGGTAACATTTGATTTATTTCTCAAAGAAGTTTAATGTTGCATAGTTTATCATTGACTTCACATGCCAGTCCTGAGAAAGAGTCATGATTCCCTTCTAGAGAAGTATGAGCTGGAAGTTCAGCAATGTTCAAAAAAGATAGATTTGTATAAGGTCATACTGCCCCTAAGTAGAAGAACAATGGCTTGGATGTAGGACTTTGGACTCCTAGAGTTCTATCATATAGGAGAACTATGTGAATATCCATTAAGTACAGCTTAAAATGCCTACTATATCTATTGCTTTTAAATTTAAACTGAAAGAGAAGGAATGGCTATTTGGTAAATTCTGTGCAATTCCTAAAACATTGTAGACTCATAATAAATATGAAGCAGTCAACATTTTATGTTTATTTTCTTTTTCTGTATGTCTCAGAATCAGTAGATATAAATTCTATAGCTCCTGTTATGATTTGCATTTGCCACATAACCTTGACCAAATCACTCAAAATAGCCTTAGTTTCTTATTTGGAAAATTAAGGGAACAGGACAGGAGCATCCATAGAATGCCTACAATTTGCCAGACTCTATGCTAAGCATGTTACAAATGTATTATTTCACTGGATCCTCATAATAACCATGTGAAGAGGATGCAATTATTACTGTTATTTAAAGGTTGAGGAAACTGAGGTAGAGAGAGGTCTGACTTGTCCAGGATAACATAGGCAAAGGTGGAAAACCTGCGGCCTTAAGGCCTTATGTGGCCCTCCAGGTTTTCAAGTGTGGTCCTTGGACTGAATTCAAACTTCACAGAATAAGTCCCCTTAATAAAAGGATTTGTTCTGTATAAATTGGACTCAGTCCAAGGGCCACACTTGAGGACCTAGAAGGCCATATGTGACCTTGAGGCTTCAGGTTCCCCATTCCTATCCTGAGACAAAATTTGAACTTAGGTGTTCCTGACTCCACCGAGTTGGATCATATGATGTCTAAGATCCCCATCAGCTTCCAAAGTCCTATAGTTCTGGGATTCAAAGCTAATTAGAGGACAAGGGGAAGGAAGCAAAGAAGGACAAGAGAGTCTATTGAAAATAGATTCCTTTCTGTATCAAGGGGTCTTCAGGATCGATCTTCCACATAAGTACAAACTGTCAGCTTCTATTTTGTTTGTGATCTTCACGGTCAATTGCCATTGATCTGATGGGACATTCTTTCTCTTTTCTCCTCTCTGTAGCATCAAGTCATGGGTGGATAAGATGCAAGACGAACTTGTCACACTGGCAAGGACAGCAAGTGGAGTGACTCAGCTCCGAGATGTAAGTTACAATTTAAAAAAGCCACTTGTTCTGACAGATGCGTGAGTTCATGGGATCTAAAGTCTCTAATGTTCATTTGCTTTAGTCTCTAGATACAGGCAACTTTTGCTTTCTGCTATAGTACTTGTTTATATCTTTTAGATGTAGGGTGAGGGGGAGTAGGAAGATGAAGGATGAATGGAAAGGCAGGAAGGACCCACATTATTAGTGAATGAGAATGGGAGGGTGTGACAGACCTGCACTTTAACAAGGCCAATTTGACTTGGGACCTATATGTTATATGTATATGTCTTATTATGATATTATTATACATTATAGCTTCATAGTAATAGAGTTCCTTGGAAGTATGAAGAATGATGGAGGCATACTTATTAGAAAGAATCTTTTAGAAATTAATACAGCCAAACTAATGTAATTGCCTCCAAAGGAGTCATCTTGAGTGACAATAATTCAGAAAGATGTTGTCTGTTTTGTTTTTTTTTTTTAGTATTTTACAGTGCACTTTTCCAATAATTTCTCAGTGATTTGTCAGAATTAATAAAAGTGTAATCTGGTATGCCCAGAAGCCTTCCTTTTTTGAGAGTATAACTAGATCAGTGGTTCTCAACCTGTGGGTTGTGACCCCTTTGGGGGTTGAATGATCTTTTCATAGGGGTCACAGGAGTCACCTAAGGCCATTGGAAAGCACAGATTTTCAATGGTCTTAGGAAGTGAGACGCTGCTCCCCTATCCGTCTCCAGCCAGGTCCACCCACATCCAGATATGCCCACATATGAATATTAAAGGGTCACGGCATTCAGCTGTTGAGAACCACTGAGCTAGATAAAAAGGTGACATAGTATACAAATGGGTGTCTGTATATAGTAATACAAAGTACACACACATACCTTGTAAAACTTTATTCAGCAAATGAGTCAGAATACAGATTTCAGATGGTCTTGCAAAATCTTCTGTAAAACTCCTGACAAAATTTTGTCTAACAAACCCCTATATTCAGATACAACAAGCAAAGGATGATATATCAGAAAGGAAAACTTTTTCCCTCAAAATTGTAAGTGCATGGCAAAAAACTGTCAGTCAGCAAGGGAATTATAGCAAATGTAAGCAGAAACCATTATAATTTTTTTCTGGAAAATATGAAAAGTGAAGTACAACAAACAAGAACTTTGATTGGTCACCTTTGATGAGGTTAGCCCAAATTGTCATGAAGGTTGAGTATCAAAAGCACAAATGCCAGTGAACCAGATGAAACTTATAGATAGTGATCCTTGACTGAGTCAAATACATGCAAGAATTTGAAAAGAATTTTTATGGGTGGCTCAATATACAGGTGAATGTATAATTGTCATTGGATCAGATTCGCATATTTTAAAGTAGATAAGTCATCACTGTCTATAAAGACAAAATTGGAAAAGCTGAAATGCCAGTTCAGTGAATAAATGTTTTCAGAAGGAATCCATGAATCAAACTTGAAATCTGGACAGAGATTACAAGTAACAGTTATAAAATATTTCTCAGACAAATTACCTTAGCAGTAAGGAAAGCTGAAGTGTTTGTTGTCATATTATAGATCCAAGTGAAGAGCCAAGTGGATGGGGAAATGCAGAGAGAAATCTGGAGATCAGTCGCAAGAAGAACACAGGATGCATCTAGTTACAGACATGAAATTATGATTGTGATTAGCTTCTGTTTTCTGTCTGTGTTAGGGCATGGCAGGAATCTCAACTGTCAAATACAGGTGTCTGAGCAGATTTAATCACCATTTTGAGAGAAAATACAGAAAATATTATTATAAATATATTAGCCTATTCAGGAGCTCCCACTGATGGAGATTTTAGTAAAGTGTACAGGTGGAGGCAGGCATTCAGTCAGTAAGCTTTCATTAAGTGCCTACTACGTACCAGGTAATATGCTAAGTGCTAGGGATGAAAAAATATGCCAAAGACTTTCTTTGTCCTCAAAGAGCTCACAATCTAACAGGAGAGCAAAGAGTAACCAAATGTGTACCAACAAGTTTTATCCAGGATAAATAGGAAATAATTAAAAGAGCAAAGACACTAGAATGAAGATGGTTGGAATAGGATCCCTGTAAAACAGAGATGTAAAACACACAGCCTGCTGTGTTCTCAAGTGTGGCCATAACCAGATTAAAATGCTTTATTAAGGACAGACCAGACAACATTAGCCTCATTCCTTTTTATTTTTAAAAATTAATGTTTTATTGATGCTTTGTGGTTTTCTTTATATCATAATCATTTCTAAATGTAACTTACCTATTCTCTCCTTCTTCCATGAACATCCCCTTGAAAATATCCAGATTCTTTTGGGTATGGGGGAATGGGGGGGGAGGTGGCAATCAGGGTTAAGTGTCTTCCCCAGGATCACACAGCTAGTAAGTGTCTGAGATTGGATTTGAATTTAGGTTCTTCTGAGTCCAGGGCCAGTGCTCTATCCACTGTGCCACCTAGCTGCCTCAACAAACAGATCTTATACCAACCCCTCCCCCCCCCAAAACCAAGCAAGACAGAGAAGGAGGAAGTGGGGCAGTCTGACAGTGTTGTGAGACTTTTTAAAAGTTTAGTTCCTTAGCTCAACAAAAGGAGGGAAGCAAATTTCCTTATTTTGTCTGTGGTTCTTTGAATTCCCAGTTTGTTCAGTTATTCCACCAATTAATAGAAATTCACACTTTTCAGATTTCCATTAGCACAAAAGTTTGGTTATGAACTTTTTTTGTATATATGTAAGCTTCATTTCTGCCTTTGACTATCTTGGGAGTATATGGTCAGCATTAGGATCTCTGGACAAAAAGGTATGGATAATTTAGTGACTTTTCTCACCTAATTTTTTTTCACAAAATTATTGGGGCTTTTTGTTTATTACTTTTTGAAGTTTTCTAAAATTATTGAACTAATTTATAGCACTACCAGTAGTATATTAGTGACTGTCTTCCTGTAGCCAGCATCTCTAACATGAACTATTATTTTTCTTTAATCATCTTTCAACATCCTGGGTGTAAATTACAACTTTACAGTTGTTTTATATTTTGTTTTCCTGTTACTAGTGATTTGGAGTTATCTTTTATGACGTTGCTGATATTTTGTAATTCTTTTGAAAACCATTTATATCCTTTGCTATTTATCTATTGGGGGAATAAGTCTTGGTCTTATATATTCATGTTAGCTCTTTATATTTCTTAATGATCAGTCTTTTACCATATTTGATCTAAAGATATTTTTCCCAGAAATTGTTCTTGTTTGACAGAGTCACAAATTAAGTAGATCATAGTAATACTGCACACACACATACATATATACATGCATACATACATATACATACTTAGGTTCCAATAGATTACTCATGCCATTCTTGGGGTCAAGATGGAGAAAACAAAATTGATTGACAGTACAGTCAGGTCAATTTGGAACTGGCTGAATGTCTGGAATCAAGGTGTGTTCATATGTGTTCATATCCAGTGACAGATTTTAAGTGTCAGAAGGATCTCTCCTTGGTCTTCTGTCATTAAATCATTTCAGCAATGATGTGGATACAGCAATAGAAGGTATATTTGCCAAATGTATGGATGATTCAAGCTGAGAAGCATAGCTAAAATTTTAGATGATATATCATGTAGAAAGCTTTCAGTAGATATGATGGGCTGAATCTAATAGGATGAAATTTAATAGAGATGAATTAAAAGACCTATATTCTGGATCCCCAAAATTAACCTTAGTGTTAGATTGAGATAGATATAGATAGACAGCAATGTTTATGATAGAATTTGTGTGCTTCGGAGGACTGCCAGTTCAATATGTTTGGACAATATGACATGGCAGTCCAAAATAAATTATGTTGTCCTAGGCTGTATCAAAAGGTTATCATTTGAAATGCAGAAACTAGTATTTCTTCTGTGCTAGGCAGATAGAATGCCAGGCTTAGCATCAGAAGGTCCTGAGTTCAAATCCTGCCTCCAACACTTAATATCTGTGTGACCATGAACAAGTCACTTAACCTTGTTTGCCTCAGTTTCCTCATCAATAAAATAAATTGAAGAAGGGAATGGCAAAGTACTCTAGCATCTTTGCCAAGAAAACCCAAAATGGGGTCACAAAGAGTCAGACACAACTGAAATGACTGAACAACAACAAAAACTCTGTCCAGGTCAGACCACACTTGGAGCATCATGTTTTGTTTCTGGGTGCCAGATTTAGGAAAGATGTGGACAAATCAGAGCACTTGGAGAAAAGAAGATGAAGAGATTCAATGTGTTAAATGCTTTCCCTCCTCCCGCTTAAGTGATGTAATAAGAGAGGAATATTAAGAGATAAGGTTTGACTGCTGAGGTCCCTCCTAACTTAGTTTTGGTGATTTCTTTTGATTCTGTTGTAAGTGTTATAATTTTCTGAGATATCGATATTATGGTCCACCATATAGTAGCCTATATTCTTTTTTCAATCATAATACCTAACATTTATCCAGTACTTTAAGGTTTACAAAGGGCTTTACATATATTAGCTCATTTTATGTTTTAGGTAAGCCTGGGAAATAGGTACTATTATTATCATCCCAATTTTACAAATGAGGAAACTGAGGCAAATAGATTCACTCAGGATCATACATCTAGTCAGTGTTTGAAGCTGTTTTTTTTCTCAGAACTTCCTGACTCCAGGACCACCTATCAGTATGCAAAATTTCTATTGAGGTTAGCTGAAATATTGTCATACTAGTATTACATTCAGTGAATAATATTTAGAGAAAAGCGAATGCCCTGCCTATATTGCCCAATAAGGTGCTTGTTGTAGGTGACCTGTCTTGTCCGAGTAGGGAAAACTACAATAGACTAATTTCTTCACTTACTTGGACTATTGTCACACTTTCCTAACTGGTCACCCTGCCTCCATTCTCTTATCTCTCCAATACTGGCAAAAATATCCTTCTTAAGTTGTGTTTTCCTGTGCAAAATCTTCAGCATTTCCCCTCTATCTGTAGGACGAAACAATGATTTCTTAGCCTGATTTTTAAGGGTTTTCATAATCTACCTCAAAGGCATAAAGAAGTAGTGGAAAGAGCTGATTTAGGAACTAGAGGACCTTGGCTTCAGGAAAAGTGAATTCTTAGGAATTTAAGGCTGTTCTGCCATATGCTAGATACTGACTTTAGGCAAGGATGTAGACTTCTATGGTCCTTAGTTTTCAAATCTGTAAGATGAACAAGTTGGAATAGAAAATCTAGGAAGTTCTTTTTACCTTTAAATGGTGTGTGTGTGTGTGTGTGTGTAAATGTATATATGCATAATGTATATGTATTGTGTATATGCACATACACTCACATTTAATATAAATTATAAATAGTATATTATGTAATAATATTAATATTATTATAAATAAACATTTACTTTCCATCTTTATTTCATATATAAAACACCATTTATTTCACGTACTAAGATGGAACACTTACTGTTTCTTGATTTTCATCTGCCTTTTTCCTGCCTCTTCATTTGTGTAGACAATTTGCAATAGTTATAATGCTCTATGTGAGCTTGTCGAAGTTCTCTTTCTTAAAGGCTTATGTCAGGTGTAATCTCTTTTGTGAAGTCTTCTCTGATGTTCCCAGTTGAAAGTGATTTTTTTTATCTCCAAAACCTTTGTTTCCTTAGGATGCTTCTCTACTTTCCCTTATCATATTCTAAATTGCATTTGTTGTGCTTATTTGTGTCCATGTTACTTACACCCCCATTAAATTGAAAGTTCACTAAAGGGCAAAGTCTGTGTCATTTTTCATTTTTTCTGATCCCTAGATGAATTGCTTGTCTTGTAGTAAACTCTCAATAAATGTTTATTGAATTGAAATAAGTTTAATATAATGAATGAATGATAAACTAAGTTGATAAAATGCTAAGAAATTAATATTTAATATTGCAATAATGCAAAAAGTACTAAATCATATACAATTAAATTATAAAAATATCATTTGAAGCTAGTTATATCTAAGATATAAAAGGCATAAGAAGTAATTGGCTTGGCTTATCCATCCCTCACTTGTTATGGGTAACTCTTCTCTAATCAAACCCTGGTATACAGACAGTTGAAGTTTATATGTCTCTTAGAAACCACAGTGAATTTGGCATCTTTTTTTAGCATAGTAAGTACTTAAAATAAATTCTTGTTAATTTATTGATTGATCTAATCCAACTCTCTTATAGCTATCTGCCTAAATTGGCTAAATTGCAAGAATCCCGGTTGGCTCTTGAACCTTAGGTGTTTGTTCTTGAGCCATAGGTGGAAGGGAAGAGAGTGCCAAAGGTGGGTAATGATTATCACTAAAAGGCCACAGTGTAGAAGACTAGTCTGTGCTGAACACATTAGTATACAATGAATTTCTGCATATAAAAAAATAGGTAAATTTCATGATCGTTTTCATTAGAGCCCACACTGACAAAATATACAATTATATTATGAAATTATTATAGTCTGTCACTAGTACTCATCTCTTCTTTTTTTGTGCCCCATGCCTCAAAGTAACAGCTCTAATTATACAGACAGTCATACAGTATGGTTACAGTAAGTGTCCTGTTGGTACACCCTTCATAGTTTTGATTTCTTTTTTTTTTTTTTTTTTTTTTTTTGCTTTTTGGAGGGCAGTTGGGGTTAAGTGACTTGCCCAAGGTCACACAGCTAGTATTTTGTGTTAAGTGTCTGAGGCCGGATTTGAACTCAGGTACTCCTGACTCCAGGGCCGGTGCTCTATTCACTGTGCCACCTAGCTGCCCCAATAGTTTTGATTTCTTAATGATGGCCCAATGCCTTTTATCTTTTCCCATCTTTCTATTTCATCAGAATCCCTGCTCTCTCTAGGCTTTTCTAGATGATTAATATAATCATATTTGTTATAGTGATAATTGCTAAGATGTATTGTTTCCCTCTTCCCCAATAACATACTTTAAATTTTAATATGATCTCCATTGTCTAAAAGAGGGTATTTCACAATCATTGGTCAATCAGTGAAGAAGATATTTCAATGCCTTATTGTTCACAATATGTAGATAGGTACCTCATATAGTAATAAAACCATAGAGGTGTAGAAGGTCTGCAAAACTGCACAAAATTGGGGGGGGGGGCAATTGTTGCATTGTCCTCTATTTAAATTTAATTTTAGAGGGTCCAGCTAATAAAGAATATTGACTCACCTTTGAGGAGGGGTAAATGCGAATCAACAATGAAGTCATGACTGATAAAGGCAATGGTACATTATAATGGTCAGGTATAAATCAAGGGAATTGCAAAGACCCCAGAAGTACTAGGAAGTGGGAGGCCCAGATACAGCAGTGAATCAAAGCTGGACAGGCAGCTTGGGAAATTCAAATAAACTCCATATGTCACATAAACATAAGAAGATCTTGGAACTGTGGCAAAGTTTATCTCAGACAGGAAGCCTCATATACCTTTTGAACCAAAGACTGACTTTACAGGTTATATAGTTAGCTCCAGGTTTGATGTTCCAAAGAAAGTTGTTGTAGTGTGGCTGTGAATCACAGCTGAAAGAGCCTGATTCTTCCAAATTGCTAGAATCAGTATTTTAGAGTTGGGAGGAACTACTCCAGTCACCTCATTTTATAGATAAGAAAACCAAGACCTACAGAACTTACTGTGACTTCTCTAAGATTACACAGATAGCTTTTGATATAGATCAGGGAAAGAGAATATTCTTTTGAGACTCATTTGTGTATCTAATACGGGGAGAACTTTAGGATTGCTTCATATAATAAATAACATTGTTCTCCATTCATTTTAATAGGAATTCTATATATCTATTGAGAGACATGATTATTTCTCTTCTACATTAATAGCCAATTATTGGATCAGAACTAAGATTTTTTTTTCTTCATTTCCTTTCCTCATGTGGAAGTCATCCCCTGTGGGTTATTCAGACAGTCTTTAAAGTGAAGGGCTCATAATGAGATGATATCTTGGGTGAAATTGAACCAACTGGAAATCTCAGATCTGTTAAGAAAGTTAAGAAATTTTAGTGTAGGTGAATTGATGGATTCTAGGTAGGGTGATATGGGTAAATTGACCAAGGCTGAGTGATCAGTGTCTCATCTTTCACCCTGCCAGACTCTCATTAGAAGAAATCTACCTCTCATATTATTCATTATCTCATTACTTTTTAACCAATCAGAGTTGATTACTGTTCTCGGTAATACCCATGCTTCTAAGGACTCATAAGTGTTGAATGGGTTCCAACAAAGATCTTTGGCATTTGAGATTGTCACTGAACTCCCCTTCCCTTATTAATGATTGCTGTTATGATTAGTGAAATCATTACCTAGGAACTATTTCTCAAATTTTTTATATGTCACACTATCAAATGACGATTTCTAAGTAGATCAGTTAATTAATGGAAATTGCATTAATAGTAAATAGAAATGTTGTATTACCATTTGAATAATGTTGCTTTAATTTGTGAATTTTTATTTATTGATCCCTTTTTAGTTCCCTGTAACACATTTCTTATTGGGACAGCTAGGTGTCACAGTGAATAAAGCAGCAACCCTGAAATCAGGAGGACTTGAGCTGAAATTTGGCCTCAGACACTTGACACTTAACTATATATATATATATATCTTTCTTATTTTGTTTGAAGTTTCCAGAAGTTTTTCTTTCCTATATTTTGAAAAGGTGAAACTAAATGCAAGGTTACTATCTTTGATGGTGCTATTGTCATTTCAGTGAAAGCTATAAATAAATTACAGCCTTGTCACCAATTATGCATATTCAGTTCATGGAAATTTCATAGTTTGATTCATGGTGTTTTCTAACAAGAACCACAGGGGAAAAGTCCAAGATGAGTCACTTGAAAAGAACAGTTTAAAGGGTTGATTCTTGCTATTGTACAGAGAAATATTCTTGTACATATTCATTTAACATTCTTGTTACACGCGTATTGTAAAGACAAAACCTTAACCAACAAATGTTTGAGATTTTTTTTCTTGCAGATTATTTGAATTGTAGGGAACAAGGTAAAAAGTTTAAAAATGTTTTCACAGGGAAATTAAGATTTAAAGCACAAATTTTTACAGTATATATATATATATGTATATATATATATAATGGCATAAGTATTTTGATGAACTTATGATATCAGTTTATTCTAAGTTCTTAAAGCTGATATCTGTTTCTTTTTTGCCTTTGTTATTAATGTCTTTTGCTATGGATGCCTTATCATACTGCCAGTACCCAGTAGACACTTAATTGCATGTGGAATTAAGTCATGAAAAAACAAATTAATGCTACCTTTATTTTGCCATTTAATTCAGTTAAAAAAATGACCGAGTAGATATAATGTTGATTTGATATCAGCAAGTCCTAAATTAGAATCCTGTCTTGTTAACGGTGTTATCCTGGGCAGTAACTTAAATTTTCTCAGTCTGTTTTATGACAGCTACTTTACAGTGTTGTTAACAATTACAGTGTCAGTGTTTTTATGAGGATCCAATTATACATTGGATATATGTTATATGTATACAATTATACATACATATATATGAACACATGTGAATATATTGAATAGAATGAATAGAGCACCAGCCCTGGAGTCAGGAGGACCTGAGTTCAAATTCGGCCTCAGACACTTGACACACTTACTAGTCGTGTAACTTTGGCCAAGTCACTTAACCCCAATTGCCCTCCAAAAGACAAATATATATGATTTCGCCACAAGGAGCAGAAAGGGTACATGAGATAATGTAGAGACACAAGAAACAAAAGAATAGCAGTGGATAGATAGGTAGATAGATTGATCAATTAAGATAATTATTCCATATTACAAAGATTTTTTTAAAGGGGGGAAATAATTAATAAAAACACAGTAAAACAGAAAACAATACAACACATTAGTCATGTCTAAGAACATAGGAAATATTCAACACCCATCATCTTCTACCTTTGCTATGAAAAGAGAGGTGAGTTTTTAACTCCTCTCCAGGGGCAAGTTTGCTAATTTTAATTAAAGTGTTTTCAGTTTCTCTTTCATTTGCTTCCATTTACATTGCTTTTGTCATTAGTTAGATTGTATTTCTGCTTCATTTTTGTGACTTTTAAAAAGCATAATTTCAAATTGCTTTCCAAGATCCTTTACCATAAAGAGCTCCATCAACAATATTTTGTGTGTCCTCCAGAAGCTCCTCTAACTTTATTTCCTTCTTTTATCCTCATAGCTAACTAACTTACTGGATGTAACTTCTGAGAGAAATGCTTGTTTTTCTCTCTTATTTACAACCAATTATTAACTGAGATGAATAATTTTCCTTTCTGTTTGCTCATTTAGAAATCAGTCCCTTGTGGATTATTCAGATTATTATTTCAGTCAGCATCTGAAGGACAGTTCTGATAGATGAGATTGCCCAAGTCATTGAGGTAAATGCTTTTTGGCTTTGTTTAGGACTCCATCCAACTAGAAGCTCTTACCAGGAGAATCTAATCTAGGTAGAATTTTTAAGCTACCATCATTCACTGTCCACTGATTGGGTAGAGGATATATCCTTTTGTATAGATTGCTGCCCCCAATCCCAAGCAGCAGTAGTCTGGCTGAGTTTCTTTTTGTCCAAAAGTGCCAGGATCAGAATCACATACCCAACCTCTCATTAAGATAGGCTCACCTTCATTATAATACCCACTATCTCATTCATTATTAGCCATTCAGAGTTGATTGCTGCCTGTTGGAAATACCCACTCTTCCAAGGAAGGCCTCCAAGAGGTCCTTGGTTTGTGAGAGCCAAATGACCACCCTTTTATTAATTATTTGCTAGCCATAATTAATAAAATCAGTTATCTGGCAGTTATGTATCTCAGACTTTTTATATGTCACACTTCAATCAGCCAATAGACTTTTGTTAAACATGTATTTTATGCCAGGCACTATGCGAAGCATTGAAAACTCAGAGGTATTTTGGTTTGAATTTCTGTTATTATAAATAAGAGATAATAATATTAACAATAATGTTCCATTTGGTTGTTAATAATTTGTCATTCTGTGTGTGTTTGTGTGTGTGTGTTTCATAGTATTGGACTATTAAGGAATGACTATTGATGACTTGTTCTTGAAGTCAAGGTGGTTCTTTGTGATTCCTGTTTCCTTTTCCAGATATTTAATAAATATCTTTTGTATAGTCCATACTAGTATTTGTCCTCCCCCCCCGCAAAAAAAGAACGTCAGGTTCATTGGTTTATAATGTACAGTTCTGAATCTCTTTTTTTTTTATCTTTCAGTTTTACAGTCTTGTGGCACTTTTACCATTCTCCATATTTAGCAGTCTTATCTACCTTTTATTTGGTTCCTTGAGTTCATATGGACTTAGCTTAGAATCACAAAGGCCCTGTTGTGCTAGAAAGGAGCTTAAAGTTGATTCAGACTGGCCTCATTTTACAGATAAGTAAACCCTAGACCCTGAGAGGAAACATTGTGGAAGATGACATAGTTATTAAGTTGGGGAGCTGCCCCCTCCCTATTCCAGAAATTTTTCAATTTTGCCAGATTGCTTTTAATTTTGGTTTTCCAATAAAAGTAAGTGCAGAATAAGCTTGACCTTAGAGAAGATAATATGAACATTCTCCTACTCCTGGATTTTTGTAGAAGTGGCAAAGTATGGGTGGGGAACACTGAGCATGGTGTCAGACATTTCTGATATGTTGATTATTTTGCTGAAATATTTTTTCTTCCTTTTAATTATTTGTTGTAATGAGTTTCTTTTGGGGAGGAAGAGTGGTCATACACTGGGAAATGTAGGCGATATCAAAAACATAATTTCTAAATATATAATCTTGAAACTCCAAAAATGAATGTCTCTTGCCACCACCACTACCACCACTACCAAAAAAAAAAGGAAAGCAAATAAAATCCCATTTTTTAGGAGACCTTGAGACAAAGACATGTGGCATAAAGGAATAAAGCAATTTATAGAATTAAAAATTCATTTCATAATGTTTTCGTATCTTAAATGTTGTTACTATTTCTCTAATAGTAACACTTTAGGAAAAAGGGAAATTTTCAAAGTGCTGAGAAGAGAAAGGTCAGGGAGAATAATGTAATAAAGTTTTCTGTCTTTGGGGAATAATATGGATAAAATCTGTTATTGAAAATCCAGAATTTCATTTTTGAAGATTTGGCAGAATGAATGAGAGTTACTAATAATGCTGTCACCAAAATAGCACCCTCTGTAGCAATCACCTTCACGTACTAAGGATAAATCTCTCTGCTTTTCCTCTTCAATTATGCTGTGTAGTCCTTATGACTGAAGAATGATCTTGTTTTTAAAAGTGAAACCAATTCAGGAAACTGAACCTAAGTAATTGAAGGACTTTGCTTTTTAAAAAGCCTTGTATAGAATCTCCTACAATACTATTGCCCTTTGGGGGTTTCTTTATAAATGTCTTATTAATAATTCATTAATATAATTAGCCATATTCTCAGATCTTCTGAGTGTGTTTTACTCACTTTAAAAAGCCAGGTTTCTTTGGGTTGGCTATCTCCCTTCTTCTGCTCCCTCCCTTCACTTTCCTCCATTTGCAAGGTGGTTTCAAATAACCTTATAGGGGCACATGGGACATTAGAGGTGGATTTAAAAGCAGAAGACATGGTGCAGTGGAAAGAAAGCTAGCTCCAAAGTCAAAGGATGTGGGTTCAAATCCCCTTTGATGACTACTATCTGTATGACCAAGTCACTTAACCTTCCTTAGCCTCAGTTTCCTCATATGTAAAACAAAGAAATAAGAACATCTTTTTTTTTTCAGATGACCTTTAAGGATCTGTCTACCTCTAGCCCTTTGTATGTATAGAAATGTGTTCATGGGAGACTAAGTAGTATAGAGAATATTGAATGTTGCACTTAAGAGTCAGGAAGTCCTGAGTGTAAATACCGCCTCTGACACTAGTTTTGTGGTACCAGGAATGCCTTTTAATCTCTCTGTGCCTCAAGTTTTCTCCCTTGTTAAAGGAGGAAGTTAGACTTAATGCAGCCAATGTCCTTTCCTGGGCTAAATCTATGTTAAGAACATGTTCCTTCCCTTGTTCCTTCATTCTTTCCTTCCTTTCTCCCTACTTCCCTCTTTCCCTGCCTCCCTCCCTCCCTTCCTTTCTTCTTTCCTTCCTTCTTTCCCTCCCTTCTCTTCCACCCATCTTTCAGTCTAATGTGATGTTATATATATACAGTATAACAAGCCCATGAATGCCATTCTCCTCACATGTATACCTCTGCAAAGTATTAGGGAAGTGTCTTTTAATATCCCTGGGGACAAGAGGGTCTTCATATTTCTACAATATTTATTTTTATTTTGTTTTGTGATTATTTGTATGTCTATTCCTATTGTTGTGGTTATTGTGAATATTGTTTTCCTTGCTTTGCTTACTTAAGTTTGCATCAATTCATGTATGTCTGCCCATACTGCGCTGTATTCTTCATGTTCATTGTTTCTTAAAATAGCGTAACATTCAATTATGTTTATGTATCACAATTTTTGCAACCATGACACAATCAGTGGATATCTACCTTGTTTCTACTTCGCCACCACAAGAAGTACTTTTGTGTATGTGTATCTATCTACTTATTTATCTATCTCTCTAGAGATCTGTCTCTCTTTACATGCATACATACATACATACATACATGCACACACATACAGAGAGAGGAGAGAAGAGGGGGGCAGGCACATATGGAGCCCTTATTTTTGTCAAGTATCCACTGTTAACAGCATATCAAATGATCAACAGGTTTGTAATAAGATTAATTTTTGAACTTCCCATTGGTCATTTTCCCCATTAGTCACCCAGGATTTTCTTTGTGGCTACTAGAGGCCTAATCCTGATGGCTTCTGGGGACCAAAGAGCTTGTGTCCTTTATTAGAATCACCTTCAGGATCAGAAACTTGGTAGACAGGTGTTCTCTCCAGATTCTCTTCCAATTCTATCTACTCTCTTCTCTATCTGAACAGGACACAGGTTTTTCTCTGTCTTAATCCCTTCACTCTACCTATTAACACTCAGATACTTATTTGCTATTTTACATGCAACCTGTAGCCCAGAGCCCCAAGCTATGAACTTATCTGGGATTGAGTCTGATCTGTAGGGTGGCCCAAAATAGAATGCTGTGGCTCATGTTGTGTCTATCCCAAGTATATTCTGGAAAAATCCAAGAATAATTGTACTGTTTCATCGCACTCTTGAGGGTGATAGTGCACTTCATATCTTATGCAAGCATTAATAGTAACCATGTACTTGTTGAGTATAGGATAGCATTTATTTCAGCCCATTGATGATGCATAAAACTCAGGGAGATTTTACAAACACACACATGCACACATGCATGTGCATATATGTATAAGATTTACGTTTGTTGCTGTTTGTCCTTCGTTCTCAAAGAGGACCATGACATCAGGAAGATGAGGCCATGACTTGCAAATGAATTAGATTTAAGTGAGAGAGGGCTGCACAAGATCACTAGTCTCACTTTTCTCCTGTGGAACCATCTGAGTCCAGTGGAAAGATAATAGATCAGGACAACTGGAGATGGCCCTGCAATATTTATAATATAGAGATGTAATAAATATATTCATATATATATTTGTACATATATGTATATTTATTTGTATCTAAAGTTATATAATATATATATATATATATATATATATATAATTATATTTGTGTGTATGCACACACACACACCCACCACATACATACACACACCCCAGTCCCTCACCCTAGTGGGAAACGTGATTGGAAACACCTTAGATAGTCAATATCCTTTTCTGCTATTTGAATAATTCAGTAACGGTAGATAACAAAGTTCAGTTTTTCTCCCATGTTAAGTTTTCAGTTGCTCATTGTTCCTTTTTCCTACACCGGAAGCTATGTTCATGAAGCTTTTCTCTTTCTAAGAGGCCTACTGACCAGAAAATTCCCTTTATCTTGATGGACTCTAATTTCATACTGTCCAGAAAGGCCTCTCCATGGATGTTATTTGGTTGAGAATATGTCTGCCTCAATCATTACCTCTTTAGCAACTCTTGAGGCTTTATCATTAATGCCCATCTGTTGCCATCTCTTATGGTAGAGAAATCTGCTCTTGGGTCTCTGGTTTCTGACCTAAGAATTGGGAAGGAAAAAAAAAGGTGAGGGCAAAAGATAGAAGGGAAATTGAGGTTCAGAAATTCTTGTCATGTGCCATGAGGAACCAAGCATTTATATTTTACATTTTCTCACAAAGCTTTGATCAATATCTGCTGTCCAGATTCTAGGTAAAGTATTAATATGGAAACTTTTCCATATTCAAACTCATAGTTTGATGAGGATCTTTGGAAGGGAAAGACTGAATGAGTCAATTGATTATTTTTATTGGCCAGTAAATTCATAGAAAACGATGAAACCTGCTTTCTAGGTGGGATGTATCCATACTTATAGAGGGGGGTGCAATAAAAAGTCTAAAAGAGGGAGGGCTAGGTGGCACAGTGAATAGAGCACCAGCCCTGGAGTCAGGAGGACCTGACTTCAAATCTGGCCTCAGACACTTACACAAAAACCTAGCAATGTAACCTTGGGCAAGTCACTTAACCCCATTTCCCCTACTCCAAAAAGCAAAAAAAAAAAAAAAAAGTCTAAAAGATTTACTATCATACAGATTTCTTATATTGATCAGCTCCTTAGCACCCCAGAGGTCAGGCACCATTTTTTGTTTTAGATAAAATTTAATGGCATTTTTTTCTTTTAACTTCTCCTCTACCTTCCTTCTGATACCTTCATATGTACTCCTATGCCTCCCATATCATTTCTACTTCTAATAATGAATACTCTAACAAAGAGATGTTACGTTGAAAGCATTCTTTTTGCAAATAAAGATATTATCTGTTCCACTAAGTTGATTTTTATTTTGAGATAACGTGTTTTGCCATGTCATAGTTCAGCTTTTGATTTTTAACGTAAGTTTTCATCTTCTAATGTGTTAGGCTGGGAACAAAATGATATTATTTTTCTTTAAGATTATGAAAATTCAGTGAAATATTATGACACTGCTATGCCTGGAAGTTTTTTGGGTTATTTTTTTTAAAGAAGAGATAATTATTACAATCGTGCTGGAAAAAATCTCATTGCTATGTTTTTCTATTTCATTGCCATTAAATGAATACCACTTTATTTTAGCAGAAGGTAAAGAAAAATCTGAAAAGCGACTCAAAATTCTCATCAGCATTTTAAGTAACTGTTTATATAAGTTGTTTTGTAAAAACAATTATTTTCTACTAGTGACTCATAAGATTAGCAGGTTGGAGTGGGCCTATTTTGCTTAGATATTATGCGTTCAGTTTTATGTAAATACAGTATTCCATTCAGTTTCTTGGTGGGGGAAAAGTAATATGCTTATTACCTGTAGAAATAAAGCACACTGTCACAAGGCCTACGTTGGGAAATCTGCTTAAATTGAGAAATAAAGGCAGGATGAGCTCACTTTAACCTTCCATATTTGTAGCTTTCATTTTAATTAATTATTTGGTGGGCTATGTGCTAAATTCTGTATGGAGAGCTAATAGAGTTGCATATATTCTCAATATTTGATTCGCTGGGGAAAACTCTGGTTATTGCATGTAAATTATCACCCTGATGAGGAGAATTGACTCCTAATCTCAGTAATGCCTCTCACTACCTGTGCTGATATTGGGCATTTTAAGCTTTTGTTCTGTGTCTCAATTTCCTTACTTGGCAGGTTGAGATAACAGTGGCTCTCTTACCTGTAAGAATAAGTGTGTTTTGAGGACAAAAGTGAAATAAAAACATGGGAAATATGTTTTTGAAAGCTAGAAATATTATGCAAATATGAGTGACGATTTTGCATCTTCCCATTTTGTGTATATTCTTTTAAATTCAGTGGCAGAATGTTATAAGTAAAAATGTAAAAAACACTTTTGTGGAATGTGCAGAGGAAAGATGATTTCTTTGGGTAGCTCCCAGTGAGGAAACTTCCGTTGTTGATGCAGATTTCCAAGTGTTAGCATGGACATCAAGCAGCGGAGCAACTTGCCAGGGTCCTGTGCACCAAATGTGTCAGAAAAGTGGCTTGAACAATACTTATGCTGAGTATGAGGGCAGCTCTTTTCACATGATGCCTTTCTAAATACTGAGATACAAAAGTAACAATAGTACTTAGCACAGTGTGGGTGTAAGCACATAGTAGGTGCTTGCTAAATGTTTAATGAATGGTAGACTGATTGTGGAAACCTTGAGGTCATTATTTATATTCCGTAGGGAAGAGTCCAGTTAGAAGGTAGAATGCATTTGCATTCGAGGTCTAAGGGTTCTTCTTCCTGGTGACTATTAAGCCTAGCATGTTTCTGAAGCATTTTAATGAAGAGTGGTTTGCAGCTAGAGGAAAGACTCTAAAACTCACTTCTAGTAGTAAATATAGTATATATTGCATGAGGTTTCTGAAGAACTGGATTAGAATCTTAGGAGCTCACATAGAAATACTGCTGCAGCAGAATGGAAGTTAACAAAGGGAAATCATGCATTACTTGCTCCTCTCTCTGTATTACTGCTCTGCCCGTGGCTTTTTTGTATTCAGCATTGTTCAGACTATGGTAGTATTGGAGGAAGGATACATGATTATTTATTGTTTCTCCATATATCACTAGAGTAGTTTGGCAGGCCCCGCTGACAGAGTGACAGATAGTTGTCTCTGTCTGTTCTGTCTATTATCTTCACAAGTGGAAAGGGACCTGATAGCTCATAAATGTTGTAACCATTGGTAAGCTGCTTCATCCCTAGAATGAAGATGAATGTCTTAAAAGATCTAAGGCGTTATTTGCTACAGTGCAGTCTAACTACAATGGATATTCTTTCTTTATCTCTTCCCCCTTTCTTTGGTATCTATTATATCCAGAGAGGCTGAAGAACCCACTACAAAAGTAGAGTCTTATGATAATGTTTCTAATAAAAGTAAATCTGTAAAATTAGATAATCAGAGTTACTAGGTAGCACTTTTATCGTTTGAAAAAACTGTTCTCTGTTAATCGAGCATAAAAATAAAGGTCACTTAAAATGAGATTGCTTTAAAAAATTCTGTTGTGGACAACTAAAAAAAGAATTTTAGGTCATCTGAGGGTTAGAGATATTCTACAGTCAGCTCATTCAGCCTATGATTAATTATTTTTCATTTGGTTTAAATAGGATCTATTATGATCTCTTCCTGTTTTAATTGAAATTACATTTTCTGGCCAAAATATATACTCAAATCTCAACCTTTAAATAGCACCAAAAAATAAAAGACCAACAGAAGGCCAGATAAGAACATTACCATGGGAGTAATAATAATAATAATAATGGGGTAATACTTATAAATTCTTTGCTATTACTAACTCTTAATCTTACTCAAAAAATCACTCCCACAGGGCTCTGCACATATTAGACACATGAATACAATGTGTGTGTGCCGGTGAGAAAGAGAAAATGCCGATGACTTCAAATTACTTGTATTTCTGACATTTGCAATTGTTCAATCCACAGATTTTTATTCGGTGTCTCTTGCATGATTGGCACTGTGGATTCATACATAATAAATGAAAAAAATCCCACTTCACATAAAGTTTATATCCCAACAGTCACAAAATGTTTATTAAGCAACTTCTGTGTACTAGACTCACTACGGGTAATTCAGAATTGTACTGAATTAAATTGAAACCTGACTCTTTGAGCTGAATTGTTAAATTTTCAAGTGTGAACATTTAGGCATTGTCAATTGGTGTCCGCAACACTCCCAGGCATGGCCCAAACCAGATTAAAATGAGATTGGGGAAAAGAAATAAAAGTACAATAAAACTAGTCATATAATGTTTTAAAACCAAGTCAATGCATGCTTTGCAGGGATCATTATATACAGACTCTTGTTCTGTTGTCTTCAGTCATGTCTGACTCTCTGTGACCTCATTTGGGGTTTTCTCAGCAAAGATGTTAGAATGGTTTACCACTTCTTTCTCTAGCTCATTTTACAGATGAGGAAACTGAGGCAAACAGGGTTAAGTGATTTGTCCAGGGTCACACAACTACAATATCTGAACCCAGATTTGTATTCAGGAATTCCTTACTTCAGGCCCTGCAATCTATGTACTTTACTACCTAGTTGCTCTGTATATGGATTAAAATGACTCCCATTTTTCTATTTGAATTTCATACCACAGGTCTATACTTAAGAAAGTGAAAGAGAAAATGTTAATAATTCAGATTAAACTTAAAGGTGTGTTTTTTGTGTTTTACAGGTTTTTGTTTTTTTTGAGAGGCAATTGTTAAACCTTTAGCAGCACACTCTTGGATACAAGGATAAAAGAGACATTTTTTTCCCTCAAGATACTTATATTTTGCTGAGAATATATTAAATTTGTTCACAGATAAGTAAATATTGAATAGATCTAAAATTGGTACACATTCATTACAGGGAGAAGAAAGTAGGGGAATTAGGAAGGCTTTCTTAAAGGAAGCAACATTGGAGTTCATTCTTAACGGGAACAAATGATTCTAAGACATGGAGATTGGGAAAGATGCTGTTCTTTGCAGGGGATAGCTAGATGACTCAGTGGATAAGGCACTGTGCCTGAAGTCAGGAAGACCTGAGTTCAAATGGAGTCTCTGGGTGACCCTGGGCAAGTCATTAACTTTTCTGTTTGCTTTAGTCCACTGGAGAAGGAATTGGCAAACCACTCCAGTATCTTTGCCAAGAAAACTTCCTGGATGTGGTCCAAGGGGGTCATAAAGAGTCAGACTGAACTGAACAACCAGCACCGCCACTACCACTTTGCATGGCTCAATTAAAAATGACTATTTAAGAGCTTATTTTCACTTAGTCCAGAATGAAACATGGCAGAAAATCTAAAGGTCAATGGAGAAATAGAAGAGGTGGGAATAGAGGTGTTGCATATTGTCCAAAAATGTTCAAGAAATACTTAAACTACACTGTGGAGGATATGTATCACGAGAAAGGGGTATGGGATGGTCACATAGCGAGAATGAGATGTTAAAAGAACAAAAACAAGGCATCCCACAGGCCAAATAGGATCTCTGGGAAATATTTTGAGGTAAAAATGTCTAAGACTGAAAATAAAAAAGTTTGAAGGAGTTATAATTCATATCTAACACTCCCCCTTCCCCTTTTTGTATAGAGTATACCTGGTAGAGGAGATCTCTAATTTTTCGATTTAGAGCATTGCCTTGGGTGTTGGTGTGTGTGTGTGTGTGTGTGTGTGTGTGTATGTATGTGTATGTATATGTATATATGTGCATTCTCATTGTAAGGCTTTAGCCTCACAGAGACGAGGTCTGATCCTACAAAGTGAACCTAGAATAGAACAGATTTCTCTTTGGCTCTTTCTTGTCCAAATGGCCGTTACTCCTATGGGAGCTTCTAATATGTTCATAATAATGGTAGAGGTCTAACTTTTCCAAAATATGGGCAATGGGGTCCTCACTTCTACTATGAGCATTCAATGTAAAAAGATGGGTTCTGGTTATGGGGCAGACTTTATTTTACCCCACAGAAACTGATGAAAATTCAAAGAATTCATAGAAGCCTATGAACAAATAAAGCACTCAAATGGTCCATTAGTGTCCCCAGAAGGCAACCAAGTCTCAGATTGCTGTCTGGATAATACTTGGGCATTTCAATTATTCCTTCTTTTCCATAAAATGTTACATGGTCCTCTCAAGACTTCTATTTCTAACTTATGGTTTACACTTATCCCCAGAAGAGAAATATGCTTTAAGGGTTTCTAAACATGCAATTTCTTCCCCACGAGACCTGTATTGTCTAAACCATTGACTTGGCTTTGCAAAGTGGAAATTGTTCAGGATCTATGTGAATGATTCTCTCCTTTCTTAGAAGAGCGCATTGCAATGAGAAATCCTTTTTCTGTCTTTAGAAGGTCTGATACTTGAACTTCCAAATTTTAGCCAAGTTCCCATTCATGTGTCTGTTTCTATCATATGTTTCTGCAGCAGATCTCTCAAAATCTTGGACACTGTAAATCTCTTGGTCTGAAAAAGTCTACCATCAGGAAATCTAACCTCTGATGCTGAAGGCATGGGAAAACTCCCACAGGCTTCTACCCCAACAGCCATTGTCAGTTCCCTTCCATGAGTATCAGAACTGGTCTATCTTCTGAAGGTGAAAAGTGTGTGTGTGTGTGTGTGTATGTGTGTGTGTGTGAGAGAGAGAGAGAGAGACAGACAGATAGACAGACAGACAGAGACAGAGAAACAGAGAGAGATGGATCTTATCTGTCATGATTTTTGGTCAGGGCCTATGATTTTATCATTGTAGACAACTCTTGGTGAAGGCGTACAAATCTGTAATGTTTGGTCTTAGAGACTAGCCTTGGGGCACTGCGAGGGTACATGAATTGCCAATGGTTATACAGCTAGTTTGTGTCTGAGTCAGTCAGGGCTTCCTGAGTTTCAGATTCTCCTATCCTCTGTGCCATGATAGCTCAATAGGGAAAAGGAAATAGGAAAAAAAGTTGTTTTATTATTTCCTTCAAGAAATAAGTGATATAAAATGGAGAAAAGAAATGAACAATTTGGAATATAACTATAGAAGCCCCTCCAAGACTTCTCATCTCCTAGTCACTTTGGTGGATTGAATCCCCAAAGAGTAGCTGACTACTTTTCCTTTTGGGGTTCCAAAAGTAACCCTTAGGGGTTGGAAATGGTTTCTAATATTCTTGCTCATGTGCAGTTATCCAGTGTATTACTTTATATCAATTAATCAGTCAAAGTTAATTAGTTTTTAAACAGAAGCGTATCTTGAGGTGGAATAATAATAAACACAGTTAATTAAGATATTCACTCTGTCTTCCCTTATCCCCCTCCCCCTCATATACCTCTACCTAAGAATTCTGAGACATACTCTACCACAAGTATATATAAAGGGTTACCTAATCTGGAGGGCTGGAATAAGTAAAGTAGTCCTGGTCAAGAGCTATCCTAAGTACTAAGAACAAGAAGGCTGATTAGGCTTCTGGGAGTTTAAGGAAAACTTCAGTGACTCCTTCCTCTATTTTCTTTCTAGACTTACTTTATAGGCATTATAGCAGTATTCTAAGGGTTATGCATGTCAGACAGAGATGAACTGGCAAAAGGAATGAGGGAAATGATGTCAATTTTTGGAAGATGAAAGGTATTTGTTTTTGTAGTGATCCAGAATAACTAAAAAAAAATTGAACATCTATTTTAATACATTAAGAAAAAAGTGAAATGTCAGGATAGGATTGGACATATTAGAAAAAGGGATGTTAGTTTTAGGTAGTTTTTATATGAGACTATATAGGCATAGGACCGGGGGTCTAATTATTGGTTTGAAAGCTCCTGCATTACATTGTGAGCTCTTTTAGGTCCAGGATTGTCTTTTGCCTCTTTTTAGCTATACCTCCAGCATAGGACAGTGTCTGGCACATTATATGTACTTAATAAATGATTATTAGCTAATCTCTATTGTTGAAGATAGACAGTATTTACCTCTTTGCCTCCTTATGTTCATGGAAGCTTGTGGTGCTAAGAATTTTATCTCATTCCCTTCCCAATACTTGTTTGGTAGAAGATGTGGCACCATTTTAGAATTTATCTAAACTTTATTGAGATAAACTGGGAAAGAGAGGAGAAAAGAAATTAGGGAACTGTAGTAGTAAAGTGAAGAATAAAGTGACCTCAAAGATATAATTCAAAATCTTTATTTTGTAGTTGAATAAAATGAACCCTACAGGGGTTAAATGACTTGTCCAGGGTCACAAAAGCAAACTCAGTTTCCCTGTTTGAAAATCTAGCACTCATTTTACTATTCCATCTTACATTCCAGATTTATCTCAATCACAGATTCCAGGTCAAAGGTCAAAGGGCAGGGAGAGAATATTTGCTTTAACATCTTTATAGTACAAATTTGGGAAAGTATTAGTGAAGGACTGAGGAGATCACTTCAGCAGTTTTTCCAAGGAAGGACTAGAGAAACTAAAGGGAAGGACATTAGGTAGGAAGTGGTTTTTATTTGTTTAGTGATAGTCTATTTATTGCCCAAATCACTGCAAGAGATTTTTAAAAGAAGAGACTTAATCCATTTACAGTAGCCCCTTGATCATGGCAAGGTAGGTTCCTGGATCCAACTATGTTCTATTAATGTCACTTTTCCTCCATTCTTTTGAAATTCCATTTTCCCTTCCACTTCAGTAAATCAGTAAATATGTATTAAGCAACCTACTATGTTCCAGGCACTATGTTAATTTCTGGGGACAGAAAAAAGAGACAAAAGACAATCCTTGCTCTCAATGAGCTCATATTTTAATGGAGCAGGGGGCAATAACAAATATGTGCAAACTATGTATAGGGAAAAGTAACAAATAATTATAAATAGCACTAAAATGAAGAGGGGTTGAAAAAGCCTTCTTCTAAAAGAAGATATTTTGTTGGAACTTAAAAAAAACTCTAGGCAAGTCAGTAGGCAGAGATAAAGAGGGGGGGGAAAGCCTTCTGGGTATGAGGGACAGCAAGAGAAAATGTCCCATAGCCAAGGGACTGAGTATCCTCTTAGCTGAAGAGAATTGTAGTATCTGTAGTTTGAAGACTATGTGGTGGGAAGTAAGATCTAAGAAGAATGGAAAAGTGGAAAGTCTTACAAAAGACTTTCAATGCCAGACAAAGAATTTTGTATTTCATCCTGGAGGCAACTGGGACTCACTGGAGTTTCCTAAGTAGGGCAACGGCATGATCAGATGTGTACTTTAAGAAAATCACTTTGAAAAAAAAAAGAAAATCATTTTGGTAGCTGAATGGAGCATGGATTGCAATGCAGAGAGATTTGAGGTAAGCAGAACAAACAGCAAGCTGTTGTGACAGAACAAGCCTATGGTGATGAGGCCCTGTACCAGTGTGGTAGCAATGTAAGAGAAAAGAAGAGTTGGAAGGCATGATTCTCATCTAATGAGGACTCAACAAAGGAGTCTGAGAAGGAGCAGTATGAGAGGCAGCAGAAGGAGACTGTGGTGTCCCAAAAACCTTGAGAGAAAAGAATATCAAGAAGACGAGGATCAACTTGTCAGAAACTACAAAGAGATCAAGGAGAATGAGGACCCAAAAAAAGACTGTTGGTTTTGACAATCAAGAGATCGTTAGTAACATTGGAGAGAATGGTTTTGGTGGAATGATGATGTTGGAAGCTGGATTACAAGAGATTAATTAGAGAGTGAGAGTCAAAAAAGGTGCATTCCATGATAGGGGGCACCTACCGTAGATGAACTTTTAAAGGAATTTAGCCACAAAGGGCAGATGAGTTACAGGATGATAGTGGTGATGGAAGATACAAGTGAGGGTATTTTTGGGGATAAGGGAGACATGGGCATGTTTATGGGTGGTAAGGAAGGAGCAGTAGACAGGGAGAGACTTAAAATAACTGACAGAGTCAAAAGACAGGAGGAGTTCTGTTGGAGAAGATGGGATGGAGTGGGATCATTAATGCCGTCTCTTCACGTGAGACCATGGTGAAGGAAGATATGTGTCTGAAGACACATGAGTGATATGAGATGAAGAAGAGCAAAGGTGAGGGGACCTCTTCTTTTACCTTGTATCACTTGGTCTTGAATAATAGGTGTTTGATATTTGTTCCCTTCTCTTCCTCTCTCCTTGACATCCATTGCACATGGACATGCTCTAGAAGACTATAAATTCCTAATGAGCAGAGTCTGTGTTCTCCCCCTCTCCATGTCTCCTCCTACCCCTCTCAATCACTCTCTCACTCTACTTTCCCCCCACTCTCTCATTCTCATTTACTCTCTCTGTCTCATTACATGACAGTATGGGGCCACTAGAATTTTGAGCCCAAGTTGTTGACTTCATCACAGTCTATCTCCATGACTTATGGTCTTTTGACAGTCTCCCACTTCTGGTGTACCTCTTCCCCTTGTCTCTTAAGGTTCTTACCAGACAAGCCTTCCCCTACCACCTTTCCCTGTTTTTGAATGTGGAACAAATTCAGTGGTGTATGTAAAATAGGCAGGGAAGATTAGGAAAAAACCCATCCCGTAAGATCAGTCTATCTATGTGTGTTATTGAGAGACTGGCATGCATACTTATTAGTTGGAGATCCTATCTGTTGGCTTATTAGCATTAATAGTTTTGCTTTCAGTGTTTAATTGGGATATTAAATAGTATGTGGTTTGGACTGATATTGTACCACATTCTGTTGGGCAGCATGGGCTTCAGTTTATAAATTCCCTTTCTGACCATTACCTCTCAGTTGAATTTGCCCCAGGCATAAGAATTTCTAGTCACATTTCCATGCATTTCCAGGTCATAGCATGATGCCTTGAGAATAAGAGGTGACATAGTAGAAGTAAAGCTAAACAGTATCAACAAAGCAATAACTCCATAAATACTAATTGAATGAACTGGGTTATCAAAATAGCACTCTTGCCTTTTCTGGCTTCCTCAGTAGGGCTCCTACTGCTAATACTTTTTCTTTGGACCTAAGTTCTTCACAGTAAACTGCTATTGAGTTAAACATTTATTAAGTACTTACTATGTTCCTGACACTGTGGTAATAACTGAGGAATCAAAGAAAAGCAAATACAGTCTTTGCTCCAAAGAACTCTAATTCTAATGGGGAAATAGTTTCCAGATAGAAACAACCATGAATTTACAAGATATAAATAGGATAAATTGGAGCCAGTCCCAGAGAGAAGACCCTAGTATTAAAGGAGCTTGGGAAAAACTTCTTACATAAGATAGCATTTTAACTGAGATTTTGAAGGGTTTAAAAAGTCAGAAGATTTTATATTAAATTTTGGAGATAATAGTGAACAACCAGAATTTATTGGGGAGAGGGGTAGCTTGATCAGTCCTGTGGAACTTTGCTTGTTGAAGAGGCTACAAATCATTCCACTTTCCATACCCATTTTTTTGAAAACATCACATATGTGTATAGGATTTTTTTAAAAAGCCTATTGCTGAGTTTTGTTACTAAGTATATTGAAGAATAATCAGGACAAAAAAATAAGGGGCAGTTGCCTCATAACTTCACAAAATATTTAGTTAATACTAACCTTGTATACAAATATAAATAAAAAAACCATTAATCTTTCTTAGTCTCATATCATGCTTCACAGAACTGTGCACATTTATTTTCTTTATGTTTAAAGAAAGTATGTTTCTTTACTTTCCTCCTATCTACTCTATCAAACTTTTGCAGATTCATAATAAGATTCTTAGTAAGATATTTTAGCCCTTTCAGAATATGCTTCCTTAACTTATATCTCTGTATGACTGGTGGCAGGTACCTTGTTCTCTACAGTCCTTTAAGTTTTTCCCTTCTATCCCTTAATGTAGAAGCTGCTAAATCTTGTGTTATCCTGATTGTGTTCCCACTGTATTCAAATTCTTTATTCTTGGCCACTTGTAGTATTTTCTCCTTGATGTGGGAATTCTGGAACCTGGCCATAATATTCCTAGGAGTTTTCTTGTTGGGATCTTTCTCAAGATGCGATCAGTGAATTCTTTCAATTTTTATTTTGCCCTCTGGTTCTAGAATATCAGGGCAAGTTTTCTTGATGATTTCTTGAAAGATGATGTCTGGGCTCTTTTTTTGATCATGGCTTTCAGGTAGTCCAATAATTTTTAAATGACCTCTCCTCAATCCATTTTCCAGGTCAGTGGTTTTTCCAATGAGATATTTCACATTGCCTTCAATTTTTTTATTTGTTTGGATCTGTTTAATAGTATCTTGATTTCTCATAAAGTCCTTAGCTTCCATTTGTTCCAATCTAACTTTGAAGGAATTATTCTCTTCAGTAAGCTTTTGAGATTCTTTTTTTCATCTGGCAAATTTGGCTTTTTAAGGCATTCTTCTCTTTTGGGCCTCTTTTGCCATTTGAGTTAGTCTATTTTTAAGGTGTTACTTTCTTCACTCATTTTGTTGACTCTCTTTTCGTGACTTTCTTTCATCATTCTCATTTCTCTTCCCAATTTTTCCTCCACTTCTCTCAATTGATTTTCAAAATCCTTCTTGAACTCCTCCATGGCTTATAACCAATTCATATTTTTATTGGATGCTTTTGGTGCAAGGTATCTGACTATGTTATCTTCCTCCCATTCCATGCTTTGATCCTTTTTCTCCCTGAAAAAGGAATTTAAGGTTTGATTGTTGAGCTTGCTTTACTTCCTTTGCTTCCCATGTTGCTTCTCAATTACTTGACTTTTGAGCTCTTTTGCCACAGTGGAACTCTGCTTCCAGAGAGAAGAACTTTGTCCCAAATTGCTGGGGTTTTCACAGCTGCTGGTGCTATTAGTTGGGTGCCTTCTCTGCTGCCTTCACCAGCTCTGGCTCACTGGTCACACACCTCAGGACTACCACCCAAGGCCACAATCCAGAATCCAGGCAGATTAAGGCAAGAGAGATTATGCTCTGAATGGTCGCTTGGTCCCCCTACAATCTGCAGGCCGAGACCTCTGAAGCAGGCATGTGGAGGTGGCTGTGAGACCATGGTCAGACTGTGCCTCCATTTCCCCCCTTACCACCTCCCACAGTTCCACACTGACCTTTAACTTTGTCTTTGGCATTTACAGGTTAATATTTCTGGAAACTGCCACAGCTGCTGGTGATCCACTCTCTTGAAGTATGCTTCAGCCTCTGCTGGTTGGGGCCATCCTGGTGTTAAAACCACAGGCTCACAGGTGGCTTGGCTTAGCCCCCAGCCCTCTTTGATGGACTCTTCTGGTCCACCTCCTGGGCTGCCTTAAGTAGGAAATTTGTTTCTCTCTGTCACTTTGTGAGTTCTGTGGCTCTAAAATTTGTTTGAAGTCATATTTTATAGGTATTTGAAGTGGTTGTGGGGGGAGCTCATGGAGTTTTCCTGCTTCTATGCTGCCATCTTGGCTCCATCATCCCTGGAGTCAGGAAGATATGAGTTCATATCAACGTTTATGGCCCAAGACTAATCAATTAATCCTGTTTGCCTCAGTTTCCTCATGTATAAGATGAACTGGAGAAGGAAATGACAAGACACTCTAGTATCTTTGTAAAAAGAATGGGGTTATAAGGAATAGGATATGATGAAAATGACTGAACAACAAGAACCATCTATCTTTATATCTGTATCTAAATATCTACTGTCTGAACATACGGCAAAGAATTATTCATAATTGCTAATTACTCCCACTAGCAAAAGTAGGATCATAGTACTTAAAACAGGTTTATTCTGAGTAGGTATTTAAGAATGATTCTTTTGCTTATTTATTTCCTAAGCGGTGCTTGACAGAAAATATTCTGGGAGAATATTTGTAATTGATTCCAGTGATCAAAATTTTTGTTGTCATCATCTGACCCCATACAATGATCAAAAAGAATGCTAATAAATGATATTGAATTGTCATTGCTCAGTTCTCTAGAACTCTTTATGACCATGTGGACCAGTGGTTCTCAACCTTCCTAATGCCACAACCCTTTAATACTCATATGTGGGCATATCTGTATGTGGGTGGACCCTCCTGGAGACAGATAGAGGAGTGGTATCTCTGTTTCTAAGACCATCAGAAATATGTGTTTTCTGATGGTCTTAAGTGACCCCTGTGAAAGGGTCGTTTGACCCCCAAAGGGGTCATAACCCACAGGTTGAGAACTACTGATGTGGACCATAGCATGTCAGTGCTGTTCCTGGGGTTTTCTTGTCAAAGATATTTATATATACACACCCACATCTATACATACACATATATGTGTGTGTGTGTGTATACATATGTATTTGTATATAGATGGATGGATGGATGGATGGATGGATGGATGGATGGATGGATGGATGGATTGATTGATGGATGAGAATTCTCTGAGTAACTGTGGTCCTTCTTTTGGCCTGACTTTAAGTCACGAGAATGAACTATTTAAGAGGCTCAGTGGAGCTGATCCCATGGCCATGGCCTCCATCTTCTATTACCTACCTATGCCTCTTCCCAAGGTCTCAGCCTCCCAACTAGCAGGAATTGGCCAGATTAGCTCTGGTGACCAAGAATGCATGGGTAATTGTGCCCAGTCTGCAGGTAGAAAGTATGCTATTTCTTCCTTGGCATATAGTTTTATGGCAGAGATGATAGATTTCTTTATTCTATTTTTATAAAAGCAGATGTGGTCTTAACTATTCCACATGTCAGTGAAATAAAGGGCACGTTGAAAATATATATATTTTCATTTATATAATAACAAACATTTCTCTAATGTAGTATAATAAAAAAAGATAATTGTAAACAAAGTTGCAAAACTATTATGGACAACTTGCTCTTCCTTTTAAATATACAAGATTATCATGTAATTTTTTTTCATAACTCCCCACTCTACAGATGGCTACCATTAGATACAAATAGGTTTATATGTAAAATTATTCTGTACATCTATTTATCAAGTTTTGTTTTCCTTCTGGATGTACATATGTGAGTGTGTGTATACATGTGTACATAGACAGAGGGCACAGGATCAATTGAATAGGAATGGATGATATTTTAAAAGGTAAAATTGAGAGGTGGGAGAGGAATAGAAGGAGAGGAGGAGATGGAGAAACAGATTGGGGTTAATTATCTCATATAGAAGAAGCAAGGGATAACTGTTACAATGGAGGGGAAGAACGGGAAGACAAAGGGGAATGGGTCAACCTTACTCTCATTGAATTTGGCTTAGGGAAGGAATGACATACACTCTAAATTGGGTATCTTGGTAGGGGGTATGGGGATGAGAAGGGAGGGCAGGTTGGCAGGGGGGAATTGTTAGAAGCACACACTTCTGTAAGGGACAGGGACAAAGTAGAGAATAAGACAAGTGGGGGGCAGGATAGGAAGGAGGGAAATAGAGTCAATCTTTCACAATATGTCCATTGTGAAGATGTTCTATGTAACTACATGTATACAGCCTGTATTGAATTGCCTATTTTTCGAGTGGGGGTGGCTGACAAGGGAGATACTGAAAGAATGTAGAATTTAAAGTTCTAAAATAAAATGTGTGTGTGTATGTGTGTGTGCGCGCACGCATGTGTAATTATTATTTACATGTAACTGGGAATTAAGATATACAGGCAATGGAGTAAGATCTATCTTGACTTACCAGAAAGTCAGGGAGGTGATGGAGGAGGATATAGGATAGAACAGATTGGGGGAGGGGGTGAACATGGGGTCACTGTTTTGGGGTGGTGGGCAGGGGAAAGATGGGGAGAAAATTTGTAACTCAAAATCTGGTTAAAACAAAAGCTGTAAACTAAAAATAAAAGTTAATTTTAAAAAATAAATATAATAAAAACTAAAAAAATGGAAATAGATGAAGACACATCAATAGAAGACCTGCAGAAATTGATGATTGTGTCTCTTCTATACAGGTTATTAGTTTGTATCTATGAGATAATTTGTATATGGGGAGCAGGTGGAGCCACTCTGGGGAAATTTCTGCTGGGACTTCATGATGTGGTATGTGATAAATCAGCACTCATTGTACTGTCATGTTTTAATGATTCCTTCCTCAAATATTCAAGCATCAGTTGAGAATTACTATTGCCTCGTCTCTCCCTGCTTTTATTGCACTGCTGTTTTTTTGCCCATCATAATTGATATGTCTACAGCATTGTAGAAGGAACTATTGTGGTAAAAGTAAATGGGGTCAGATGATGCCAAGAAAAAACTCTGAGTTCCACACTTTCTGTAATAATGATGGGACTAAAATTATGTAATGAGCCCATCAATATCTCTGGATTAGATTAAGTGGTGATTCAGAAATTAAACTGTTACTCCATGTGATGCAGAAGACTCCTCTGAAAGTATCGACTTTGCCTGAATGCCTGAGAACTTTACCAGGAAAGGAACAGTACTTATTAAATGAAAAAGGTTTGAATTTTTAGTTTGAGAAGAAGACATGCAGTGTTACATGTGTGTCACAGTGTCACAATCAACTATGTACATATACTTTCTTAAATTCTAAGTAATGATGATTTGCAAAGAGTAATTTCAACCTTGAGTCTCCAAATGAAATTTCTGCAGATTTTTTTTTGTGTGTTTAACACAAAAGATTGGAGAATGTTCAGTTGTGTTTTGTAAAGACCTACCTACATAATCAACCTTTTAGGTAACACCTCTTAGGAAGTTTGCAACATTTATTTTCTCCTAGCAGATGAAATTAACTATTACTCTATCACCCTATAAACTGGTTACATAAGATGTGAGTTGAATAAAACAGACTAAGGTATCTGTTATCTCTTACCTAATTCTTTTAAAAATATATTGCATTTTACTTTAAAAATGGTGCAACTTTACCACTGTTGGGAATGTTTAATCTAAATGTGTATTTTTGTTAGAAGCATTGCATAATGATGATCACAAGTATTAAGTCTGTTACTATATAATCAATGACTTTTAAAAAAGAAAATTAGGGATTGTTTTTTTATAAATGAATCAGAAGTTAAATTCCCACCATAAATTGAACTTTATATTGATGTACAAATGTTTTAGTTCTCTTAAGGGAAAACTGTGGACTCTAAATATGTAAAGAAAAGCAATCCCTTCCTTTTGATGGTAAAAATGATTACTTCCATCAAGTTGTTGAATATAAACAGTTTAGTAGGAAACAATATTCTGATTTTGTTTCCAACTTAAAGAAAGTGTTAGTGTATCTCCATTTTATATCTTAACTAAGCTATTTACTTGATAATCCATCCTCACTTTGAATCCTTTATTGTTACATAATTATACTTTTGGAAAGAATTGCATCACTCTGTTGAATAAAGGACTTTAATATTTTGTGATGTATTTACATACCCACCCACCCACCCACTAAAAAAAGAGACTCTGGGGAAAACGCCACTGATGGCAAAATAAAAGGAAAATTGTCAATGGCTTCCTGAAGTAGGATTTGCTGAAACAGCCATCATTTTTCTTCTGTTAAAATGAGAGTCTCTGGGGGAGGAAAGAGAGACTTCTAAAGTCCCTACCAGTTATCATCTTTTGGGGTGAACTAATGACATAGAAAGATTGAAGTCTAATATGTGGAGTGTGTGCATGGAACATTGATATCCCTGAGATGCTAAAGGTAGAAGAGAAAGTCTACTATTCAGGCTAGAACATCTATGAGAAGATAAATCAAAGTAGTATCATGTGTGTGTTGGGGGGAAATGTTGTAAATTTGTGATATATTTCAGTGGGGGAAGAGCCCAAACCAGAGACATTATGGTATCAAAAAGCTCTATAGCAACCTGTGGGTTACTATATAAAGATCATTGCTCTGGAATCAGAGGACCTGGGTCTGCATCCATGGAGGTAACTCAGTTACCTTCTTGGAAGCTCAATTTTTATCACCTGTTTAAATAAAATTTTAAAAGGCTGGTTAGACTAGATATCCTCAGAATTTTCTTCCAACTCATGATCACAGCTTTTTGACAGGAAGGAGGAGGGAGTAATAAGTGATTCTTAAGCACCTTTGGTATGCCAGGCATTTTGTGAGGTGCTTTAGTCAGTATTTCATTTGACCTTCACATCAACTTTGAGGTGAGTGTTGTTATTATCCATACTTTATAGTTAAAGAAATAGAGGCAGAGAGAGCTCAAGTGACTCATTCATGGTCACCTAAGCTAGTAAATGAGGCCAGATTTTTTAACTCAGGTCTTCATAACTATAGACTTCATGCTCTATGCACTGAACCTACCATGTTTGCTACTCAACCCACCTACCTTCCTTCTTTTTTTGGTCTTGTATATAATGCCTAGTCTAGGGTCTTACATATGGTACTTAGTACCTTTTGAATAATTGAAGTACTCCATTTTTTCACAGCATAAGCTAATATTTTATATTTTTATATAACCAGTAAACAATTCCACTCCAAACTTTGTTGGATTAAATCATATCAGTAAGTGAAATAAATGATTTTTTGGTGTGATGATATAAAGCAATGTAGGTATTGCTTCTAAAAGTACAGAGATATCAAAGATTATTTCCTTATCTTCTTTAAGCCAGGATATTGAAGAAAAGAATAGATACTATACAAAATAAAAATGCAGATGATACAATGCAATTTCTGTGGCTCTAATGAAATTCTATGAATTTGGCAATGTTAATCTCTCATCCTCCTGAGTATACAGAATATGCATATTTCAGGCATAAAAATTCATATCCCATTTGTAAGATGGGAAAGTTCTTTCTTCTGGAAAACCTCTGACCTTTCAGACTCCCATGGTACCTTTTTCAACTTATGTCAAACTTTTCCAATAAAAAAGGCTCTTGTTTCTTGTGGCAGAGCAATGATAACAAGGTCAGCCTAAAGACATCAGTCCTGTAGTAGGGGGGCCAGAAATAGCTCCTCCTCATTGATACATTGGCAACACTTCTATACATTTCTCTATGTGTGTACTTCTCTATCAAACTCCTATATGTAGCCTCTTTCTCCACTGATGCTGACTGCATTTTGGAAGAGCGTGTCCCAGGTTTATAGGGGAAATGTTTTGTCTGTATTTTCCTGTTTACAATAGTTCATTAAATGTCTCATTTTAAAATTATGTATGTCCTTAAACAAAACATAAACAAATTGGTTGACTGTGAGCTATAATTTTAAGGGTGTAGACCCTCAAAGTGCTTTGAACCTGGGAAATATTGTCAGGGAGTCCTGTGCTATGAGTCGGATGGTGTCTACAGGCACTAGACTATGAGAGAATGCTACAAGGTTGCATACTGACCTCATATAATTCACTAATGAAAACATTTTAAAGCCACCAAATCCTGGTAAGGCACTTTGGAAGATTAACTTTGTTCAGGATTGTCTTACTGTCTTGATTAGAGGAGGGAAACCATAGGTTTATTTGATAAACAGAATTTAAAAAGAAAATAAATGAGTACATAAATAATTTTGTGTGGCAAAAATTAAGGGAAGGGATTTTATCATATTACAGCTTTAGAGTTAGAAGGGTCCCTCAGTTCTTTCTTCTGGAAAACCTCTGACCTTTCAGACTCCCATGGTACCTTTTTCAACTTATGTCAAACTTTTCCAATAAAAAAGGCTCTTGTTTCTTATGGCTGAGTACCCTGAGTACCCTCAATTTTTAGGTGAGGAACTGAAGCTCAGAAAGGTTCAGTGATCTGTCCAAAGTCAGAGATGTAGTAAATAGCAAAGCCAAGATTCAAACTTAAAGCCTGGGACCCAACATCCAGTTCTTTTCCCACCATGCTATATTTTCAACTATTTTTGGAAAAGATCATCACACTGATGAAATCACAGATCCTTTAAATATTAAAGTCTAATTAATGTTGCAATCTTAGGCTTTTCTCAGCTCATAGGATTGTTGATCTAAAACTTCAAGGAACCCCAGAAGCCATGAAGTCTAAGCTCCTCATTTTGTAAATGAGGACACTGAGGCCCAGGGAGGCTAAAATGTTTTGCCCCAAGTCACTCGACTAATAAGTTGGTTGTCAAGGAATGGAAATAGGCTAAGTGCCCTTTATGACATTGCAAAACATCTCATTCTTCAGAATGAATAGCAGAACAATGATAACAAGGTCAGCCTAAAAACATCAGTCCTGTAGTATGGGAGCCAGAAATAGCTCTTCCCCATCAATGCCTTGGCCCCACCTCTATACATTTTCCCACCTGTGTACTTCTCTATTCAGCCTCAATCTGTAGTCTCTTTGTCCACTGATGCTGACTGCATTTTGGAAGAGCATATCCCAGGTTAATAGGGGAGATGTTTTGTCTCAATTAGACAGGTAGTTAGGTAGAGAAGTTAACAGTTTCTTGAATCAGCCTGTCAACAAACATTTATTAAACTCTTGTCATGTGCCTGGAACTGTGCTAGGTTCTAGGGATACAAACATCAGTTTGGGAAGCAACCCCTGGGATATGCATCATGACAGTTGTTCCTGTGAGTGCTATAACCACAACTACCGCAGATCTGGAAAATTTTTTAGTCATCAAAGGAGTGTCATATGGGATAACATCAGAAACTGTCATAAGTTTTCAATGGAAATGACATTAGAGAAGGGGCATTAATATCTGCTTTGCTACCGTACCCAAGGAAAGGAAGGGAGGAATGGGAATATACATTTGTTTAGTGGCTCTAATGTGCCAGGGACTGTGCTCTTTGCTTTTCCAAATTACACCTCATTTCATGTGAGGACCTAAGAACCATGGGATTTTTCCATCCTACTTGCAGCCACAATTTTCCATATGTGTTCTTGAGAGTAGAGACTGTGGTACTTTTATATTTGTATTCCTTGGCTTTGCATATAAGAAGCACTTAATACATGCTTTATTCATTCACTTAAATGTAAAGAATGAAGTACTATCTAAGCCCAAGGACCTTACATTTCAATGGGTGAGTCAATTACTTGTATAAATATATATGGACTAAATACAAAGAAAATGTCAAGCCAAATAGTTAAATACAAGGTAGGTCAGGAAGAAAGATCCTAGGAGTTGGAAGGCCCAGGAGAGACTTTGTGGAGATGGTTGTACTTATGCAGATGGTCATAAGAAGCCCTCTCTTACCTAAAGGAAGCAAGAAATCCTATGAACCAGAGGGGAACAGAGAGTGCACTCCAGGCCTAGAGGGTCGTCTAAATGGAAAAGCACAAAGACCAATAATGTAGTATTATGAGTAAAGTAGAGAGAGGTCAGTTTTCCTGGATTGCAGAATGTGGAAAGAGAAGCACTATGCAGTGAGACTGGAAAGATGGTTCAGGGTCAGATTGTGAAGAGCTTTAAAATCCAGAGAGCAACTTTATATTTTATCCAACAGGTAATAGGGATCCACTGGAGTTTGAGAGAGAGAGAGAGAGAGAGAACAAACAGTATTAGTACATATGGGAAATCCTTTCAGCTGCTGATAAGGATGGACGGCAGTAGGGAAATACTTGAAGTTTGGAAAACAAGTAGGTGGAAGTTGCAATAATATTTTGGTAAGGGTATTAATACAAAAATGATTTTCCATCAAGCATAACTGAAGAGGAAGATATGATTCCAGTGCCTCACACTAGAATCAGAACTTGGATAGATCTGTAATCTCACTAATGCATGCCTCTAAAGGTATTGATTAATTTGTGTGTGTGTATGTATATATACATATATATAACAGATGATGACATTACAAAGAGTTAAGAAAGTTTATTATCTCAGAAAATGATGCAGGAAGTATTATACGTGCCATGGTATTAATTTATGTTAATATTCATTTTAAGGTGAAAAAATAACAAAAAACATGATTACTTAGGAACACTGTACTCTCAGAACCCAAGTAACAGTTATAAGAGAAAAAGGAGAGGGAAGAAAACCTATAGGCCAACTATCTTGTGTTTCAAAAGTAGAATAAAATTAAGTGAGATTGATCTTGTGGGTATCTAAAGCACATGAGGCAACCATAAATCTTTCTGCAACATTATTCTTGATGCTTTGCAGTGGTAGTGGGAGTTAGATTATCTGCCATTTTCTTCAGTTCCCATTAGAGTGTGGAGCCATCTTTCATCTGGTATATTTAAATAGTATGTATGCAAGCACATACCCTTCTACAATTGTCCTTCTGTCTAGTTCAAAGTTAATGAAAGTTGGTGACATTGTATTATTTCACTGTGTAGTTAAGTTCTCAACCTTGAAATCATTCTTATTACATAAACATTAGAGGCCCATGTTGGCCATATTTCCTCAATAGTAGTAGGGAAGGATGAAGTGGATCTGAGAAGTGTCAGATGCAAGAAATTACCTGTGAACAGCCTTCTTGGCAGTATTCTCTTAAGGTGACAGTTGTGTTTCTTATCATCTGATAGAGGACATCTTAGAGTAACTCGCTTGGATTATCAACTCACAAAACTCCCATGCGAGATCTGAACCAGATTAAAATGCAATAGGAGAATGTTTATAAAAACACAATACAACATGGATAATAGGAATCTGTGGTTTTCTAAGTCAATATGTGGGCTGCAGGAATCCCTTTCTAAATGTGTTTGGCTCCACTGATATAAATGACCATCTCATGCATTTTGTATTGGAATTTCTAGAGAATATTTGGCACCTCTTTTATGTGAGCCTTCTCTGAGTCTTTTATATTTGGAATAAGACTCTTCAAAAGTCAAACCAAAATGGATGGGGAACCTTTGGGATGAACTGAGATTAAGCCATTTAAATGGACCTTGATCTTTGAATTTTACCAGGATCCACAATCCAATTCAATAGCATGCAAGGAGTGTTGAAGAAAAAAAAATTAAAATCTATTGAATTTGTTTGGACAACTTAATGAACCTAAAATTAACTAGTTTATATTAGAAGATTTATATTTAAAATGAAAATCAGTATGTGTTTTCAACCCATAATATGACTGTCTAATAATTTTAACAATAATGATGGAATTAACTTCTAGAAAAAATCAAATTATAGACATAAAAAATCAAACTGACAGCAAATCATATAAGAAATTGCATTATCATCACTGTGTCCTTTCATAAAAAAAAAATTCCCTTGTAATCTCAAAATCCAGTCAAGATCAGAGTGGAAGGACTGGTAGCAGTAAAAACAGAAGACTGGAATTCTGCCAGGAAACAGAGTTGGACCTGTTTCCTGTGTGTGTGCCTAGATTCACTTTCCACAAGACGGTAAAAGTACCACCAGGCATTGGCTCAGAAAGGAGACCTAGTCATGCGTATGCAAGCCATCTGTTGGAGGCATGAGGGATTTCCTTCTCCTCACAGACTGAGAACCTAGCTCCTCTCCAGCACATCAAATACATCTAGCTCAAAGAAAACAACAGCAGCAACAATAAAACAACCATGCATTTTGTTCTAGAGTGTAGTAATATAATTCTTCATTGTCTGACTCAATAACAGAAAATAGCCCTTGGTTTGCACCAAAATTAAACTAGGTGACAGAAGGAAAATAAGGGTTAAAATAAAGATTGCCTTCCCTTACCAAAATGATCAGCCTGTTAATTAAATGAGCACATTTATGATAATATTATTTTTCTCAATTCTCTTTATTTTTCCTTCACCCAGATTTATGTGAAATACAAGGACTTGTATACTGTGGAACCCAACAACGCACGTCAGCTGGTGGAAATTGCAGCCAGGGACATTGAAAAACTACTTAGCAACAGATCCAAAGCCCTGGTGGTAAGTCTAAATTGGATTGATTTTTTTCATCTGTTTCTTACACATTTTAAATTCTTCATATTAAATCAGACCATGGAAGGGGTGTATTTAACTTCATAAGTGTTTATTTGAGGTGTTTGGGATATAGTATAATAACGTGTTCCTTTTTTTCCCATGGATGTATGGTGGACACGAACTCATGTGGTTGCTTACTAACCTATATATTAGGTTGTCATTGATGAAGTCATTAAAAAAAAAGAGCATGGGGGAGCAATTAAAAAAACAAACCCATGAGCAGTCATGACTGAAGTAGGCTGGTTATTATTGCTCCTGATTTAGGGATGTAAATAAATAAAACTTGAGAGTATATTGAATTTAGTGTCCCTTTGAAGTTTTGTACATATTTATTACATGAATGAAAGCTTATTTGGCTATAACAAACAGTTGTTGTTTTGAGTATTTTGGGTTATATAAGTTCTAGTGACAGTTTAAGTTGATACCTCTCAATGTAGCTTTCCCTACCACCATCATTTTGGGGCTAGAATAGCAGTCAAGTTGGGTAGTGGAATGAGGAAAGAATATAATATATCTTCACATGTTTACATTAGGATGCAATTCCACTGAGGGGAGACATTGCTCCTTCCTATCCTCTGTAACCTAAACTCCAGAAAACCTGAAACAACATGAAACCTATGGGAGAGGGGAGTTTGAAGGGAATCAAAATATATATTAAAAAGAAGAGGTGATGATTGTGACTATTGAAGGTATAGTTATTGAGTTAAATGTAATTGTGTGTCTGTGTATGAGAGAGAGAGAAAACACATGCTAACATGCTATATAATTGTTGGATTTTAAAGTCACTTGAATGAACATTTAGAAAAAAGTGACAAAGGAAGGATACTTTAATGAATTGAAACACTGGTGCTTTATCATATTTCAAATAATTACCAGATAGCATACACAGATAGGAAAGACTGGTGACAAAAGAAACTTAATTCCTCTGAATATAACTTAACAAGGTAGCAAATAATATTGAGCACCCAAAGGGTATATAGAGTGGTGTTACATTTTAAAAACCAAGTACGATTTTTGCCTTCTGTGAGTTTGGGGAGTAACAAAAGGGTGAAAAACAAGAAGCTTATAGTGAATTCTACTTTTATATAATGGTTGGGCAATGAGGTTATTAAATATTCTGGTTAGATGAGAGTTCCCCTTAAAAGGGGGGGACTTAAATCTCTTTTATGTCATAGACCCCTTTGTTAGTCTAGTGAACCCTATAGCCTCCTTAGAATTATACAGTTTTAAAATTTTATGATCAAAAGAAATTCCGGCCAAAAATTTAAAAAAAAAATAAGATGCAGTTTTTTCCACATCAAAATTCCCAGGACACTTCCCACCTTCTACATTTCTTGTGGATTTCAGGTTAAGAACATTTGGAGTCTAAACATGCCCATACTGAGATTGCTCATTTTCTAAGAATAAGGATAAAAATGAACTCAACGCTATAGCTATGCTGAAAATTGTTTAATCTTCCTTTGATTCAGGAGGATATTAAAGCTCTTACAGTGCCTTGGGGTTATAGGACTAGCTCAAATTTATATAATGTTTTAGTTTACAAAAGCTTTCTTCACAACAGTCCTGAGTTAAATAATATAAGTATTATTGTCTCATTTTTAAAGAACGCAAAAGAAGTTCTATGATTTGCTGATGGACATTCAGCTAGTGCAATGGTTCTCAGCCTTTCTAATGCCACGACCCTTTAATACTCCTATGTGGGTGTATCTGCATGTGGGCAGACCGGCCTGGAGACAGATAGAGGAGCAGTGTCTCGGTTCCTAAGACCATCAGAAATATGTGTTTTCTGATGGTCTTAGGAGATCACTGTGGAAGGGTTGTTCAACCCCCAAAGGGGTCACGACCCACTGGTTGAGAACCACTGAGCTAGTAGATAAAAGAATTGGGAACAGAACCCCCATGTCCTGAAGTCTGGTTCAGTGCTATGGCTCTTGGATTGCCCCCATCTCAAACAGGCTTCACATAAAGCAGGTATAGGAGAATGGGCTAAATCTTATTGACTATTGAGGAAGTGAACCAAGACATGCTATTCAGTTAGAGGAGTTAGAACGCTCAGTTCAAGAATCTTACTTCATTCTTGAAGAAGACCACAATGACATTGCTATGTTGGAGTCAAGGTACCGTGTATTTGACTATGGCTGATCAGACCAATATGACCTTGGAAGACTAGTCTACCACAAGTTGGGTACAGATAGTCCATATGAACATTTGGAGTGGAGATGTCTCTAAATTTGTACATCTCATAGATGTATCAAGATAGATACGCATATAAATAGATATAGATACACACACATATTCCAACATTTTTTCCTCTTTTGGCAGCATTTTGAATCTTCTATGCAAAAAAAAAAATTTTACCTTAAAGTGTCTTATATCTGCGATTTTCCTTATTTATCTGCTTGAACTTGGCCCTGTTCCCTTTACTAAAAGCATTTTTGTATCCCTGTTTCAGCATGTGTCTGGATGTTTTCTCTATGCACTTTTGTGTCCTGCTATATTTATCTGCCTTCTCAACTGTTTTCAGAAGATCAAAAGGAAATACTGTTAAAATTCTATTGCATGTTCTTTCACACTAAAACTTTCCATTTCATAGATAAATAGGTTTTGTGGTGGAAATAAAACATGCAAGTCTTAGTTCAGAGAGCTAGGTGGCACAGTGAATAGAACACCAGGCCTGGTGTCAGGAACACTTGAATTATTTGGCCTCAGACACCAACTGTGTAACCCTGGGCAAATCACTTTACCTCTGTTTGCTTCACTTTCTTCATCTGTAAAGTGGGGATAATAATGACATTTACCTCTCAGGGTTGTTGTGAGGACTATGTTAGAAAATAATTGTAAAGCTCTTAGAATGGTGCCTCTCACTTAGTAGACATTCTAAACATTAGCTATTATTGTTATTCTTATTAAAGTTATTAAAGCTTAAAACTTCACTAAGACTATTGGGACACCCAGAATGTGGGGGATTGTATTTTTGCAGGGAACTTGGCACCAGGAACTTTTTCTTCATTTCTGCAATTTAAGGGCTTGGATGATTGCCAGGGGTCATTGAGAAGTTGTTAGGACTTGAGCCCATTTCTTCATTTTGCCAAGACTTGCTTTCTATTGCCCAAATCAGGCAGCCTCTCCTATGGATCCTGAGAATCAAATAGTGTCTGGAATATCCTAGGCACTTAATAAATGTTTACTTATTGATTGACTGATTGATTGAATCTGGCATATTTTTAAAAATCTGTCTCATGCCTTTCTGAAAAGTCTTCTCAATTTATGTACTGCATTACCCTTATGCAAACCTCTGTTAGAGGTGACAACTGACCTTCATAGTCTCTGTGGCTGGAGAAAAGGAACCTGATTTCTCCACAGGCATTACCAAACACCACTGGGCTAGGTTGAAATGTCTTCAAGTGTTAATGAACAATTCCAGGAGGGAAACTGATGCAATAAAACCACCCGTCCTCATCTTCCAGCGATAGCACCTGTGGGACAGCCGTGAATGACATCAGGTGCCTCATTGTTCACATATCAGCCTAGCCAAGGGACTACACTGAGTAAATGAAGATCCCTAGGCACTTTGCTGAAACAAAGTTGGGGGAAGGTTATCATAAACAAATACTGCTGGTGACTCTTCCAATTATAGCTTTGCTTGTTTCCCTCAGGTTGCAAGGGTAACTTTAATTAAAAATTAATGCATCCATTATGAAGCTTTGAAAATTTTCATACCCCCTTGCTTTTTACTTCAATATCACTGCTAAGCTATTTGCAGGATATAGAGGGAAAACATACTTGAAGCCCTTTCAGATAGTTAGTGTTTCTCTTAGCCATCTAGATCACTTGTGTTTGGTAAAAACCTGTATTGTCTCACCCACGTTGGACATTTTTCTAAAGCAGCTTTTCTTTTCATTTTCCTTTTTTCCTTTCTTTTTTTCATGGATCCCTTTGGAAGTCTGGTGAAATCCATGGACCCCTTTTCAGAGTTAAAAAGCACACAATAAAACTGAACACATGAGATTACAAAGGAAACGAATTACAGTTAACAAAAATAAGACAAATTACAGACATCAGATTAAGAATATTCAGAAAATTATTGCTTTCTAGCTTAATGTTATTTCAGTATTCACAGATTTTTCTTTCAGAATGCATTTTTCTAATGGGGGTAAAAATCAGTTTTATATTATTTAAGTGCATATTATTTATGAAAATTTAAGGCATTTTCATCTTATCTTAAGTATGAGTTGGGCACGTCTATAAATTTTATATATAATTTACTTTTAAAACGTTTTATTTTCATTTGTATATGATATGCTTATAACATGTATCCATATGTGTATATATATACATATACTGCTTATGATGAAAACACCAATTTTTATGTCAGTAGTGTCATATTTACACAATGCCATCTGGATCTGTATTAGATATGCACATTTGCATAGAAACCAGGCAATAAATATTTGAGCAACTCTGTTATAGTGGACACTGTACTAGGCATTAGGGATTTAAATACAAAAGTAAGACAGGTCTTGTCCTCAAGGAATTTTATTCCATGAATATATGGAAGTAGTGGCCAGGTAATAGAATTTTGGTAAGGGGAATTGAAATGATTAAGAATGGAGCCAAAGGTCAATAGATTGTCACATCTTTCTTTGAAAGAATAAGGGGTTGAAAGAGATGGCAGAACTTTGTATACACAGCTGGAAGCAGAGAAGAAGGCAAGAGACATAAAGCAAGTAGACCTTTGAAATCCTGGTTATTGGCTGGATGGAAGGGAAGTATGGTCTCTGACCAGGAGTATGAGACTGTGTAAAGAGTTAACTAAGTTTATTATAAATGAGAAGTAGGAGGAGTAAGGGCGTGTGTGGAGAAAATAGATGTCATATTTTTCTACCACATTATTATTCTTTACTTAAATGTAATGATACTGGCCTTTTCTCTGTGATGCACTTGACTCCCCTTAACCTATTTTGCTCATCAACAAGAAAAGAATGTCCCATTTTAAAAGCAACAAATGTGTTCACCATGATTTTAATTAATTTGAAGTAGGTGGCATTATACAAATCATATTGGCATACCCCTCATATCATACTTTACACACACACACATATATAATTTTATTTGAACCTTACAACAATTTTTTAAGGCAGATGCTATTATTGTCCCTGCTTTACAGATGAAACTGAAGAGTGAGTAGGGCTGAATTACTTGACTAGACCTAATAAGCATCTAAGGCAGGATTCAAGCTCAAGACTTCCCAATTCCAAATTTAACACAATTCACTATGACCCTGAGTTTCCTTAACAAGAGAAGAAAGCCAGGTTCTCCCTGAAATGCTGCTTTATTTTCTCTTTTTAATTAGGGAATATCTAGACTGGAGAAAGACTAAGGCCATCCTTTTTCAAATATTTGGGAATTACACAAATCTTTCTGTGAGTTGGTATGGATGATGGACTAGTAATCCTTCTGCTTCTATTTCTTGGTCATATAAACTGAATAAATAGCCTGATTATGCAAAATTAACCATGCCATGGTACTCCTGATGTCAGATTTTCCATGTCTACTTGGCTAACATTATTAAAGCACTGTGAAATCATAAAACCTAGAAGGAACCTTAAGACTTTAAACCAAGATGTACTTTTTTATTTATTCATGTGTGTATGTATGTATGCCAATATCCTTCTCTTAGGGAACTATCCACGAAAGCCAGGAATATATTATCCTCAAAAATCTTTAGGGTTGAAGAGACTCCACACTCTTAGCAGTTCATTCTGGCTTTTCAAGGATATTTATAGTCTAGGAATTATGTCTCACCCAATTTATCCTATTATAACTTAAGTCCATCTTTTGTTGCTGTTTACTTTTTGTGCACAAAACATTTTTTGAAGAAATAACTTTATGTATCTGAAAACAGTTAAAATCACACCTTAAGTCTTGCTGCAGACTCAGTAATATGATCTTCCATTGAGAGGGAGAGTGTATTATAGAAGAGAGGGGTCAGTCTTGGAGGCAAGAAACTTCATGTCCAATTCTTCCCCCTGGTACTTAGTGGACATATGACCATGACAAATTATATAACCTCTCAATGTCTGTGACAACTTTATAAGACCAGGGGTGGATAGGTGGCTCAGAGAATGGAGCACCAGCCCTGGAGTCAGGAGGACCTGAGTTCAAATCTGACCTCACACACTTGACACACTTTCTACCCATGTGACTTTGGGCAAGTCACTTAACCCCAATTGCCCTCCAAAAAGCAAAAAAAAAAAATTGTAAGACCAAATACAATGCCAGTATGTACCAGTGAAAGGGGTTTTCATAAAAGTTCATGATACACATGGAATTACAGATCCAGATTAAAAAAGAAAAACTGTTCATCATAGATCTATTTTCTATCTCCAATATGTTTTAGCTCTTCCTTAATATTTTTCCAAATCTCTTTAAAGCATGATGACCAAAAAGTGGTTAAAGCTGTTTTGATAAACATCTGCCCAAGAGTAATGGGTGAGAATCAGCAGTGTGTGTTTCTTCCAACAAAGTTTAGCATGTAAGAATTTTTAAAAAGTAATAGCTGTATATTAAATGGCTGTGTTCAAAATAATCCCAACTCCCCTGACCTCTCCCAAAATAAGAGAAAACCCAGTATCACAGAATATTCTCTCCAGTATTTTGCGGTAATTTCTGGCAATATAGTAAGTTCAGATTTGTGTTAGAAAAGCAATAGATTGAATGTTGCTTCCTTAAATTCATGAAAAAAAAAGTTACAATGAGAGATGCTGTTGCAGTTTATAAATGCAAAATCATCCATCTTGGATCAAATTCAATCTAGAGGAGATTCAATCTGGCCTGTTTGTGTTGACAAGCATCACAAATAATTAGGCTCCTTGGGTCTACCCATTATGGCGAATTTTTAATAAACTTTGCTTTACTTTGGCTGAGACCAAAAAAAAAAACAACATCCATCTTATCTGTCAGGGATGTTCACAGCTACCAGAAAAATACTGAAATATAGCATAGTTGCAGAATGTCTCTGTTGTCTGTAGTCCTTACATTATTGGTTAAGTGAGGTCATCAAGACGCTGTTAAAATCACCAAAGAAGACGTGGCCTCGCAACATCAACAGCAGGATGTTGTAGCCTTATCATTACTCTAACTGAATTTAGAATAATTAAGCCTTCTATGAGTTTCTTAACTCTTTTAATTCCAAGTCCCTTTTTTTTGAAAAATTAAAGCTATTTGTTATATAATATGGCAGGTGGGGATGTTTAAGCAACAGATTTTAATGCCTCTGATTGTTTATCCTGTCTTTTCTCAGAAAACCCAGGCTCAGATGTCAAATAATAAATAATGATGACTCATATCCAAGAAGAGAATATATGTAGAGAGAGAATTCACTGCCATCTATATCACTGCTTCTGTCATTTTCTTAGTGGTACAACAGCATAATAAGTGTCTCCTTAAATAAAAAAAAGAAGGCCAATAAATAACATGCTATCATCACTCATCTGGCCAGCATGATGTCAATGTGCCCAGAGTGGTTTCCTCTAAGATGTCTATGTTTTAGATATTTTTGTTAGGATTTCACAAATAATGTGACCATATTGCAGAAATATTCATTTGAACACATTTCAGTTCAATGTAAGTCTGCATTTTACATTACAATGTTATTTTGTAAATGAGATTTTTTTTTTTCTCCTAGTAGCTAAATGACTAATACTGTAGATAGTTCCTGGAAGATTGAATAGTGAACTTGGTCTTATTTTGTCTAATTAAATTTAATAACAATTTTATGAAAAATCTAAGTAGCTAAGTAGTCTTTAGAGTTTTAAAAATATAATTTATCCTCAGAAATTCTCTGTAGGGAGGGATCTTTTTCTTTTCCTGAGATCAAAAAATTAAGCAGCTTATACCATAGTTCTCAACTGCCTTTGGCTTTCTGAAGATTAGAAATAGGACGATTTTACCTTATAGAATGCACAATGACTTCATTACTACTTGTAAGGACAAACCATGATAGCACTATCTATGAAATGTGGTTAAACTGTTACACCACTTCCTCATAATGCCTCCTTTCCATACAATTTAAATGCTTTCTTTTCCATATAACAGAAATGCTCTCACAAAAGGAGATAGTTATCTTCTCCAAAACAATCTTGTTAGTCATGAGGTATTATAGCAAAATAACCATTGTAACTGACCACATGTTCAACATTTTATCAGTAATTTGGGTGATAACTTGAATCCAGTGTCAAAAAATCTTGTTTAGATGATATTACAGCCCAAAGTGAGCAGATGAAATTAAGTGGTGAAAGGTACCATCTCAAGCAAATATAAGATTAAAGAGATGTAATTTAATATATGGAAAAGACCAGGGGCTTTTCATGATTCAAAATTCATCATAAGCCAACAATTTATTAGAGATTCTATGGAAGATAAGGCAAATGTAGGTTTCAATAGATGATAGATTCCATTTCAAGGAAGATACTACTTCTAATATGGTTTTTGTCAACCAAAACACATTGTGCTCTCTGGACCCTTTATTATTAGGGAGAAAATACTAGCAAACAAATGTACTTATAGCAAAGGGTGACCATAATGGTGAAGAGTTTGAAAAACAATGTCTCAAAAGTGGTTAAAATGTTCAGAAACAGTAACCTGAAAGAAGACTCAATGGGAAGTTTCAGATATCCAAAGGACACATTTGTGGAAGAGCAGTTAATCTTGTTGAGTAGGAGTGTTCAGGACAAAATTCAGGAAGAGCTTCCTATACAATTTGACTGAAAGCACATGCAAGGGAATAGTCTAAAGAAAGTTGAGAAGAATGGTACTAAACTATAAAGGTTCTTAAATGCTGGTCAAAAAAAGGCTGTATTTTATCTGGAGATTGGGGAACAATGTGAAGAGAGTTTTGAGTAGTAAAGTAGAAAAAATCAGAATCTGTGTGTATTTGATCAGGATAGGTCAGAGAGAAGAGCCCCTGGGGGAAGAAAGATGAATAACAGGTATATTAAGATTGTCCATGTGCAAGATAATAAGAATCTGGACTAGGAGGCAAGAAATATCATGAATTAGGGTGGATGGATAAAGAATATACTGGGAAGGTAGAATTAATTGGACTTTGAAATTAAGGTGGAAGATGGAATAGGAGAGGAGAGAAGGAATTAGAAAAAGTTTTTGTTGAGCCAAAGTGGATCATTATCAACTACTCTATCTTTCAGCTCAACTGGGCTAGTAGCTGTTCCCTCATCTGGTCCTGTGCTATTCTAACACTCTGCATTAAAATATTCTAGATTATATAATGCATACATGTCATACTCCCTGTTTGGTTTTAAGCTCCTTGAGCAGCATGCTATGGATTGTGTTGTTTTTCACCCTTGCATTCCTGGTGCCTAGAATTGATGCTTTGTGCACAGCATGGGCTTAATAAATGTTTTTTTAAATTGAATTGACTTACTGTAAAGCCAAATAGCTTTAAGGTTCTGATCACATAGTATAGTCAACTCTATTTATTCAGTAGCAAACTAAGACAAAATTTTCACAGAAACCAAAGTACAGCATGCACAGTGTTATAACAACTTATCAATAAAGTGGCCACAGTTTTAAACAAAATATATCATTCAGTAAGTCCTTAACTCAATCATCCTTAAGGAGAAAGCCACCTTAAGGGACATAAAGTACAAAGGTCAAAGTTCTTCACCCCTTTGTCACATTGTCTTAATCTCTCAGTCAGAAAGTCTTCTTTCTTCTTGATTAGATATTAATTTCCAATCATCCTTAACTCAATCATTCTTAAGAGGTACAAGGTACAGAGTACAAAGTTCTCCTACCCATAGGCCAAAGTAAATCATGATCTTCTCAGTCGGCACTAAGTACCCAAGGGAAGGTCTTTTCATCTTGATGCAAAGCTGGCTTCCGAATTTCATGGATCCTCTTCCATGGGTATAGCTCCTGCCTGAATCTACCCAATCACTGCCTGGATGCACAGGTAGGCAGCTCTTAGCTTCTCATCCAGATCCATATTGAAGCTCACAGTGTCCAGTCCAGCTCAAGTCCTGCAAAGTTCCTGTTTCTGGGAAGACAAAGCTTAACAGAGCCAAAACAAGATTCATACACATTGCTGGCACCATCATCAATTCACTGTCTTCCTGTGAAATCAACACAGACCCACAAACAAGGTCTAAGAGGTCAGCACAAATCATCAGCATAGAAATTCACACAGACCCAGAAACAAGGTCTGAGAGGTCAACATAAATCATCAGTAAAGCCCCAGGACCTCCAAAACCCTCCTCCAGGACTTTTGTAAACAGACAACAAGAAAATCCTTTTTCAGGGCTTCCAGTAAGGTCCCAGAGCTTCTGTACAAACTATTACAAACACAAATCAACATAGACAGAACAGACAGAGTGCTGGGATACCACGAATTTTCACCTTCTCAACTCTGCCACCAAAAGTGTTCTTAGTTCTTCTCTTTCCCAGATTGGATTTCTCCTTTTATATGGTCATTTCCTCCTCCTTGTTCCTGTCTTTGGCAAGTCCCTCCCTTTGTGGATTTCACAAGTTCTGTTTCTTAACAAAGACTTGATATAATCTTTTTTTTTTTTTTTGCTTTTTGGAGGGCAGTTGGGGTTAAGTGACTTGCCCAAGGTCACACGGCTAGTTTTTTTGTGTTTAGTGTCTGAGGCCAGATTTGAACTCAGGTACTCCTGATTCCAAGGCCAGTGCTCTATTCACTGTGCCACCTAGCCACCCAGACTTGATATAATCTTGACCAAGGCTCAAAAGAAACTTGAAATGAAACAAGGTGCTAAATAATTAAATAAATGAAACAAGGCACTAAGTACTTCTTTGCTTGCCATTACACTTACATAAGATTTCTTTTTTAAAGTTCTAAGTGTTCCCTGATGGTAAGTATAAGCTCTATGTGTATCACCCAGTATTATAGAAAGAATTGTTTTATTGGAAAGGAGTTTGGATGAAATATGATGCAGTGTCCATTCCAATCCACATTTGTAAGAAAATCTCCCTTTCTAATGTTTTGCTTATTAGTTTCATTCGTAATTTTTTCAGACATTTTTAGGCAGTAATACCTTATAATGTATATTGGACCCAAAAAGGATACTCTGATCATTCAATTATAGTTTTGTTTCATCACTGTGTCTCTTTTTCACTAAAAATGTCCCTAGTGAATTCTTTCTCAGCAAATTTTAGGATTTATTCACTGATCAAGTATAACAATTTAAAATGAATAATTTCTTTAAATCAAATGTTTAAAAAGCATATGTCTTCAATGTGCTTTCTCCTTCTCAGCCCAACCATTTTTATGTTTATACTCATGAGTATTTAATATATGCCATGTTCTTTGATTTACAACATTTTATTACTAAAGCTCTCTGTTAACCAGAATTCTAAATGGACTGAGGTACTCTAATGAATTCATTTTCTCATTTATTGAAGGATAAATATGTAAGTTGATATTTAACAGACATTGTAGCAAAACACCTTCAGTAGCAATATCAAAAATTGTCAAGATAAGATTTTTCTCCCTATGCAAATAGTTATTGCCTTCTACAAGATCAAATCCCATGACTGCTAAACTTTACCTTTAAGAGAAAAAAGCATGTATTTTCCCCCTTGTTGGAACCAAAAAGCATAATAGATTTGTTAATATCTGTGTTTTTGACCTTAAAAAGTAGGATTTTAGCATATTATATAACACATTTTGGCAAAGTTTACCCAGGATTCTTTCATTTTCTAATCCAATAGATTTAATAAAGAAATTAAAACTGTGCCCCACAAGGACTTTTGAGAAGAAAAAGATAAGTAATTGAGCAAATGGGACATTTCTTTTAAAATTGCTGACTAGTTTCCATTGAATTCAGTATAATTTTAAAAGTTTGTTTTCTTAATATTTTTTTAAAGCTAACAGTGTACTAAAAGGTAGAGGTAAAGGGCAATAATCTGTGCTTGGGGATAATTCTTAATGCTTTTGTTAGAATGGATTCAAGGTGAAACTGTAAGCTTCATGACTTTCCATAGTTATAGGCTATAATTTTAAATTCTTTCAAAATGAATGCCAAGGCTTCTTTGTTTAATCTGAAGATTGTGTGCCTTTTAGAGGGCAGAAATACAGATCTTTGAGATGTCATAGGCGTTGACTCTTTTAACCTGAGACATCACAGATTGGAAAAAAAAATCTGGCTGTTAAAGTTTCTCAATATTTGAGTGATAGTTGTTGGCCGTCTTTAGTGCACAAAGGTCAGCTTCTTCTTAGATCAGGTTTGATAATGGGATGAAATAAAGTGCTCACAAATCATTGCATATTCGACAAAGGAGGAGGTTTTCTTGCCCCTAAACAGCAAGAATATGCAACAAGGATGCAGTAGTAATTAATTTCTTTGGACATGGTCTGCATTGTCCACATCCAGAAATGGATATACCATCTAGTCAAATGTCATTAGCATTTGGCAACTCCATTCTCTTACACATCCACCAAGTCAGAAAATCCAGACTCCATGTGGATTGTATTATATGACTTAGACTTTTTGTGCTTCCCGATGATGTATAAATTGTGACCAGTCATACCCCAGGGACACTTTGTCTTGTGTTTCTTCTGTGTTGGCTGAAGGGAGGGGAAGAAGGTCATATCTGGAAAATTGAGACCAATCAGGTTCTGGGGGGCAGTTTTACCTTGTCACAATAATTAAGCAAAGTTCTATTGGATGTTATACCTGAAAGTAATTAAAACAATTTCTTTTCAAACATATTACAATTTAAACTTTTCCCTGTTGAGTTTTCCCTTTTATAATTTTAATTGGAGGTGTTACTGTGACACAATTGATCTTGTGCTAATCAAAATTGTGTTTGATTATAGCTTGGTAAGGTTTCAGCCCACAGTATATACACTGACCTATATAGGAAAGAAATACAGCATTCCACCTTTTTTGTGGGATTCATTTATAATGATTTACTCATTTTATGTTGAATAAAATTGGACACATAAGGATTGTTATATGAAACAGCGATTAGATTTGTTATGTTTGGCTCCAGAAGCACAACTAGGAACAGTGCATAGAAGCGACAAAGAAGTAAATTTATGCTTGATGTCAGGAAAAGCATCTTAACATTTAGAGTTGTCCAAAAGTTGAATGAATTGCATTGAGATAAAGTGAATCATTCTCCTAGACTAGATAGCCACTGTGATCCCTTCCATTTTTAGATTCTATGATTTGTAAGACTGGGTTCTGTAAAGCCAAGCATAAGCAGCTTTCCAGAGGACTGCTGCTGAGAATAACTTTAAGGATCTAATCCCATAGTATAGTGAACTCTCTATTTATTCATCAGTAAACTAAAGCAAAACATTTAAGAAATGAAAGCACAGCATTCACAACAATAAATATAACTTATTATTATGGTGGCCACATAATCTTAAACAAAGCATATCATTCAGTAAATTGCAATCTCATCAGTCAATACAGTGTACCCAAGTAAAGTAAAGGCTGACCTCCAAACCCCACAGCACCTCTTCCACAGGCTGACTTACTGCTCCCAGTTCTTGCCAGGATTCACACGATTCTTGCCTGAATTCACAAGACTCTTGCCTGGACTCACACGTAGGCGGCTCTTTGCTCCTATTTCATACTTCACTCTCTCCACTCTAAACTCTTTGAAGTTTCTGTTTCTAGGAAGACAAAGCTTAAAGGAGCTACAACAATTTTTAGACATTGTTGCCAGCACTATCATATCACTTCACTTTCTGTCTAACAAAGTAACAAAAATCAACAGACAAAGACTTCTGTCTGAGAAAGCAAACACAAATCAATGGTGGAACCCAGGGGCTTCTTTACCAGCAATAAAGTCCTTTTGAAGGGCTTCTGTCTAACAACAACAGACAGGGTGCTTTTGTCTGACAGACCAATGGACAGAGTGCTGAAATCACAAACATTCTCCCTCTCAGTTCTGCTTGGTCCCAGTTCTTGCTCAAGGTTTTTTCTGCTCTTCTCCTTCCTGTTCCACTCTTTAGGCAAGCTCCTCCCATCATGGCTCAGTGTGATGACGTTAGGCCTATTAAGGGCAAAGAAGGTCTCCAAACTCCCCCCAAGCTTATCAAGGGCATCACAGTGTATGCTGTTTCCAACAGAGTCTTTTGATACAATCAAAGGCAAGGCCCAAAGGCACTTGAATAGCTAAAACAAGAAGCAAAGTACTACTTTGCTTGCCATTACAGGTTCTAACCCTGAACCCCTACAATCCAATCAATGTAAGATCTTAAATGTAGTGGTAGTCACTCTCTGGTATAGGTGCATGCACTTCTTCCTTGAAGAAGTCCTGAGACTGGAATCATCCACTACATGACTGTTTTATAACATTATTCAATCCACCTATGGGTCCTTTGATAATAAATAGAGCACCAGGTCTGGAATCAGGAAGACTCATTTTCCCAACTTCAAAGCTGGTGTCAGTTACTTACTAGCTGTGTTACCCTGGACAAGTCACTCGACCCTGTTTGCCTCAGGGTAAATGAACTGAAGAAGGGAAAGGAAAACCACTCCAGTATCCTTGCCAAGAAAACCCCAAATAGGTTCATGAAGAGTTGGACATGACTGAAAAAATGGCTGAACAACAACAACAAAACAACAACAACAACAACATCATGGATCCAGGGTCCTTTGTTAGCCTGTTTGGTTATTGGGTTACCTGTTTCCCTTTTGACCCAAAGGGGTTAGTACTTCTTAAAAAGATCACAGGATAGGAAACATTTTACTTACCTGTTTGTTACCTGTTGTCTTTGTGTGGCCATACTTAAGATCTTATAACAGAATTAATTGGGACCCCATCCTTATCCTATGGGAAAAACAAAAACAAAACTCACTAGTTACTGAGACCATGAAGCCCTATTGCTCATTCAATATATTGATATAATGATTTGGATTTGAATAGAGTACATGCAGTGGACAGGTTGATAGAAGTTGAGGTCGATAGAAGGAACTATTGGCATTTTATTTTCAGTGCAGAAAACCCAGGGCCCACATATTTATGGAGTCTTATACTGTAATGAGAAGAGAAATTCAGGATTGATTTAGATAGCTCTCCCTAGTCCTCAACTTAATTTTGGAGACAAAAGATATTCCTACTTAAATCTTTTTTTGATAGTCAGTGGGGCCACATTAAAAATAAAAATAAAAAGAATCCTTGGGGTAGTTTTTGCACAGTTCTGCCTTCAAGACCTGAATTTCACCTTTCTCTTAAGCATTACTTAATAGGCAAGAGTGTGGAACTAATTGGGTCAGTCACAGTTCTCTATAAAGAAGCATAAGGAAAGCTTAACTAAAGCCAAACAATTAAAAATAGTGAGAAATTTAGGGCATAGAATATAATAAGACTACCAGATCTTAAAATAAATCAAGGAGAAAGAAGTGCCTAATTATAGATGCTACTATAGACACACCAGTAATTCATTATAGAATGGGGGAAGGTAAAGCATGGAAGGGAGCGAAATTTATATTTAATATCAGTGTATAAAGAAGTTGGCAAGAAACCTTAACATTTTGTCTCTTCTTTAGCTTATGCTACCTAAATGCATTTGCTGTCTTGTCTGTTTCAAGAAGAATTATTTATCAGCTATTATTAATTATGTAAATCATAGTCAGTAGGTCTTTGGAGATTTTGCCCATGTGAGGAGTTATTTAATTGATCCTAGGTACAGGAGAGAACTAGTCAGTATGTGTAGAAGCCATACCAAAGGCCAGGCCAGAAAAATCTAGGCTGCTCAGTGTTATTGGAACTGCGTTATCAAATTTCTCTTTGCTAAATATTAGTCTCTTGTCCTCATCTGACATTTCTCAGTACTTGCTCCTATCACGGTGGGAAGCTAAATCAGCATATTAAGAACCAGCAAGTGGCACCTGACATTGGCTCTGAGAGAAGTGACTGCATTTTTTAGTTACCTCAAAGACTTTCAGCTGCTCTTCCCTAAGTATTTTAGACATGTTCACTGATGAGAAACATTTCCCAGCTGCACAGAATGCACACTCGGAATAAATACAGGAAGGAGGACAGTTTTAAAGACTTAAAAGCAGCTACCATTAAGGCAGGCCATACTTTTCCTTTCAACAGCATGCACACTGGGGAACTATCCCTGCGGTCTACCAGCATTTTATTGTCACATGAGTAGGCGTACATTACAGAGGATACTGGCAGTGGACCTTTTCTCTTCTGTTTGTATGACAGTCGTAATTCCCTACTTCTCCATTTAGTGCCACTATCGAAAGAGAAAATATCCTCACAGTTTTAAGTGGCATTGTGCCGTTGAGAGTGTATGTGGACTCATTCTACTAGCTTTTTTCTTTTCAACTTTGTTTATGTGTATGCCTGTACATTTTAGATTTTTAAAGTATTACAATTAAATTTTATTTTTAAAGTACAAAATCAAATTTCTCTTCCTTTCAGTTCCCCTCCCTTCCAGAAGAAGGTGACTTCTTTTTGCTTTTGACCCCTTTGTGGTCTATGCCTAACCTTAAGATCTCTAAGTCCAAGGGTAGGATCAGAATAGAAGTTGGACTTATGATTTCATTTGGAAGGGAGTCCATAGGTAAGGGAACAACATCCCATCCCTGTGATTGGAGCCTCATCTACAATTTTAATGTAGAGACTTGTCTGGAGCACGGCTAGATTAAGTAACTTGATTATGGTCATATGGGCAGTATAAGTCAGAACCAAATTTGAATCCAGATCTCTCTGGTTTTGAGGCCAGCTCTCTATCACATCACATCACAGAGTGGGTAAACATTTTCATATTTCAAATTGCTTTTCTGAAGAGTTGAACCAATTGACAGTTTCACACAAAATGTATTTGTGTACCTTCCTTTACTCAACCTCTCCAGCATGCTTTCCATTTGGGGAATGGGGCGGCATTTTTGTCTATTTATTTACTCTATGTGAGTTTGCTTTGTTTTATTATATGATTAATATTTTAGAATGGATTTCTTATACTTGTGAAGAGTTTAAAATCATTCTGAGAATGATTTTTTGTATCTTCTGACTATCCATTTGGGAGTAAATAGAAATAGTTGCTTTAATTATCAGATTTGGTACAATATATTAGAATACAGAGAAAATGCAAATGATATACTTTTGTGAGAAGTGAGGAACAGGAAGATAGAATGAATGTGAGAAGCAATAGTTAAGAGTCCAGACCAAGCAGGAAGAGCACATCCTTATGCTCACGAGATAATTCCAATAGTCAGACAAGAGATTTCTCCAAGGAGGTATTACAAAGGGAGTACTTTAGTCCAAGGTAATCGTTAGGTTCAGGAAAATAACCAAATAGGGAATAAACAACTGGGCATAAATTAACAGAGCACACCAGCAAGGTATTTATTATATCCTGTCAAGAAGTTGTACTTAAATTTAAAATACATATATATATATATATATATATATATATATATATATAATATTTTGCATTTATTTTCATAATCAGTAGTTTTGAGCATTTGTCCAATAATTAGTACTCTAATAATTTTTTAATTTGTTTTCTTGTTTACGTCATTCATTTTCATGAAATTTTTGAATTACAAATTTTCTGCCCGTCTTTCCCCTACCCCAACCCCAAAACAGCAATCCCAGTGTAAAGCCCCTCTCCTGATCTGCTCTCTAAAGTTCTGGTAGGGCAAGGAGGGTCTCCCTACTCCAGCCCCTGTATATCTTAATTCCTAGTTGCATGTATTGCAGAACTTTGAATTCTAAATTCTTTTGGTTCCTTCCTTGTCACCCATCCCCACTGGAAGGACAAGCAATTCAATATAGGCTGTGGATGTGTAATTATACCGGACATCTTCATAGTGGACGTATTGTGACAGTGATTTTGTGTCCCTCTAGTCTAATAATTTTTAAAAGTTTTTTCTTTAAGTTAATTTTACTTAACTAATTCATACATTATTGGATAGCAACAATTGATCTTGGATTAACTGTCAGTGCTTATTTTTTCCATATCTGTGACTTCCATGTCATAAAGACTAAATTATCATGTAATTTGTACAATGTAGTGTATATCTAAGTGAAGTACAAGAATTCCTAACCATAAAATCTTATATAAAACTGTTTGAGCCCTAAGTATGACATCAGATAGTTCAAAAACTCCAGCTGGGCATATAATATCACAATTAGAATGACTCAAGAGCTAATATGAAGTCTAACTGAATGTATAGCACATTAGCCATATGTTGACTATAGGAGTGATAATGGTCATGGTAAAGCACATATATTTTGTAGTAATTATTATCATTAAAATATGTAATAACAGATTAACATTTTATTTTGAATTCCTTAAGTCAGATTCCATATACTAAATGATTCCGTGCTTATGATTTAGTTTTATTAATATTTCTAAAGATATTCTTAAGGCTCAGACCTGACCCCTGACCTGAAGTGGCTTCATATTATTAACCTTTGGGATTTAAAACAAACAAATAAATGTGGCATTAAAAGCCCTTTTCATTCTCCTTCTAACCTACCTTTCCAAACTTATTTTGTATGTCCCTTCCATGCACTTCATGTTCTAAATTGGTCTACTTATATTTCCTTTGTGTAATTTTGTGTCTTTTGTCTCAGCAATACTGCACAGACTACATGCCTTATTCCTAAAATTCTCTCTGTCCTTATCTCTACCTATTAAAATACTCCCCCCCCTTTTAATGGTCAGCTCATTGCTGCATGTGAGTAAAAGTATGGTACCAGGGGCATCTGGGTGGCACAGTGAATAGAGCACCGGCTCTGGAGTCGGGAGGACCTGAGTTCAAATTTGGCCTCAGACTCTTAACTCTTACTAGCTGTGTGACATTGGGCAAGTTACTTAACCCCAATTTTTCCCTGCCTTTCCCCCTCCAAAAAGGCAAAAAAAAAGTATGGTACCATAGGAAAAAGAGATGAGTAAATGAAAATGAAAATCATCACTGTATGCCCATCAATTGGGGCATGGCTAAACACGCTGTGGAATAGGAATGTAATGGAACCCCATCATACTATAAGAAATGATGAGCAGATGGATTTCATAAAAACTTGGGAAGACTTACATGGCCGGATGCAAAGAAAAGTGAGCAGACCTAGAAAAACATTGCACGCAGTATCAGCAGCATTGTGCAATGATCAACTATGATTGACTTAGCTCTTCTTAGCAATACAATGATCCAAGACAATTCGAAAATACTCATGATGGAAAAATGTTATCTATATCCAGAGAAAGAACTGATGGAGTTGACTATAAATTGAAAGATACTCTTTTCGCTTTATTTTTTTCTTTTCTTGTATTTCTTTGTTCACAACATGTCTATTACGTATGTATTTTACATGATTGCACATTAATAATGTATATCAGATTGCTTACTCTCTTAAAGAGGATAGGGAAGGAAGAGAGGGAGAAGATTTGGGACAAAGTTTTATACAAAAATGAATGTTAAAATTTGTCTGTTTTGTAATTGGAAAAAATAAAATGCTATCTACTAGGGAAAAAAAGATTTCTGACCAAAAAAAAGAAAAAACAAATCATCACTTTAGTTCTTATCATAGTGTGCTGATAGTTTTCACTTTTTGTGAGTCACATGTCTAAATGAATACTACTTCTGCTGCTAATGTGACCCAGAGACTGGAACAGGGCAAGAGGTAAACTGTTTGAAAAGCATCAAATGCCATTGCAAATGTTAGCAGATTCATTTACTAAAATTTTTACAAAATATATTTACCAAATTTCCAATTGATGTCGCTCACTTTTTTTGACGTATATTTGGAACTTTAATGAGTCCATACATATTCTAGCAAATACTAGAATACATTTTGGGTTCCACAACTTTCAAAGGGGCAGTGAGTTCCCTACATGTGGTACACAATTTTCTATTAAAAATAAAAAATTTCATAACCTCAATTTAGAACGTTTCCTAAAAATTGTCTCAAAGATTTCTTACAACAGGGGAAGTAAAACAAAGCAAATCTTTTTTTTTTCTTTTTTGGTATTGCATATTATTCTCTGAGGAAGAGAAAGGCAGATTCTTTGCATCACTATATGTATGATCTCTTATACAGTCTTCTGATCCTCACCAGTTATCTTTTAAGGCCCCTGACTCATATCTATTCCCTTTCCAGTTTAGGAAGGTTAGACAGGTACCCCCTGGACAACAACTCATTGATGGTGCATACTTTTGAAGTAGAAAAGCAATACCTCTAGGTCTATGAAATTAGGTCACTTGCTGGAAGTTTTCTAGTCCTTAGCTTTACTCGATAATTCTGCACTTTGCCAACTATTTTCTCCAAATTGTTCCTTGCACACCATTATTATACATGATATTTTCTTTAGACCTTTGTGCTGACTATGGAACAACAAAGAATGTGATTTTTACAGAAATCTTCATTATTCTTATTTTTGAAAGAGTATGATGCAAGGTGTTTTTGTATTCTCAGATTCTTTAATAACCATCATATATAGCAGGTTCAAGATTAAAAATGCTTTTGGTATTTTTGCAAAAATCTAGACTTCTAAATCATAATAAAACTTTAATGAAGACAAATGCAATTTTCACTGCTTTTTTAAAAAGAAAATTGTCACCTGAGTTATAAAATGTCAAAGAAACAAATCTTTTTGAATGAAATATAAAGATTCTGTAGTCTACCCTGATTTTCTCTTAGGTGTAGGCAGTCTTTCATTTTTTTTTAATGCAGCAGTTAAAGAATTTAAAGATAAAGGGATCATGATTGGTGGTTTACATTTTTATTTGCTTCAAACTCTTGGTGATGAATGCTGGTATTCCATAGTTGTAGGTTTCTTCTTTTTAGTTGTAGTAATGAGAGGTCCCCTAAAGCTTTAGAGATAAAGAACCCAGAAGCCAAGCGATGTTAATGAATTTGAAAGAAATCTCATTTGGTGGGGGAATGATGGGAAAGGGAGGGGGGAGAGAGGGAGAGGGAGAGAGATTTTGAGATATTGAGATTTGGAAGTAATAACAAGAAGAAAGAAACATTCTTGAAATATCTCTGGAATAGGAGGTACAGAATCAGTAAAAGCTAAAAAGAAAAAGTGAATTTATACAGTGATACAGAGTGGGTGAAATGAACAGGATTTTGCAATAGATCCCTAGTGATACTCAGTAGTCAGGAGTCAAAGTAGAGAAAATTTTAAAAAGACCTGAAAATTATCAGCTCCTCAGAAGTGGGAAATCAGAAGGAACAAAGGAAATGTCTGGCCTTGGATGTTTCTATAGTGCTTTCATGTTTAGAAAGTAGTGTTCTTATGATAATCCAAGGATGAGCAATACTAGAGGTATTTTACAGATACAGGAGTGAAGATTTTTTTTAAAGAGATGGAATGAGTTGCCCAAGGTTATGACTTATAAAAATTATGGAGACAAACCCATGTCTCATGCTCCATGCTCCCTCTCCTACACTGTACAAGTTAGAAGGTACGGATTAGGTTTAATGTGTAAAAGTCAATCAGAAAGAATGTATTAAGTGCCTACTACATGTCAAGCAAATGCTGTACTAAGCACTGGAGAAACAAGAGAAAAGTAGGATAGTTATACCTACCATACTGTGACTTGCCCCATCATGGTTTCATTATATGAGAAATTAACTGGGAATTTTGGGGGAGTTTTGCAGAAGCCACAGATGACACAGGAATACCAGAAGATGACACAAAAAAAGGTTTAGAAATTCAGAAATGTATATAAAATATATATATATATATATATAGCATTTTATAATATCAACACATCTTATCTTTTAATACCATAATAATTTAGACTTCTCTGTTTCAAAGGGAGGGCCTGAAAATTTTACGTGGATTTTGCAGATCACAGGGGTACCGTGATTTAGAAGGGACAACTGTAGTTTCTATACTCAAGGAATTAGACTCTAAAAGGAAAAATGGCATTCTCATGTATATAGTGAATTTTGCTATATAGTTATTACATATTATATGTGTGTGTGTATATATATGTGTGTGTGTGTGTGTGTATACATACATATGCCGATTAAAACATAAAAGCAAGGTAACTTTGGGGAAGAGGAGATTTTAAGGCTCTAATTACTAGGGAAACTGGGAAAAACCCAAGGACAGATGTGGTACTTGAGCTGAATCTGAAGAAACTATCAATTCCAAGAGATAGAGATGAAGGGGAAATGCATTTTAGGTATGAAAGAATTCCTGAGCCCAGGCACAGAGATATGAGATTGTGCATTTACACAATATACCTCATATTGTGCACGAGGAATAGTACAAACACCATTTACACTCCATATATCTTGTCTGTTAATAGTTGTTTGCCTGTTATCTCTATCATTGGGATGTAAGCTCTGTGATGGTAGGGACTGTTTCTACCTTCATTTGCACGCTTAGCACTTGGTACAGAAGCTAGCACACAGAAAATTACCAATAAACATTTATTGACTTGGACCATAGAGTGTGTGCAGGGGGAATAATTTGTAATAAGGGCTGAGAAGTAGGATGGGAGCAAGTAATGAAAAGCTTTATTTTCAAGCAAAGAAAAAATTTATTTGGTCCAAGAGAAAGTCACTGGAGTTTGAGTAAGGAAATTACATGGTCAGAGTAACTCTTTAGGAAAATCCCTTTGGCAGGTGTGTGGAAGGGAGAGCCATGATATAAGGAGACTAATTAGGTAGATACTGGCATAACTCAAAGGAGAGGTAATGAGGGCCTGAACTAAGGTGGTGGTTGTATGACTGGAAAGGAGGAGACTAATACAAAAGATGTTTTTGAGAAAGAAATGACAATCTTTGGCAATCATTTAGATGTGTAGGGTGAGTGCACTTGATACATTAGGAATATTGCTAAAGTTGAGAACTTAAATAACTAAAATTATGTTGGTTCCCTGGAGAGAAGTATGGAAATTCCAAAGAGGTGTAAGTGTGTAGTCTCTTTGGGGCATGATGACTTTGAGATAAATGAGTGAGAGAATGAGACAAAAGAGAATACAGAAAAATGGAAAATATTTTACATGCAGATATAAGATTATACCATCTAATTCTCAAAATTTCATATATACATATTCATTAGTAGGATGAATTTATATATACATACATACATACACACACCATGTACATGCACACACACGTATACCTGTGCATGTGTATCACACACATGTGTGGCGTACATGTAGGTGTGTGTGCACATATATGAGATAGTGATAGCTTGGTGTCATGGAGGAACATGTAACTTTGATTCAGACTGACAAGGATTTAAGTCCCACCTTTACGTATACTGGCTGAGCGACCTAGATTAAATTTAGGATCTGAGGCAACTCCTAGACAAAAAGTTACAGAATTAGTCCTGAAATTTGTTGAGAGTATGGTGCTTTGGATCTCCCTTCACTGAAGGAATCATATCATGTGTGTATATTATGCCGTATATGGGTACCTATATATACCTAGCAAGTGCAGAGTGACTTAGAGGATACAGAACTGAATGAGAAGTCAGGAAGGCCTGGGTCCAAATCCTGCCTCTAACATTTAGTGGCTGTATAACTCATGGGAATTAAATTAATCACCTTTGGTACCTGTCTAGATTATATACTGAATTATAGATCACCTCAGTCTACATTGATAGAGGGAGCTCCTATTCTAGGGATTCTCTTGACAAAGGCTCATTTGCATGTATGTATGCAGACATATACATGTACCTATATATACTAATTCTTCAATTCTCCAGCCAAACTTGTGTGGTAAAGACAGAAGAATCAATTTTGTTTTTTAATCAAATATTCCATATTTCTAAGCCAGCTAAAGATTTGCCATTTAAATTGCATTTCATACAGTCCTAATTTAACCTTATGTTATATGAATGTGTTAAATCAAATGAACACAGGAAATCCAGAAATTAATGAGATTACATAGAGAAGATAGAACAGAAGCAAGGAAAGACCATCTCGTGCAAACTGTCAAAGGACAGAGAGGACTTTTTTTTAACATAGCATAAAGACTTAGAGAAGAGTGAGAAAGAAATGACAATATTCCATTTATTATCATCAATTGGATAGTGTATATGCTGATCCACATGACAAAGATGGAAATGTTTTATTCCCTTGTACTTCATATACAAGCAAAGAACAAAGAAAATCAGTAATCTTGATTCTTTGAGTTTTTAAGAAACTTCTAGTAAAACTGTATTTTCTCCCAGACCTGCCTCCAAAAATCTCATGAAAAGATTTATAGCTCTTTGTTTAGTACTTGAGACATTTAAAATATTCAGCCTTATCACAAGTGATGAGTGATCATGCATTGGATCTAACTGACATTTAAAACTTTACCATACCTGCAAATACTTCTTTACATTAGATTGGTTATTCCTAGTATCCTTAGTGGACTTCACTCATCAGCGAGGCATTTTCATAATGACTTTGTTTTCAATGTATTTTAAGTGAAAGGTTTCTTATTAAAAAACTTCAATTGCACCCTTCTTTGTTGTAATTAAAGCCACCCTTAGGCAAGACATTTTATTCCCTGTATATATAACACGAGTAATTATGGTAAATCTAAGTATTCATGTATCATTGGTTCTTATTAGGCAATAATGTTGGTTATGAAGGTGAGTAAATTAATAATTATCTTTAAGATGGATTATTCTTGCTTCTTCATATGAAAATTCTTTATTCTGTCCTCCAGTGCTTTAAATGTAATGCACTTACAAGAATGTGCTAGAAAATGAACTCTAGAATGCCAAGAGGCACAGGGATATTGGTGAAGGCCATAGTTAGATTAAAAAGCGGAATTGCATAGAGCAAAATGTAATCCCAGTAATAAATGTATCTTCTGAGATCTGGCAGTCTTTTCCTCCCCTTTCACTCCCCTTTTTAAAAGACCTCTGCTTTCTCAATAATCAAAAAGGCCTGGAAATTTCAGACACATAATACCTTGTGAATATTAATAAAAAACCAAATTTTAAAAAAACCTGGTTCATCTTGTTAGATTATAAAATGTGTGTTGTTTTATTCTCCAGCTTCTGAACAGACTTAGAAGAAACATAGCTTTAATTTGGTAAAGTGACCTAGAAAAAAAAAACAACAACAAATAGAGGCAGAGATCTTAAAAAAAAAGTAGACACCATTTGTAATCAACATGACTTATGTCAGTATTTTTATTTCTATATGTTTTAAATTATCTGGATCATATTCACATGATCCAATATGAGATTTAATTTTAATATAGAAGATTTTTAACTGAAAATTTCTAATGTTTTAAAAACAAATGTAGCATCTACTTCCTCTATAGAGAGCTAATGAGTAAATTAGAAAATATTAAAATGCCCTAATATGAATGCATTTTATAGTTGACAGATTTAAATTTGAGCAACACGTGCATAGTGGACAGTGTTTTAGCTATGGAGTCAGCAGACCTGTGCTGTCAGTGAATAAGTTTTGTTTCTAACACATATTCTCTGTGTGACAGTGGGTAAGTCACTTAAAATGCAAGTTCCACCTACAACTGCCTGAAGACTTTAAAACACAGATGAGTTCTAGGCTTTCATCCAGTCCCAACTGAAATCCCACCTTTACAGGAAGACCTGCCCTATTCCCCTTCCACTCTGTTTATTATCTCTAATTTATCCTGCATATGTGTGTTGTTCCCTCACCAAATTGTGAGCTCCTTGAGGGCAGGGGCTGTCTCTTGCCTTTCTTTGTATCTTTTGGCTTTACCATAGTGTTGGTAGAGTAATAGTAATAGTAGGCAGAATAAATGTTTATTGCCTGACTGCAGGACTGATAGGAGTTTCCTGTAATGATGAAATCATAGGAACATAGACTCAGAACTGAAAGAGATCTTAGAAGCCATCCTACTCCAACTACTTCATTTTATAAATGAGGAAATGAAAGCAAAGAGGTTAAGTGACCTCTCCAAGGTCACGCTGTTAAAAGTACCTTGAGATAAGATCAAAAACCCATTCTTCTTGACTAAGCATCCAGGGCTCTAAAGCATGAATTGGTACTGATTTAAAAAAATATCTAAGTTGATCCTCATCTTTGACAGTAGCAAATAATTTTCAGTAAACTGGTATTATTTCTGCCATTTCTTACTGATACTTATTGAAATTTTTCTATTTTATGATAGCACTGGTAAATTCTAAATCTTGATCTGATGTCTTGAATAATCTAGGTGATGAGAGATTGTTCAGAAAGAAAGTCTTTGGCAGACTTCAGTTCACATAATAACAAGAGTCCTTATATAACAGCTCATGCTAAAAATCTCCTTATTAACAGAGTAGGCTCCTATTTCCCCCTCTCCTATCTGACTCTTTTATGTGTCAAAGAGTTCTGTTATAAGCAGTGGTGACTCATTAATGTTCACACAGTCTAAAGCACTAAACAATCTCTGCTATTAAATTCCAGAGCTATTCCCCAAGCACAGTGTCTGACTCAGAACACTGTTGAAAGATAATTTGATTTTGCTAGACATGTTTGGGATTACAAGAGTGGGTGGCCCTACAGCTCATCCTACCAAATATTCAAGTGAACATCCCCTCCCTTCCCATACATCTGTTTACTTTGCTGTGAAAGGCTAGCATTTGTATTAACTTTAAAGATGTCAACACTTATCTACTACCACAAAAATGTGTATAAATGAGGGGGAAAAAATTGGAAAAGGCAGATCAACATTCTTACCTTCCTGAAAGGTAATCAGTCAGGTCCAGCTGAAATCACAAAATCTTATTATCTATAAAGCATTTTCAGAGATGCTTAGTCTTTAGAGATATGTTGTCAATGAGGACATATATAAATACTGTTTACGTTTTATAATCTCTTGTGACTTCACATGAAGTTTTGTGCTTTGTTCACTGTGTAGCAAATATTCCTTTCCGTTCTTTAACTAAGGTTATCTAAAGATGCTGATGTGACCAATATTTTATACTATTTGAGGAGAGAGAGAGATAAGGGTGACATTTAACTTGGGAGGTAGATATGAATATAGCAAGAGGAAGACAAAAGGACAGAGTAGAGTGTTTTGTATATGGGGGGGCACTTAGTTAATGTTTGAGTTGATTTGGAGGGAATTGGAGGAAAGGTTAAAAAGAATAAGAAAAAGGGATCATATGAAAGCCAAATTGATAGAGTTGTATTCAACATACCCTGGTTAAGCATCTACTGGATGGAAGAAAAGGCTATGATACATACATATCCAAAAGCATGTAGAACTAAAAATGAGTCAGCCCCTACCCTCTTGGTATTTATATTATCTCTGGGGCATATCATATACACACAAATAGCTCATTATAATTAATTTGAGGGAAGAGGAAGAGCATTCATGACTCAGTCATCAGAGAAGGTTTTGTAAACTAGTAACATTTGAACTGAGCTTTAATAAAGATCAAGACTGCTGGGGAAATGGAAATGAGGAAGGGATCATATTAGAGGTATCAAGTAGTTCCTGAAATTGTCTTAACCTTGGAGTGATGTGGTCAGACCTTTCTATTATTTTGGCAGCTCTATGGAGGATATATCAGAGAGGGTTAGAGACTAGGAAAGAGGATATACTTTCACATTTCAACTCAAAATTGCATTGAATGTTGTAGACCAACCCTTATTTTTAAGAGTGGGTGTTCACTTCACTGATACCAATCACAACCCCTCTGCAATATTCTAGTTTCCACAGCTAAAGAATTCATCATGATTCGGCCAATTTGGGGATGAGGCTCTCCCACTTCAGGTATGTTTTTTTTGGGGGGTGGGTCTTTTTTGGAGGATGGAAGGCAGGGCAATTGGAATTAAGTGACTTGCCCAAGGTCACACAGATAGTAAATGTCAAATGTCTGAGGTTGGATTTGAACTCGGGTCTTCCTGACTCCAGGGCCAGTGCTCTACTCACTGTGCCTCCTAGCTACCCCAATATTGTTCTTTTGAGAACAGCTATATAATCTTTTCATTAGGTCTTTGCCCGAAGCATTACTAGTAGGGTAGGGCTTGACAGAGTTTAGCTTATTGGCAGAGCTCAGGACCAATTCTATAACATAAAGAGGTAGTGGGGGAAGACTTTTTTGTAGGAAATTGAAAATAAATATCATTACAGGACATCCTTGTAAAGATTTTGTTGTTGGACAGAGCTAATGTTCTCCTACAGGCAAATGACTCTTAGAGGTCTACTGTGTTTAAAAATAGTTCTCCCCATTTCAGGGGATGTAATTATTTCAAAATCTGTATAATAATCTGTTATAAAAGTGTTTTATGATGCTCCTTTTAAGCTTATAACATTGATAAACTTCTGCAAAACATGTTAACATCATATGTCTATGACATAACATATATGTTTGTATATATGTATGTATTTGTGTATATATAGCAAGTTTTATATTAATTTTCTTGTGGAGCATACCTCATTCTTTCTTTTCCTTCTGTTGCACATGCCTTGAAGTAGAAAATAGATTTGAGAGTAGAAAAACCAAATAACCAATAAATCTGAATTTCTCTTACAACACTCTCATTAGTTACAGTAAAAGTCATTGATGATTCACATAGACATATGGAAAAACTAAGTGTGAACAACAATTTTTTTAAATTCCTGGAATAGTGAACAAGGGAAAGAAGACTGTGATAAACTGATTTGGCATTGCATTAAAACTGGTGTCATGCTTAAAATTTTGCATCCAGCCTTCATGACACCAAAAAAGCATGCCTTTTGTGTTTGTTTTTAAGAGACATGTTTTCATTTATAGTCAGCTTGGCAAACTAAATTTATCTGTTTTCAAACCTTTGCCCCAAACCAGCAGTTACAACTTACCTTATTCTTATCTATATTGACAGTTGGATTTTTCAAACTTATTTAATTCATGGAGGACACATTTTAAAATCCACCCACTATTATTATACCTGTATTTTAGTTGAAGTATTGTGCTTATTCCTCTGTTTATTAGCACTTTTTATGTATGTAATGGCAAATGACAAATATTACCTCTCTTCCTTCTTAAATTTGTCTCTTCCTTTCTGAGCCCCCTTCTCTCTCTCTCTCTCTCTCTCTCTCTTTCTCTCTCTCTCTCTCTCTCTCTCTCTGTCTCTCTCTCTCTGTCTCTCTGTCTCTCTGTCTCTGTCTCTCTCTGTCTCTGTCTCTGTCTCTCTCTCTCTCTGTCTCTGTCTCTCTCTGTCTCTCTCTCTGTCTCTCTCTGTCTCTCTCTCTCTCTCTCTTTCTGTCTCTCTCTTACTCTCTTTCTCTCTTTGCTTTTTGGAGGGCAATTGGGGTTAAGTGACTTGCGCAAAGTGTGTCAAGTGTCTGAGGCTGGATTTGAACTCTGGTCCTCCTGACTCCAGGGTGCCGCCTAGCCACCCCCTAAGCCCCCTTCTCAATACATTATCCTCTCTATGTCCATTTTTGCAAAATATTATGCTAATTTGAAATATATTCTTAATTGCTTACCCCTCTGACATTAAATTTCCACCAATGGGCAAATATACTAATATTTTAAGAGGATACTTTCCCATAACTGAATGATCTATTTTTTTTTATAAGTAAGTAAGCTGTGGTAGGAAGTTTATCCATTTACAAGCTGTTACAGAAAAAAAAAAGATTAAGTTTGTGGGCTCAAAGCTAAAAGAGAATAGCCAACAAGCAAATCCCAGAGGAACAATTTTGATCTGGAAATCTTTGGCGTGAATCTCTTCTTTCCATCTATCTCCTTCTTCTTTCCTCTTGTCTTCCTTCTTGAGACTCAATGTCTCAAAGTTGAATTGGATGTTATTAAGCTAACCTTAACTTTTAGGGGAGATTTAGATTCAGAAGATAGGGTTCAGACTCTGACTCTTCCACTCGCTACCTTTGTAATTTTGGTATATTATTTAATCTTGGTTTCTTAATTTGTAAAATGGGAAGATTTGGATTAGCTGAACCCTAAGATAGTTTCCAATTCTAATCTATAATCCTATGTTTTATTTGCTTATATTCTTCCATCTATTTTGTAATTGAAAAGGAATTTCAAAAGATTTCAGTATTCAAACAGATGAACTCATTTTTATTTCATAGAATTCTTTTTAAGCCTCAACTGGATTAAAGTTGCTGTTTAATATGTTGCCTTCTCATAACTGAGGGTTAGAAGTGCAAATATAGTAATTGGCACCTGTGGAGAAAATACTTTATATCTTTATTTAAAAGCCTTGTCAAAATTTTTTAACTGTGTTTTAAAAAATTATGTATGTAACTGCAAGACCTTTAATAAAGCAGGTTTGTATCTAATTTTGGCTTCCTAAAGGCTTTTAGGTGACCATTTGATTTAAAATAGAAATGAATAAAAGCCCTGTCTTGGATAAAATTTTTGTTGGAGAAAAGAATCTTCTGATTTGAAGAGAACAACCAATAGGAAGGCCCATAGTTGATGTTTGTTTTTCTGGGATTAGTAGGCAAAAAAATCTAACTCAAAATAATGTTCAGTTCCCTAAATCAGCAATGAAGGAGGATAGATTTCAGGAGTTTTAGATCCTATGAAAAATACCTAAGTGTTTTAGAACCACAAACAAGTTTAAGGCAATTCAAGAAAAATTTGGGCAATTTTGATCTACCTGAGTATCACAAAAACACAAAGTTTTAAGATACACATAAATTATTTTTTAAAAAAGATGTTATTAACTTTAAGATATGAGGTATTTTACTGTATAGTACTGTTTTACAGACTGTTCCTTGAGGTAGACTCATATCTTTAAATATCATATATCAATAATAGAAAAGATTTATGATCAGCTGTTTTAAGAGACATCATGTATTATAGAGAGAGAGAGCCTAGAAGCCCAAAAGACTGTAGGCCAAATCCTGTCTTGGACTCACATGGACTAAGTAACCTTGGGTAAGTGACTTAAAATCTCAGTGTTCTAGTCAACTCTTTTTTTTTTTTTTGTAGTCAATTTTTTATATATACATTGACAAGAAGGTGCTTGCCCATAGTTTCCTACTCTGGAAGTTTCCTGTACCAATACAATAGCAGGCCCAGTGCCTTTGTTGTTGTTGTTGTTCAGTCACGTCCAGTTCTCCATGACCCTACAGACCACACTTTCTGTGGGGTTTTCTTGGCGAAGATACTGGAGTGGTTTTCCATTTCCTTCTCCAGTGGATTACAGCAAACAAAGGTTAAGTGACTTGCCCAGAGTCAAGCAGCTAGCCTGAAGTCACATTTGAACTCAGGTCTTCCTGACTCTCTCCATTGAGCCATATCTATCTACTTAAAATTTTCCTTCATAGAAAAATTCAATTCAAATCTATTCCATGCACTTACCTGATACACATGTGTGTGTGTGTGTGTGGTTTTTTTGAAGGGTGTGTGTAGGTGTGTGTGTGTGTGTGTGCATGCATGTGCATGCCTGCAGGCATGCACAGGAATAGGTTTCTTTAACTTAGATGATGAAATAAGTAAGGAGTTCCTTTTTGTTACGGCTCAGAAGGATAAAGCCATAGCCTGGGGAAATAGCCTTATTAAACAAAAGCTGTCCAACCTGAGCCATTACGGATAAGTAAAACAAATCAATAAACATAGAACATTTTTGCAGAACTTTAATGTTTGTGAAGCACTTTATATAGGTATTATCTCTTCTCATCTTCATAACAGTTTGTAAGGCAGGTTCTGTTATCTTCATTTTGTCATTGAGGAAACCTTGGCTGAGAAAGATGAAGTGACTTGCCCAGGGTCACAAATAGTAAGTGTCTGAGGCAAGCTTCAAGCTCATCTTTCCAGTCCTAAGTCCTATGATCTCTATACTTTGCTACCTCCATATTACTTATTCTCACAGCTTTGAGTAGTTTTAGTTTTACTTCTCATTTTCCTAGCTCCTCAGACATAACTGGTTTTTGCTATGTAAGATACTTCACAGTAAACTGCCTACAGGCCTGAAGTCATTCATGTCATATTTGCAGGTGACTGAAGACTGAGGAGAACTGCCATTATGGATGACAAAATTAGACCCTACCCCATTCCCAGTCCTAAAGATCATGGCAGCCCAAGACTATGGGTAAAATTAAAATAGGAAAAAAAATTATAATAAATGTAAAATCTTAAACTTAGGTAAAAACAGTTTATTAAGTATGAGGTGGTTAGAGAGTGGCTAAAAAGTAATTTGTTTGAAAAAGAACATGGTTTTTGATGGGGTTTGATGTGATATGACAGACAACCCCCACACCTTCCTCCCCCAAAAACCCTTTTTTCTATCCTAGGCTGTATTGGCAGTCATTATTTTGGAATAGGAAATAATATTCCCTTTACTTTGTCCTGGTCATGTCATGTCTAGAGTGTTATGCTTAGCTCTTAATGTTGCATTTTAGAAGAATATTGATAAACTGTTGAATACCCAGAGGAGGACAAGGATAATATAGGACCAGGATCCTGGTCATGCTAATTGAAGATGATTTGAAGAAAGTTGGAATATTTACCTTGGAGAAGAGAAGAGTTATGGGAGATAGCACAATTGTCTTCAAGTATCTGAAGGACATCCATGTGGAGAAGAGGTTAGTTTTTTTTTCCCTAGCTTGGACCAGAGGTTAGAATTCAGAACAGTTGAGAGAAGTTTTTAAAGAATCAAACTTCACTTAATGTAAGAAAAATGAAACAAAACCAAACTGATTTACTAATGATCAGAGTTATTCAAAATGGAAATGGACTGCTTCATGAGAATGGGGGTTTCTCTTTACTGGTAAATTTTACCCAAAGGTGGAATTACTACTCATATGTTGTTGTAGAGGACATAGACAATTCCTAAAATCCCTTCCAAATCTAGAATTCTTTGTGTCCTGTCTCCAGGCCTAGGGTTCTTTCTGTCCGATTGCTTTTGTGTTAAGTACAAATGCTTTTTGTTCTTTGGGGTCTTCTAGGAAATACAAATACTCTAAGCTTTCAAAATGGTATTTGTGGGGTTTTTTTTTTCATTCTGACAGTTATGTTTGAGAAAGTATTTGGGTGTTGGAAGCAAAATAACTAGCTTTCTCTATACTTTGGTGCCTGAATTCAAATCACAATATTTCAATCCAAGTCTTACCATAAATAAATACATTCATCTTCTGTAGTTTAATAAGGACAAACAGCTAGCCTCCTCAGCTGGCTCCCATCAGGAAACGCATCTGTTGTGGAATGAGATCTTTCTTCTGTGTGGGCAGGGTGTCTCCCTGATATGTGGTTGGCTTTTGCAGGCTGGTTGGCTGCATGACTATGATTTATTATTTAACTCTGTGCTCTGTTCATTGCAGCAGGGGGTCTTTTCTTCCTGTAGTTCCTTTGAGATCTATGGATGTCATAATACTATTGCACAGTGGCCTGGACATCATTCCAGGTTGTTGGTTGCTTCTAAACTCCTCTGAAAGGGACAATTTTCATCACTTCCACTATACGCAGAGAGAATTTGTTGCCAAGCTTATTTCCTCTCTGATACCCAATTTGTTCATAGGGGCATAAAACCATAAGCAGCTGTTCTCTGGGTTCCCAGTTGTCAGGTGGGAAATTATGAAGCGCTTCATGCTGCTATGTAAAATTATAGTTAATACCAACAGAAAACCTGCTCAATTAGTAGCAGTTACCTCATGGCTGGTTATGCAATTATGGACTATGAAAGAGGCACAGTGCTCCATTGCACAAATACATATACTTAAAGAGGAATTATTTTTAATCTGCAACTATTAGATGCCAAAATATATTAATACCATTTCTTTTTGGTGGGTAACTGGGCATTTATTCCAAAGAAAATTCCCCTCCTTTTTTTTTCTTCTTAAATGAAGGACAGAGTACTCAAAGAGCTTGAGAACTTCATTTGAAAATTCTCACTTGGGGAAGTTGATTTTCTATGATGTAATTAGTCTTCCACCCACCTCTACCCCCAATAAACCCTTTCTCAACTACACCTCTACCCCCAATAAACCCTTTCTCAACTATGTCTTTTTAAAATTTTTTCTTAAATTGTTAATTAATCTACTATGTCTTAATGAAGAAAAGTTATAGTATTTTGTTGTCTGGGACTGGGGCAGAAAGAAGGAAGGTAAGTATGAGAAAATATCCATAATTTGAATGTAATGGTGTGAAAATCAAGATCTAATAGAGGAAAACATGTTAAGTAGTATCCTTGAGAACTTTTATGTGATGTACTGTGGCTTTTGAGGTCTTACTGTCCAAACTACATACAAGTAGTGAGACTTTGTATAGCAGCAGACAAGTAACAGTGGTGAAGTCCTGGTGTTCCACACACGTGCTTGTAAGAAAACTCAGCAAGGAGACAAATCATAAAATCCATTGAAGGTAAGGTTATAAACAAAGGCTTCTTCTTGTCCCTGTTTTTCTCCTTGTTTCTTTTAACATCTAGGAGATGGTTGGTTTTGTTCGTCTGTTATTTTAATTGTCCACATCCCTTCTAAAAGGTGTTTCAAAGATTGCCTGCCAAGAAGTGTGACATTTGATTCATTGCTGAATCATATTATGATATCCCCAATCACTGAAACTAGAGACAGCATTTTTATTCTGTCATTTGAGAATTTGGGTCAGCTCTCCTGGGAACTCTGAATTTGATTTTCATTTCCTCTCTGAGCTGCAGTTTCTTCACTGCAAAGACAGTGCAGTGAAGCGTACAAGACAGATGTGGACGGGAACAGAAAACAACAATCACCACCTCACACTTCTCTAAGTTGGGGGCAACAGATGAAGAAGGATATTATAGTTAATTTTTTTTAAGTTGTTCTTTAAAGGGCAAGTAGTGGTATGGTTGTGAAAACTATCTGCTTAAAAGGAATTTGGATAAGTAAGACAGGTCTTTGGAAATATGCCATAGGCTATCTGGTATAGGAGAGGGGGGAGAGGGAGAGGGAGAAGGAAGGGGGTGAGGGGTGGGGAGTAGGCCAACTAATTGATTTGTATGTCGAGGTTGAAGAATTGCTCATGAGGCCATGTTCTAAAATCCAAAAGCTCTCTGTGCTAATTGTCAATGCCCTTAGTTGAAGGCGATATGTTAATAAAAAAAGTGTTCAAAGGACAAGCCCAATAAATAATAAATGAGCCATAAAGTAGATCAGAAGATGATGAGAAGGAGAAATTACATTTTTTGACTGCTTGTGCTAGTTAAATGATCTAGGGTGCATGCAGCGGCACCTGTCTATCTTTTCCATGACCTGTGTTTGCTGTGCTTTTGTAACCTATAGATAAGTCAAATGTGTTCCAAGTAGCCCACAGAGCATATTTCACCTCTATCCTTGGAAAAAAAGTGCAAGCTGAAATAAGCAAAGGGTTCAAAGTATCCTGGCTTGTGGAGTGAGGAAAAAGTAATTGGAAAAAATGTTCTGTTCTGTTTTTACGCCAATTTTTCTTTTTGTTAACCTTTCTCCTTTATTATCAAAATGAGTAAATTATTTTTAAAGGTATGTGAGGTCTAGTGATGTGACCTAATATAGTTCTTTCCCTACCAGACTGTACTTCATTAACAGTAGGAGTAAGCAATCAGGCATGTAGAATTGGACCCAAATTGAAGGCGAATTGAAAAAGTCAACTAAAGCACTCAAAAATAAAGGTTTGTCAAGGGCATTCGAAATTACCTCCATCAAAGTTTACCTGCTCTTTTTATTGCTTCAAAGTTGGATTCTCTCTGCCTTCTAATAAGCTACCTAATGAATTTCATAGAATAACCTGCTAACAGAATAATGTTTGAAGAGGTTCTCCAAACTAGACTCTGGTTTCTTTCTTTACTTTACAGAATGAAGGCAGAAAAGTTTTATTAAGTACTTGTTATGTATGAAGGACCATGCTAAGCTCTTTAGAAATATCTTGTTTGGGGGCGGGTAGGTGGCGCAGTGAATAGAGCACTGGCCCTGGAGTCAGGAGTACCTGAGTTCAAATCCGGCCTCAGACACTTAACACAAAAAACTAGCTATGTGATCTTGGGCAAGTCACTTAACCCCAACTGCCCTCCAAAAAAAAAAAAAGAAATATCTTGTTTGAACCTCATCACTGGTTTTATCCCCATTTAACAGTTGGGAATGCAGATGTAAATAAGAATTAAGCAACTTGCTCAGTGTCACAGAGCCAGTCTGAAGCTGAATATGAACTGGGGTCTCCCCGACTCTAGTCCCAACATATTATTCACTGTTCTACCTAGTTACATGTTAACAATGATTGCCTGGAAAAAAGCCTGCCATTGTTATCTCAGAGGAGTGATTATGATAGAAGAAACGACCCTTTCAAAGGATAGAGCAGTTTGGGGCTTACTGACAGTGTATTTTTTCTTGTGTTGTTGTTGGGAGGGAGAAGAAAGAAAAGGTGGTGGTAGGGACAGGGTACATTTCTATAAACCATAACATTTCTCTGACTTGCCTATATTGTGAATGTGTAGGGCTAGCTGTGACTGAGTTCCACCAGAATATCTTTTGGAAACAATGTGCAGAGCTTTTGATGGTAAGCTTAAAGTATGAGACTTAGATATTTAACTGTTTCCTATATTGTTTTTGGTCTCTCAAGTATCTGTCATTTTCATTAAATTACTGACCTATCTCCTAGATTAGTCATAAATGTCCTTAATGGTAAGGCACCATTTCCTACGCATAAGTAATATAACTGATTATAACCTACTCGCATTTACCTGGATAACTTTCCATTTTCTTCATTGGGTGAATATCAGTGTTTGAATTATGGGTTTTTAATTGATCAAACATCTATATTCTCTGAAAATGCTATGCTTCCTAAATATGATCTAGTATTAATATTTCCTCTTAGTATATTCTCATCTGTTTCACCAATTATATACCTTGGACAATTAGAGGGAGGGAGGTACGGAGAGAGAGAGAGAGAGAGAGAGAGAGAGAGAGAGAGAGAGAGAGAGAGAGGGAGAGAGAGAGAAGGGGAGGGGGAGAGAGGGAAAGAAGGGAGAGAGGGGGGAAAGGAGAGAGGGAAAGTATAGAAATCCGGTGTTGTTTCCAAATATTATCCAGTGTTGACTTTCTCTTTCAAATGATTATGAATTTCATTGAGAAGACATGACAGTACTACAGGAACATTCATTCATGTATTCTTGGCCACTTTGTGTGGGGTGGAGCAGGTGTAACATTTCCATCTGTATATGGAGCTTTGCCCAACCTTTTGGAATATTCTATTTGAGATGAATTTAAAAACAATTTCTCAAGTGTCCTTAAAAAGATATTATCTCTAGCATAAATTGCCTCTCTATGAATTTGGTGAAGTCCGGCTACTTCCCCTAACTCTCTTCTCCTTTACTACTTTTTCACATCAAATGCTGAAATGAGAGAGTCCAAATGCTGTGGTCCCACTGTTGTTACCTTGGAAATTAAATCACTATAAAAGTGTCAGCATATTTCTCCCATTTCATATTAGCCTTCCTGTTTCATCTACAGAGATTCTCAAGATGATGGGATTTAGCTGATTTTCATGAAAAAGACCTCTGTCACCTCATTCTTCTCTCAACTGTGTTTTTTTTTCTTTTTGGAAGGGGGGAGGTAGGGCAATTGGCCAAGATCACATGGCTAGTAATTGTTAAGTGTCTGTGGCCATATTTGAATTCAGGTCCTCCTGACTCCAGGGCCACTGCTCTGTTCACTATTCCACCTAGTGCCCCCCCTCCAGTGTGTTTTGCTTCTTTATATGGTGTCACCTTTATCTTTCTCCATTATGTATTGTAAATGAGCTAGTAGTTTAGTTCAAAGTTCCTTGAGGTCTTATTAAATCCTTCATAGAATTTCTCTACTCCCTCTTCTGCAAATAGAATTGGCATATATTTTGTTTTTATCTTCATGATTAGGGTAGCTATGTGGTAAAGTAGATAGAGTGAAGGGCCTGGAGTAAGGAAGACCCAAGTTCAGCTTTGATCTCACTGAAGTGTGGTCCTAGCTTGCTAGCTGTGAGATCTTGGTCAAGTCATTTAACTATACTTGTTTCAGTTTCTTCATCTGTTAAAAAAAAAAAAAGAAAAAAAAGAAAAAGATGGAAATAGCAAACCGCTGTAGAGTCTTTGCAAAGAAAGCTTCAAATGGGGTCACAAAGAGTCAAACATGACTGTAATGACAGAAAAACAACAAATCTTCATGGTAACCCATTTACCTATATTAATTCTGAATACTGAAAAATAAGGCAATTAAGTGTCTGCCAAGTGAATTGATGTTTCATTTCAACCAACATCTGCTGTGTACCATATTCAAGACACCGTGCTAAATACCAACTATACTACCACAAAATTAAATGATACCTTTCCACAAGGAGTATTCTGTTGACTTTCTTTTTGCTTTTATGTGCATGATGAAACCCGCTCCACCAATTCTTTGTTCATACTTCAAAGGAGGGCCACTTTTCAATTCTGGTCCAATTTCTTTATTTTTTTTTTTACAATTTTTTCATGAGTTAGAATGTAATTATATATATAATGTATATATACATACATGCATATATACATACATATATATATATAATGTTTCTAATACACATCTATTTATGCTTCTTTTTTGTTAAAAAAAATACACAAAACCTCACCAGTTTGTAGAAAGCCTAAAAACTCTGTGATTGCTAGCATCCTCTGCATCCCATCCTCCTTTTATTTGGCCACTCCTCCACAATTACCTTGGAAAGCGATTGCATTGCACTAGAACGGTTTTGCAGTACATAGTTTTTCACTGGTTTTCACTGTTAAAATTATACTTGCATCTGTGTGTTCAAACATAGATATGTTTGCATGTATATATGTGTATATAATGCAATTTAATTATTTGCCATGGTCAAATAATTCATTGTCTACTGAAAAAAAAATTACATGACAAGTTTCTATATACCTAGCCAACCCAAAGCACAATAATCATGGATTTTTCATACCATCTCTACTAGAAGGTTTACTAGTTTGGCAGAATGTTAATTAAGCACCTACTGTATACTAACCACTGAGGTAAATGCTTGGAAATGAAGATAAAATAAGACAGCTCCTATATTTAATAAACTTCTGTTGTACTGGGGTTGGGGGTTATGACATGTACCCAGATAATAAAAACATGGCAGGAAGTAACAGAGACAAAGTGCTGTAAGAATATTTGAGGAGGGAAAGAACATTTTCATCCTGGGGGAATAAAAGAAAGACCTTAGAGCAGTGGTTCTCAACCTTCCTAATGCCTCTGCCTTTAATAGTCATATGTGGACATGTTTGCCTATGGGTGGACCCCCCTGGAGACAGATAGAGGAGTGGTGTCTCAGTTCCTAAGACCATCGGAAATATGTGTTTTATGATGGTCTCAGGCAACCCCTGTGACCCCTGTGAAAGGGTCATTTGATCCCAAAGGGGTTGCAACCCACAGGTTGAGAACCACTGTCTTAGAGGAAGTGGTACCTAAACTGAACCTTGAAGAAGGATAAAGAGTCTAAGCAGCAGAGATGAGAAAGGAACACGTTCCAGGGATGGGGGAGGGGTGGTGGTGGCTTTTTTAAATGGTCAGAGGCAGGAAGTAATATACTGAGTTTGAGGAACAGCTAGTAAAGTTCAGTTTAGCTCGGTAGGATTTTGTGTAAAGGAGAATATCTTGAAATAAGATTAGAAAGATACCAGACAGATTTTGGTAGTCTAAAGAGTTTCTGTTCTATTCTGGAAATATTAGAAATCCACTGAATGTTTCTGAGATCGAGAAAACACAATGTTTGAAGGTAATATTATCATAATGAATATTGAAGTCTCCAAATAGGTTGAGGGCTAGGAAGAAAAGGAATCTCAGGATCCAAATAATGAACTTATTGAGTAAGGAAGAAAAGTGACCTAGAGACCAGCACAAGGCAGCAGCTAAAATATGGATGTAGTAATGTAAAATCAAATAAAACAATTCCAAAGAAAGAGAGATTTCTGAGTGATAGTATTGGAGTATGTGTCTTACATTGGTTTGGGGGAGAAATTCTCTACCCTTTGTAATAGTAATGTAATTTGGTCCCTTTGTATTGGCAAAGGTAACAAGTACTTAGCACTTAGTAATTAATCCAGCCTGAAGATAAAGAAACAGAAGGTATGAATCCTATCGCTGACATAACAGGAATGGGTTGGCTGAAACAGGAAGCTATTTATGTATGTATATAAGGAGAAGCCCCTACTGGGTCAATCAGATCTTTTTTGGAGTAAGTTTCTTAAAGGCAGAAGCTGCTGCCACCAGGGAGGCTGAAGAGGGGAACCACCTCCCCCTCTCTCCACAATTACCTCTACAATTACTGTGCCCCGCCCCCCCCCCCCCCCCCCGGCTGGAGAGAATGATTTTGCTTTTGGAAACCAGCTGAAACTTCTGCTTCAATTTCTGTGTACATGGGCAAATGAGTCTTCTTGAACCCAGTTTTCTCATGTATATATATATAATGAAAGTATTAGATCAGAGGTCTTCTGAGGTTCCATCTAGCTCTAAACTTATGTTACTATATCTTATGACTTGTACTGAATCATTTGTATGTCCTCACTGTGCCTTTCTGAGGCTTCTAGAATACTTCTAGAATAAAACAGAAACTCTTTAGACTACCAAAATCTGTCTGGTATCTTTCTAGTCTTTTTTCAAGATTTTCTCCAAGGGCCAGCCTGAATTGCTGAGGATTTCCAAGAGCCAGTCAGAGCTGAGGGCCAGCCAGAGGTGCCAGGGGACTGAGGAAGCATGACTGTGATGCTGGTACTTTGCATGAATCTGTTGGTGGCTTTTTTAAGCCTTGTCTTCCCAGGAACAGACAATGAAGGACTGGACATTGTGAGTTCCAGTGTGGAACAGGAACTGTAGGGAGAACTGAACAAGACCTGGGAACTATCTGCCTTTGTACCCAGGTGACAGTTTGGTGAATCCAGGTAGGAGCTGGGGCCATGGAAGGGGATTCAGGGAATCTGAGAGACCACCCTGAGTCAGGCTGAAAGGAGACTTTATGTGGATACTGTGTACAGACTGAGAAATTGTAATTTAATAGTGACCTAGGGGTGAGGGCTTGTATATTTTCTGATGATTGAATAGTGAATGATGAAAGATGATTGAATGATTGAGTTAATTGAATGATTGGTTGACTAAATGATTGTACTAAATGAATGATGATTGAATAAGTAATTGATTTGTAACTTAGCATGCCCCATGAATGGAGAACTTTGATTATTGTACTTTGTGTCTCTTAAGGAGGCAAACCTCCTAAAGGATGGCTGAATGATTGAGTTGCTAAATGAATGTTCTTGTTCAAAACTTTGTGACCATTGTGGTAGAAACTATGGGCCCATTTTCTGTGATAAGCTGTTGGGAATGCTGTACCTTGATTTATTGTGAATGTTTTGCTCTCATTTGTTAAGGAATAAATAGAGTGTTCATTATACTTTGTAATGAGAACTTTAAAAGCTTTTCAAAGTAGCATTCTTCTGGAAAGCTGCTCATGCTTAGCTTTATACCTATCAAAGGGTATGAGACAAAAAAATGGCCAGTACTATAGAAGGTAGCAAGGGATTAGTTGTGTTATGGAGAGAACCAAGTTTAATGATCATTCAAAGATAAAAAAAGTGTGAAAGTAAGACATCTAGGATGAAAGAGTTTCTTAATGATAGAGAGATTCTTACTCTTGACAAGTACTCTAGCTGATACTGCAAAGAGACCCAGTCAACTTTGTCCTTTCTAAGAAAGGACTTCACCAAAACAGTCTACTTATTCTACTATAAAATGCTTAATATTTACCAGTGACTATGATAAGCCCTGGGGATATAAAAAAGAAACAAAAAAAAAAGACATTTGTCCTCAAGCAGCTTGTATTCTAATAGAGGAAGGCAACAAAAAATGTGACCAACAATAGTGGGGTTTGGGATAGATACTCAGTGGCAAAATCCTAAGTATCAAAAGCATATCTGTACAGATGATTAAAGATTGGTAAGACACACTTTTGAGTTTTTATCCAGTAACATACCCTGCCGTTGTCATTGCAACCTGTGTGTACATGGGCAAGTAAGTCTTCTTTTTTTTTTTTTTTTTTTTAAAATTTTAATTTATTTTCTTGGTTACATCATTCATTTCCACAAGGTTTTGAGTTACAAATTTTCTCCCCTTTTTGTCCCTACCCCCCAGCGCCGAACATTGATCACACTGTAAGACCCCTCCCACAATCTGTTCCCTTTTATGCCCACCT